>CM044006.1:41868819-42203819 GCA_024085815.1 Flaveria linearis
AAGAGATGCGACAAAGTGCTCTGATCATTGTGCAATGTCCTAATCAAATGCCTAGTGGAATGATCAAAGCCGATGATCGTAACCTATGTCCTCCATCACGATCTCGAATGAAACTATCCATGGAATTGTGCATCGTGTGAAACATAGGTCATTGCCGTTCTTAACCGAGACTCAGGTTAAGCTCCGTCTTGGAACCTTGTGGGGTTAGGATTAAAGCATCCCGAGGTTGGCGCATCTCGTTGAGCATGGAGAAGCATTGGGAACCCCAATTTCTTTCTTCGGAGCCGTTTCTTTTCCCGTCCCCCCGTAAACATAAATAAGATTACAACCAAAACTACTTATATGCTAGGTGATTCATAACTATCACAAATATAAATCACAAAAATCAGATAATATAGCATCATAACACTCATCCTGTTGGTGCAAGAAATATTTTCCTAAGTAGCACTACCAATATTATCAAACGGTTCCTCATCCGAATTAATGGTTGTAACTTACAACAATATAATAGTTTATCTCAAAAAGTCATATTTATTTGCATCAAACACAAAACAGTATGCTTTTTCTCCCAAAACTGATAATATAAAACGGGTTTATGAATCTCACCTCAATTCCAGCGATAACCTACAAAATAAATTATAAGTTAGGAATAGATTTCTTTAAAATTTTAGTACCTCAGTCAAAATTCTAAAACAGTAACTATGATTACTCAAAATTTTCAAAAGTTTAATAGCACCATTATCTAAAATATTATTAATCATATAAAAATTTCAACTATTAACTAATTTCAGATATTTTTCTAGAATTTATACAAACTTAACATAAATTGGAAAAAATTGCTACTCTTATTATAAAATTTCCAAATTTTTCCAAAATGTTTACTTTATGGTCTACTATATCCCATAAATTCCCTGGTTAATAATTCATAGTAAATAATTTACTGTAATTTTTATAAAATTTCAAAAATTCTAGAAAATTAGTTACATATCTCTTAAAATTACAGAATTTATACATATTGTTATATTCAGAACATCATAATTTATGTGAATTTCCCATAATTTATTTAACAGTTTATCTATTTCTTCTGATTTTTTTCCATTACTAAACATAATAAAATAAAAATCTCAGCCATATGAAGGGATTAAATCTGGAGTTTCTACAACACACAATGATCATCATATAGTTTTCCTAGATTTTTACGTGGTTCGGTTCTTCCATTTAGTATTTTTCTTATTTTCCCTTATTTAAATCATATTAATTAATTTACTTAACTTTAATATACCAAAATTTACAGATAAATAATTCTAGTACTTCTAAACATATTTCTAAATTTATTCTCACAATCACAGTCATTTAGTATTAAATCTGATTTTAGCAAAATATTAACATTTTAATCATTTGTTTGTAATTTTTCTTGTTTTAATAATTTTGGTTTAACACCATTATTTTTTTAGTTCTTCTTACTTATTTCTTACTGAGTAACAAAATAAATAACACATGGTTGTGGGTTTTATTTGATGATGATCATGTATGTGTTTGTTTAAACACATACTTCTTATATTTTCTACCCTTGTTTAATTGAGCAGGTGATGAAGGGAGGTGATTAGCTTCCTGAATCTTGATGTTCAACGCCTTGAAATGATAGTTCTTGATCCTTGAAGATGAACACTTATGAATGAAGTTGATAGATGCTTGGATGATGATGGTATGTGATGGTGATATAGAAACCGAGAGAGGGAGTTATGAGGATGGTGGTGATTTTGGATGGTGATGGTGGTGAGTGCATGGAGGCCAAGGGTTGAGTGATGTTGGGGTGGTGAGTGATAATAGTGGTGGTGTTGGTGGATATGGTAGTTGAGAGACAAGAGAACCGAGAGATTGGAGGTGGCGGTTGTGGACAATGATCTGAAGGGTTTTCATGGTGGTATTCCTCATCATGAGGTCTAGCATTTAGAGTAATGAGGTGCATTGTAGTCATGCTTACTTGTAATTTTAGGTGAATAGGTGGCAAGATCTTAAAGAGGTTAGTGTCCAAGGGTTTAAGGTGGCGGTTGAGGTGTTTGAAGGTGCCCGAGAGTTGTGTCAAGAAGGTTAGTAGATTGGCACCAATGCACTACTAATGATAACTTAGAATATGTGGCAATTATAGAGGATTTCTTAGTGTCAAGGTTGGTGATGATGCATGGGAGTTGGCCAAAGGTTTGTGGCTAGATGTTCAAGGTTTAGTGGTGTTAATTACATGCTTAGTTATTAAGACAAGTTTAACTAGTGATTTAAGTTACTAATCGGGTTGTTAACATCAAGGTTATGTCAAAGGATGTGTTTGTTTTGATGTTTAGATGTTCAAGATGTGTTTTGTTTTAGTTTTGATTCAAGTTTCCTTGTGGTGATCTTGTTTGATAATGTTTGATTATTCTTAGTTCATACATATATATGTGTGTCATGATTTATAAATATATATACATATACGCATATGTAAAAATGCTTGCATGCACATTAACATACTTAAACTTATATAGTTACTTTATTAATGTGGAAGTGTTTATATGAAAAGATTCATAATATATATATGGTAATGGTTTATTTAGATATATACATGCATGCGCACATAAATAATACATGCATGCATAGCATACATACACATAATTTACTCATTTAACTAATGTATACATGTAAGGTAAATATAATATATATGTATATATATATATATATATATATTGAATGATAACCTTAATCTTTTTCTAACCTAGAATTATAGGGTTGTCACTGTATGTGTGACATATTATGGTTTTCTATTACCAAAACTTCATTAGTTCCGTTAGGTCTTGCATACACGTGTCGTGAGCACACACTAGTTGTCGTTGAACGTTGGTGACCTAACGATAATTAATGTTTTCTAGCTAAATATAATTTAACTCATAATGATGATTATTAACATCTTGTTATGTGATTCATGAATTTTAAGTATTATTTACGAATTTTGCTTTATAACATGACGACTTATGATGTTTGATTCATGTGTATTGTTGCTAATTAGAATATATGATTATTATTAGTTGATAATGATTCATATGTTATGTGGTTAAACCAATTTAAAAAGTGTAAAAAAAGATTAGTTTTTATAAAGTTTAAACGAGGGTTTATTTGGAAATTATTGCTTAACTTAATATTAACAAAATCAAAACCCTAGGCCCCCCTCCCTCCAATAACCCCTTTGCATGGCTGACCCCATCCCATAGCCAACACTTTTGATTTTTGATCAAGAAGCAACAATCCAATCGATTTTGATGTGGTTTGAGTAGTACAATGTGTTACCAAGTGTCAATCTTGATCCTTTATAGTTTTGATTCTAGAACAAACCCTAGTCCAGTTTACATTGACAAATTCAAAATTCATGGTTGTTTGATAATGCTATGATATTAGTTGTATTGTATTGATACTAGTTTACATGGATTATACACGAAATCATAAAATTAACCTATCATTCATGCATCACTATAAGAGAAAACTTTAGTTTTTGAGAATTTGAAGTTTGATGATTTAGTGATGTTTCTTATGCTTGAATGACCTCTATGAACTAGATTAGGCATAAATTGATGAATCCATGATTGAATTTGATGAAAGATTGGTTTTTGGGTGTTATTTTCCTGAAAAGGAAACTTTGTTGATATGGTTCATTTGATCATGGGAATTGGGCATGCATGTTATGTTGGAATCATGCTAGGTTGCTTGTGGATAATGTCCACTGTGTTAGAATATCTTGGTTGATCCATTGAATGCTTTGTTGGACTATTTGGGAATTATAGGATTTATGAAGGAAATTGTACAATGTGTTGGGTTTATACTAGAAGAGTATGGAATTATACTTGGATTATAGTATGTCATTGTTATGCATGTTTAATGTGTTTGATTGGTATGAATTATGTTGGGGAATATGATGATGAACATCATACACTCGTGCGAATCTGAGGCCCCTACTTAGTAGGATTGGTAGGGTTTAGGATGTAAAGTAGTGAGGTGCTTCACATGGCATGTAGTGCGTGATTAAACATAATGTATGACTTATTAGTTGGAATTTATTTATATTTATGTTACGCATGATGATTTGTTGCGGTTCACGTGTGTTGTATGATAAACTTTGTTAGTATGATGATCTTGCTAGAACTTAAGGTTTATAATTTGGCATGCATGAATCGTTTGCATGATAATCTTGAGTAATGAGTTTCTATACTTGATCAAACAAGATTTCAATTAATATGCCACCAAGGGGTCAAACGGGTCAACTAGGTCAAATATGTCATTTTTTTCAATATCATTTGGGTTAATAGGTTGATTGAGCACTTAGGGTTTGTTAAGCTGTTCTGGTTACATGTAATTATGTACTCACGTGTTCTAGGTAACCTTTGACGGGTTGTCTTTCCATTCATCATTAGCTTCGCTTATCTTGTTCATTTACGAACTAGGTGACTTCAATGCTCCACTTTTGTACAGTCTCTTTTTGAGGGAGAAAGCATACTTTTACAAGCGCTTTACTATAATAAGTTGTGTATAGTGTAACATAGTATGACATACCATTGAAAGCCCTTACACTTTTGGATTGTTAATTAAGGAATCTAGTAGAAAATCTTGGGTAGTACTACAGGGTCTAACAAGCCCCACCTGTATGACTGGAGGTCAAGCAGGTGCAATATTGTCCTAAACAACTAACATTATCATGACTTGATATGTCGTGGAGGAAGGCAAATAACAAACATAGTAAGCTTCGATCGCGTATTCACTATCGTTATTACTTTTAAAATTAGATCAACTATCTATTTAAATGCGCTTACTTATGTTTTACAACTGTTATTGTTTATGATAAATACATATTCTTAAACCCACTAACCATCATGTTATCACTTTAGTATGCTTTTTTCAGATCGTTCATGTCAGGTGCCCTAGGAAATAGCACGGGTCGAGCATATGTTCTTCAAACTTGCATTCTTTATGTTTGGTTTTATACATGCATTTAAGCGACGGTTTAGGTGCATGTTTTACACATTTTACGTTTTGGTACTTCAAAATATTTACTAAAGACTTTGGTAATACTTCAAATTTTAAACTTTGAGTTTATTTTTAAATGTTACATAAAGAGTCATTTTGAGTAACTAATAACTTGGATCCTGATTTGTTACACGCCTCACGGTAAAACCCCGCATGTGGATTTTGAGGGTGTGACAATCTGAGCTTCAAACGGGCCTATCTTGGTTAAAGTATGAGTTACCCAACCCATAATGTATAGATCTTGGGTATCTTTAGGGTAGGAATCCACTTATAGAATTAATTCATGTATGTAGACCAATACAGCTTGCATGCTCGTATGTGTCCATCCGACACACAAAAACCCTTGTTTTACTTATTTAAACCCCCTTGAACCTAGAGGATCGGGAAATCAAATCAGGATGATCAAGATCTAGTCACGCGAGGACCTGGAGTTTCTGCGCGAGAACTTGTTTCACCCGAGAACTATGCGAGAACTTCTTAGATTAGTATAAATAGTTAGTTCTTAATGTATTGTTAGAGATTTTGTCATTTTCGTGATCACACTTATTATAATTGATTCAAATAAGAGAGCAATACAAAGAATGTTATTTACTATTGTGTTCAAGTTCATTTGATTCTACCTAATCTTCTTACCGTGTGCGATTACATTCTGCATTCTTCTCTTGAGATTTATTAGTTGTTATTGTTGATCCTTAGAAGTTCAACTAGAGGCATTACTGGATGTCCAAAGGACTAATTTGGATGATCTGAAACTTACATGAGATATTTTGAATCCTAAATCAAGTTCTATCACTTAATTAACGTTTAATCACTCAAAGTCTATTTGTATGAAAATTTGACTTCTCACGTAAGAAGTCAAATGCCTATAAAAGGACAGTTGTGCGAGTAGTTACCTATTCACATGAAAACTTCCAGAAAACTCAGTCAAAAAATTTTGAAGTGTTTGAGGTTGTTATCAGTGATAGTTTAGATCGTTGTAGTCGCATATTGATTCACAAGTGTTTATTAAGGTAGATTTCTGTGTTTAGATTGATTTTAGATAAGTTTGATTCATGATCGAATGTTAATGGACAAATAAACATAAAATTATACAAAATTAATCATATGAAACCTTAATAAAACTTTAATTGACCTTTAATGTACATGAGTTATTGGTTAAAACACACCGAAAATGAATCGATTTGAAAAATCAAAATTTGAAACCTGTCACGTGCGAAAAGCATCTGGAAAATGAACAGACGCGATAAGTCCATAACTTCTCGTGTGAGAACTTTGAATTGTCACTTGAGAACTTTGAATTTTGGTCAAACTTGGTTCATGCGAACAATTGACTTGTTCACGTGAAAGGTTGACTAATCGCATGCGATTAGTTACTACATGCGAAAAGTTCAAGAAATTGTCAATTTCAAATTTTTCTAAGTCTGAAATCTATGTGACTAAATATCTAATCATTTTTATTTACATTTGTATTTTAGATGGCTTGTTAAATGATTTTCAATAAAAACCATAATGCTATAGCTTATCTTGTGGATGTTCCAGAGGATAAGCTATTATTTAGATCACTGATAGATGGAATAAAGACTTCACGTATACATCATGCTATTACACCCAGTCCTACTATTTACACTGATGTTATTGATCAGTTCTGGCTCACAGTAGCCAATAAGAAGGATGGCTAGGGAGAATCATGTATTTCTACAATAGTTAAAGGGAAGAGGATTATGATTACAGCGGAGGTGTTTAACAATGTATGACTATTAGAGGATCAGCCTAATGCACCAGTGAAGATAGATGATGATGTAGCTAAAGACTGTTTCGTCTGGATGGGATATAGTCATAGATACCCTTCACCGGAGAAGAAGTATTTACCTCCATTCTGAAATTATCTATTTCACGTCGTAATTCACTTTTTGAGTAATATTAAGGCTGGGATGGATAGCTTAAGTGCAGCATTTGGATCCATGTTGATATCACTTGTCGATGATCTATAATACAACATATCTAAGGCTATGTTCACAGAGATGCAGAAGAATGTGATAGTTGCTGTAGGGAAGAAGTTCATTATGTACCTTAGAATTATACAGATGATAGTGAACATTGCTCATCCAGAGTTAGCGGTATCTGATTCATCCACATATGTTGTTATGGTGAGAAAGAAAGATATATTCACTTATCTAATGGGAGCAAGGGGGAATTCTTGGGATGGAACCCATTTTCTAAACTTAGGAGATTTATTAAAGGGTTTTATGACAAAGCACAACAGCTTGAGCCTGAGACTTACCAAGTTCATCGAGATTATAGCTGGTACATCTACTAGTACTGCACATGAAGGTACTGAAAGATCTCATGGTGTTGGCTTCTCTGATATGGATAAAGTGAACACCTAGTTCATTGAGAGTAGTAGTGAGACTGATAGTGACTAGATCGGGAATATACCTTATATGCTTCAAGAGCATCCCAAAGTGCAAGTAACTCCTACTAAATGCACTGTTGAGGAAAGGGATGCTGATTTTATTCTTGAGGATTCACCATCTACTCAGAGGAGGTAGAAGACTAAAGGAAGGAAGAGGATTGAGTCTGATAGTACACGTGGGAGGTGTAGAGGACGTGGAGTATTGCGTAAGCATCGAACCTCAATGACCACTGTGACGGCTAGTATTGATGATCCAATATCAAATACTCCTACCACAGTTAGTGAGGCTTCTACACCAGTGATTGTTACAAAATCAACAACTGTAACATCATCATCTATTCGTACTACTAAGGATGTGTTAAGTACACCACCAAAGGTTCAAACACATGATGACTTGTTTGGTGATGCTGATTATCTTAATACTACTCAAGACCCATAACCGAAACAAGAGTCTTCATCATTTTCACCCATAAGGGTTACATTAGAGTAGAGGGTTAGCGTGTTAGAGAAATAGATGTTGGAGAAGACATGGTTGATTGATGATTTGTGTCAGAGTATGCAAGAGAAAGATGAGAAGATCAATAGTTTAGAGCATTAGCAATAGTTTATGTTCAGCTATGTTTAGATTATGGAGAAGAACTTATGTGATCTCACTTCCCATGTTTAATTTTCATTTACTCAATACCCAACCACGGAAGTTGGAGAATCTAGTGGACAACAAACTATTGGTCATGAACCTGCTGATGATCTCGTCCTTGTTATAATGCATGTTGTTGAAACTGTTGATACAGAAAGGATAATAAACACTACTAATTTTGATCAAAAGCCTTCTTCTACTGTACTTATTCAGGCTACTGAGATCAACCTATACAGTTTACTAGAGAGGCGTTTGTAGAGCCTGAGCATGTTATGCCTATTCCAAACACAACTGATGATGATGATCACTTAGATTTGGTGGATTATGGATTTAGTGATGATGAAGATGATGAATATGATTATGGTGATGAAGTAGATGAAAAGGATGGAGATGATGACAAGAAAGATGATGATGATGATTAGGGTGGTGATATGGGTTCAGCTATAGGTGCTTCTGGAAATCCAGACCAAGTCCGGACAATACAGTTAATGACACTCCATTAGATCTCAGTACTGAAGAGGCACATGAGAAGGAATTTTATTCATTCTAGCATAGATTGATTGTTAAGGAAGAAGATGACGAGTTTGGACCGTTTGATGATTTAGAGGAGACAAGTAGATTACACTGATATGTTTAGAAATATTTTCTAATACTTTGACTGAAGAAGGAGATATTATTGGAGAGACTAGTACTAGTAAGATGACTGATAAGACATCATATCAAACTGGACAAAGTGTTGTACGTCAGGTCGGGAACATCAGTATTGGGGCTCCTCCACCGCCATCTTATGTACACACGCTGAGACATTCTAAACCTTTCACCAGGTATGGAAACTCATAACCGATTCTTAGTTAGGCGTATGATGCTGAGAAGAAGTGATATGTGATAAAGAGAAGAGCTGGAGCCATAAAGTATTTTCAGGACGAGCATGACTTTCATACAAGCAGAGCTTCAGATTTATATGTTATCGGTCGTGTTCCGTTTATTAATCCATGTAACTAGAGAAAGGGGAACTAGATAAGGAATTTGATTTGGAGATATAGTAAGACCAACTTTAAGGACTTCCAAACTGCTAAATCTAAAGTCATTGAAGATGAGACTCGGATTGATCCAAACACGAAAAAGGCAATGAAGATAAGAGTTTATAAGCATCCAAGATATGTCAGGAAAATCCTATACATGCTTCAGTGTCAGTTTACAACTTGTCTAAGCTTATGTGGTAGAGTTGTGAGAAGGAGAGGGGTCATGCATTGATTCATTGTGTGGATAACGACTACCGTATCATCGACCCTGTGGATCTGCTTAAGTTTGGAAGGGATGATTTAATGAGGTTGCAGGCTTTTCCGATAGCAGCTGATGAATTTGTTCTCTTTTTTGGCGGTATAGTTTGGTTAGTTGATTACGAAGGTCCTCGACAACAAGATGTATGTTTACGGGGGCAGTTACAAGTTTGACGTGGACTTCTAAAGCTTTGATACACCAAGCATTGGAGGAGATTATAGGGATTGAACCTAGAGGCTCGGGAAATCAAATCAAGATGATCAAGATCAAGTCATGCGAGAACTTGGAGTTGCCGTGCAAGAACTTGCTTCTCGCGTGAGATCTTTGAAGTCGTGTGAGAACTAAGCGAGAACTTCTTAGATTAGTATAAATAGTTACTTCTTAATGTAATTTTTAGAGCTTGTATCCTAATTTCATACTTATTTTAATTGATTCAAATCAGAGAGCAATAAAAAGAATGTTATTTACTATTGCATTCAAGTTCATTTGATTGTACTCAATCTCCTTACCGTGAGCGATTACATTCTGCATTTTCCTCACGAGATCGATTAGTTGTTATTGTTGATCCTTAAAAGTTAAACAAGAGGCATCAGTGGATGTCTAAAGGACTAATTTGGAGGATCTGGAACTTACACGAGATATTTTGAATCCTGAATCAAGTTCTATCGCTCAATTAACATTTAATCACATTAATCAGCTCCGTTCGTATTTGTTTCTTGTTTTCATTCTTGATTCCAGAGATGTTTATGCCAAAGTTGATATTGTTCTTCATGATGCTTGGCTAATTTCCTGTAATCATCTATTTTATATGATACTCGCATAGGTTTCGTGATTAATTCTAATGATTATTTATGGTGATTTTATATTAGTTGAAGTTTTCTTTTTGGATTTATAACCCCATGATCACGCATGGTTGCTTATGATTCATATCAAAGTTTGTGTGAAATTGATGATCTTAAAATGTAGGAATTCCCCTCTTTATCATTAATCTTATTTTTAAACACTGTGAATTTGTTTTACATTTTTAGGACAACTATCTATGAATAGTCTTTGACAAATGCTCTTTTAGATAATTAGCTTGCACTACTAGCTAGTCAGGCCAAACAAGTTTTTTATATTCAAGATCAACAAGATAAGAATCTATTTGTGGTTGGCTTCACACCACATAAGATGTACAAATATGAAGAAAGTGGTGGGCATATTAGTGAAAATAAGATTCTTTTTTGGTATGTTTTTTGTTGGCATTTGATGTTTTTTATATTCAAGATCAACAAGATAATGATGATTTGTTGGCATTTGATGCTAGTGTTGATGTTACACAAGACTCCAGTTTACTAGACCTTGATGATGATTTTTTGTGTACACGCCCGAATGGCGAGGGCATATTAGTTTAAAGCATTTTGTTGAAAATAAGATTCTTTTTTGGTATGTTTTTTGTATTTTTTTTATTTGAGTTGTTAAAAATATGATTGGCATGTGTGGCTAACTATTTTATTTGAAACAGGTTAACTTTTGTGAAATGGATTCGAATAGTAGTGATGAGGAGAAGATGAAAAAGTTGGATTCGGATCATGAAGATACAAGATCACAAAGAGGCCCAACAATAAAACAAAAAATTAAAAAAGGGAAGACAATAATAAAATACAATAAAAGAGGTGTTCCAACGGGAGATGGGGCAAAGAAGCTATCCACTTTTGAGGGAATGGTAGCAAGAACCATGGTTCCAATAACGTATGCAAATTGGCTTGATGTACCAGATGACACTAAAGATGATTTATGGCAATATGTTTTGGTAAGTCTTCTCTAAAATATGATTTTTTATCTTTTAAATCTAATTTTTATCTTTTATTTTTCAGTCACAATTCATACTTGACTCAAAAGAGCAGGAAACATGTTATTCAATCAGTTGGTAGCAAGTGGAGAAACTTCAAGTATAATCTAAATAAGAAGTTTATTAAGCCATACAAAGATGATCCTAAGGCGGAGAGTCTGGTCAATCCTCCTATTGAGTATCCGTCTATAAAGAAACAAGATTGGAAACTTTTTGTATCACAAAAAACTTCAAAAAAGTGGGATGTTCGTTAAACCGTGCATGTCTACTTTTAGTATATTTTTTAACTAGTTAATTTACATTACTTATTAGAAACTTTCGTGACATTTAATACTTGTTTATGTTGCATGAACAAAGTAAGAAAGCTAAAATCCTTCGGGCGCTGCCTAAATACAATCATCGTTTAAGTCGAAAGGGGTACTCCGGACTCATCGAAGAAATTGTATGAATTAAATTAATCATATTTTTTTACATGTTTGTGGTTAATTTATATTTTTTATTATTGATTATTTAGATAAAAGAAACCGGCAAGACAGAGGAGGAGATCGATAGAACAATGCTGTGGAAAAAAGCAAGAGAGTCTAAAACGGGAGGTTATGAATCAAATGTTCAAGAAGTTGTTAAGAAAATTGTAAGTTTTGGATGATATATTATACACATATATTATGACCTGCATAATTCTTATTTTTAATGCCAAATCAGGATGAGCTACATGATTCAGCAAGTTTAGGAGAGGTTACTGGAACAAACGATTTACTTACACTAGCCCTAGGTACCGAGGAACAACGTGGATCTGTACGTGGGATGGGTAAATTCGTAACTCCACAACGCTATTTTCACGTTCCGAAGACAGTTAAGGAGATTTTAGACATTGAGAAGAAGAAAGTAGAACAACGCTTTAACAAACTTGAAGAGGAGATAGAGAAATTAAAAAGAGGTACAAGTGTGTCTGAAGCCGCAAGCTGCCATATTGGTGGCCATGAAGAAGATTTTGAACACGAACCAGATGATGAATCACTTGTAAGTCTTGGATCTTTATTAAGAATTTGTTGCAACTCTTGCCTACAACTAAAGATCTATTATTTGTAGAATAATTCATGCTATCTTGCTGCTGATGTTGCATCTAATATAGTCGCCAAAGGAACCGTAACGAACTATAATGTATTAGGTACGTATTACCCCAGTTTTATGCTATATTATTAAGGTTTAATTATTTTCATTTTGTATCATTTATTTACATACATATAATAGGTGAAAACCTTGAAGTTATGTTGGAAATATGTTTACAAGAAGACGCATTACTGCCAATTCGACCAAAAGACGATCCGTTCATTGAGAAGATCAAAGATGCAGTTGGGTTTCTATTAAGTTGGCCAAGTCATCTAGTCATCTGATGCATTGACTTGGTAATACAATTTGAATACAAGTGTATATGTGTACGAGTATAAGTGTTTGTAGATAATTGTTTCCAATCTAAAGAATTTATATATATTATTGTAGGAAAAAGTGGCGAAGAAACCAAAGAAAATCATTTTTGAAAAACCATTAAATCAGTTCGAAGGAAAGAAACAAAAAGAACAGGTCAGAGAAACTAAGGAAAATGAGAATGCAAATAAGGATGGGGAGACAATTGGAAACCAAAAAGAGGAGAAAGTAAAAGAACTGAAAAAGAAGATTGAAATGGTGGATGCGAAGGCTGTGAAGCAAAGAAGGATTACTAGAGGCCAAAGAAATGTAAGGGTAAGGATTGAAGACAGGTGTATTTTGAAAATGACTGAAATGATGGTTGATGGACAAGTGGCAAAGGTGGATTCTATAAGAGTGTAGTGTGAGGACAAACTCTTTAGGTATGAAAGTTTTACTTACTTAAGTTGGGATGATTTTGAAGCAGTTTTTACGTTAGATGAGCTTAGCGGGGCTGTCATTACTACTTATATGATGTAAGTTTATAAATTTAATTTTAATATTTGTGAAACACAAGTTATTTTTAATCAATTTGTTTTTCTATGTTAAAAGGTACTTGTTTGAGCAATTCCATAATGGGAGAAAAAAAATCATGGAATTTATTTTATGAGCCCTTCCGCGATCTCACCAGTTGAATCTAAAGTGAAATCCAAAAATATTGAAGATTCAAGAAGAAGCATTGCAAATCGGCTGTCTACAAGAGGAGACAATGATATCATCCTATTGCCCTACGATCCCGGGTGTGACTTAATTGATTATTTTCTACCGTATTATATAAGTTGTTTGACTTAATTGTTTTTTGCTTTATGTAGAAACCATTGGGTGCTGGTCGTGCTATACATGAAAACATTGACTTGCTATTATCTTGATTCTCTACGGGTCAGCACTATCAATCTGTTGTTAAAACAAACCATTGATGCGTAAGTAATACAAGTTATTAAAACTTTATGTTATATATATTTTTAATTGATATGATCAACTTTTCTGTAGGGCAATGGGCTTATATGTTGCACAAAGTGGTACCAAGAAGAGGCAAACTAAACTCAAATGGGTCAACTCTACAGTGAGCACTTAACTTTTATTTGAATTTGCACCTTTACTTAACTTTATTAAGCTGATCATTGACTACCCCCTATAGTGTCCACGTCAGCCAGGAAGTACCGAATGTGGATATTATGTGTTGAAGTTCATGAAAGAAATAGTAGATAAAGGGCTTGAAATATCAGTCAATAACAATGTAAGCTGATCATTGACTACCCCTTATATTTATCATTTGTTGCTTTGTAGTTTATATTATTGAATATAACTATCTATGTATGAGTTTTTTATAAGTAAATTACCATTGTTGTTGCCTTGTAGTTGATATTAATAAACTAGTCAAATAAATTACAAGTGTTTTACATAAAAGGGTTTTTGGGTCAAAACTAACAAGTTTAATTTGATGAAATTGGTTTTGTCTTAGGTTGGAGAAGGTAAAGAAGAATACACTGATGGTGATTTGGATGATGTTCGTGAAGACTGGGGCGCTACGTATCGAATTTCATTTATATGTAGGCCTGAAATGATATATTTGGACTTGTGTTGTTATTGGTATTTGACTTGTATTGAATTTGGACTTCTTTATGCTTTGTAGTTGTTAATTACCAACTTTTGTAATGGATTTCGCTTTTAATGGACTTGTAAACTTTGTTGGTACTTAATGGATTTCCCTTTTGACGTTATTCTACAATTTGTTTTAGAAAACAACAGATAAATTTATTAAAAATAAAAAAAATTAAAAAATGCAGCTAATTTTATGACGTGCATTGCGCGTCATCTATTGCACGTCATAAAAATTTCATAGATGACACGCACATGTGCGTCATCTATTCATTTATGACTACCCCTTCCTTGACGCGTATTGCCCGTCATCGTTTTGCGCGTCATAAAAAGATGACGCGCGGATGCGCGTCATCTATCATTTATGACTACTCCTTCCTTGACACGCATTTGCGCGTCATCTGACCCCAAAGAATCTAATCTTGAATTCTAATTGAAAAATCAAATTTATACTAACTTTTTAGCAGTTGTTTAATTTGATTAGTTCGAATTATCATGTTTAAACATTCTTAGGTGGATTAAAAATTGATTAAAAAATGCTACATAATTCAACTTTACACTTATGGGTCAATAATGTGTGTCTTAGATTTTGGTTCATTGGCATTTTCATGTAATTTCTCATTAAGTCTTCATATAAATGAGTTGAGGTCGTTAGTGTGTTGTTCGCATTAGCTTTCCAACTAATCCTTAGGTTATGTGTCTGAGACGGGAGTCTAATCTACATATTTATTTTATGTTTATAAAGCGTTATCGTCATAACCCATTAAATATCATTATTATCATTAGTGGATTCAAATCTACATGATTTCCTTTGCATATTTGATTGTTAAAAGATTTAACGTTTCTTACAGTTGATCGGGTGATACAAGAACTTTTGTAAATCAACAGTTAGTATATGTGGAATCTCTATTCACTATCAATATCAAACACACATATATAATACTTGAATGTAAATAAGATTATTTTAAAGTATTTACGTAATTATATTAAACTGATTACAAAAGTTGTAACAGCAAAACACGTGGGAAATTATCTAATTTAAAGCCTATACAAGTGTGAGGTATTTATAACATAAAAGCTAAATATTAGATTCAATGTTGATCGTCTATTTTAGGTTTAGGATCAATGACATGCTTAAGTTATTGATCTACACGTTATGGTATATCCTGAATGTGTAATACTATTAGTTTACAAAGTTGTACAATACAAACAAGAGGGTTAGTAATGCAATCCTTAAGTAGATGCAAGATCATATTGGCAGTGGCGGAGCTTGAACACGGGAGTAGGGGGGCGGGGTCGAAATTAATTTTTTTAGGGGGGGCGAACTCGAGTTTTATATAAAAATTTACGCTACCGAGCCAAAAATTTACACTACCGGATTAAAGTTTAACACTACCGACGAAAAAAAGAGGGGGGGGGCGGCGCCCCCCCCCCCCCTAAAAAAATTAATTTCGAACATGCTTCGTCACTGCATATTGGCACCACTACTCTAACTGGCATCATGTCTAAAGAAGAAATCATTGAGCACATACATCTATTAATCGACAGAAGCAGTGTATCTACTGGTTCATAGATTATCAACATTTAAAGTCTTCAACAACAAACTTCATTTCAGCATTTGGATTGAGTAGATAGGAACTTGTACGACTGCTTGTTATTGGTAGCTTCATATGATGCTACCAAAACCAGTTACTTTAACTAGTTAAGCATCATGTTGATTATATTCTCATAAACTGACCCTTTATATACCTTGATGGATTATGAAAGAGGATATTCATTAAATCTTTTAAGTTGTGCTAAGAATGTCTGAGTATGTCAAATTCACTTACTCTGACATTTCCAACAACTATCAGGTTAGAGAATAAGACTCATAGTTAGAATCAAAGGTCCATGAAAATTCCAAAGGAGCTATGTGAAGAACATCTTCTTTACCATCACTCTTCTCGTTAGTTTCAACTCTATTGCAAATTTCCTCCCTTAGAGAAGATACTATGTACTTGTATCTATTAGGCAATTGTTAGACCCCTAAAGGATCATGCATGCCAATGCTAGTGGTGAGTGGAAAGTTGTACTGGTTGGAATTATATTACAAGTATTAAGTTAGTGCGGTTGATGAAGATGAAATGCGGATGAAGATAATTGTCTAACTATTGTACATGCCCATTAGTGAAATGCGAATTACTTTGACGAATTGGGGTAAGCATTTTTCCATCGGTATATGCCTAATGCGTATGTGTAAGACAAATGCTAAGTATAAGAAAAAGAAGAAATGCGGCCAAGTTTTGGTCATCAAAATTTGTCAATGCGGATGTACCAAACTATAGGGATTGAACCTAGAGGGTCGGGAAATCAAATCAAGATTATAAATCAAGTCGCGCAAGATCTTGAAGTTGTCATGCGAGAAGTTCATCTCGCGTGAGAATTAGGAAGTTGTGAGAGAATTATACGAGAACTTCTAATTTAGTATAAATAGTTGTTAGTTGATGTAATTAAGAAGAGCTTTTGTCATTTACTGATTTCACATGTATTTGTAATCATTCAAAATCAGAGAGCAATACAATCGAAGTTTATTTACACTTGCATTCATCTTATTTCTTGTTCAATCTTCTTACTTTGATGATTATAATCTGTGTTCGTGTCACGAGATCGATCTGATAGTTAAGTGTTGTCAAATCCCGGCGGAAGCGTGAAGCGATTTGGGTGTGACTTGTTTGTTCAGAACGCATTTGATTATAAGGAATCAAATTACAAACAATATTAACACATAAAACACATAACTTGATTATATAACGTAAGTTAGGATTACATCATTTACTTAGATAGTCAAAATTTGATATAATCCTATTACAACTTTTATTTAGCTACAACATCTTCAAATGCGATGGAAATGAGCGTCCACCACAACACTGCCATCGTAGATGTTGACAGTTAGATTCACACAAACTCTTCCAACGACTTCACCCCAGCTATTGTACACATCAAAAGAGAAATCAACATTGTTAGTCATTTTTACCTGAAAAAGCATACTCAAAACAGTCAACATAATGTTGGTGAGGTCATAGGTTTATTTCCAGACACAATATTTTATTGATGCACCAATTACAACCAAACCTGCCCACACACATAATTCATACTGTCACGAAATAATTCGCAAAATCAGATAATATAGCATCACAACACTCATTCGGTTGGTATAGAAAATATTTAAATAGCATCACAACACTCATCCTGTTGATGCAAAATACTCTCCTAAGTAGTGTCACATATATTATCCAACGGTTCCTCATTCGAATTAATGGTTGTATCACAAATGACAGTATATCTCAAAATTTTCAAAATAATGCATCAATCATAAAACAGTATGCTTTTCTCCCCAAAAACTTTTATAAATACCAAAATGGGGCTATGAGTCTCACCTTTACTCCAAATTATAACCTATAAAAATAAATTTTATAAGTTAGATACAAAAATTTATTTAAAATTTTTAGAACCTCACATGGAAACAATTATTAAAACTTTAGTAGCAATATTATTAGATAATATTACCATAAAATTTCCAACTTCTATTTTATTATATATAAATTGTTATAATTATTATAAATTCATCATAATCACTAAATATAGCTACTATTATTCAAAAATTCCCAATATTTTACAGAATTTTACTTCAGTAGTCTATATTATAACGTAAATTTCCTGATGTCTAATTAACTAGAGATTTATTTCTGTAAATCTTACAATATTCCCAAAATTCACTAAAAATATCTATATAACTCCAAAAATTATGAAAGTTACACCATCTGTTGAACTTGGTTTATAATATTTTCATTGAAATTTTCACGATTTATGGTACTAGTTAAGTATTGATTTTTCCTTTACAGATCACATAAAAATTCACATCTCAATCATAACAAGGAAATGAATTACAAAATAATTCCTGGAGCTTCTATGTTATATAAGAATCATTGTGCGATTTTTCCAGAATTATTACGAATTTATTTCTATTATTTTAAGAATTTTCTTTTGTTTACCTTAAATAATTTATATAAATTATTTCACTTATTATATTTCTACCAACATTCCCAGAATGATATTTCAGTATCTTTAGAAAGCTTTTTCAATGTTTATTTCCACAATCGCTATTATTTAGTATTTTTACTTGATTTTCTTAATATTTCAGGTTTTAATCTTCTATAAATCCCAAAAATCTCCTTTTTGTCACCAATTTCCTGAAATTCTTAGTTTTTAACATTTCATTATTGTGAGTTGATGAAACTTTAGAAGTGTTAGGATTATTTTTGATGTTTAGATGCACCAAAACTAGTTACCTATGTGTTTATAACACATATGTAGCCATTGATCTCTAGATACTTTAAAGAGATTAAAACCTTGATTTTTGGCAGAAAGAGATGATAAAAGAGGTTGATTATGGCTTCCAATTTCTGGTTTAGATGGTTCTCCTTAAGCTTGATCTCTAGTATGTTTGTTTGAAGATGATAACTAGGTAATGTTTTTGGTGATGATGTGCGATGGTGTGGATGGTATGAGGACCGAGTGTTTTGAGAACAAAGGTGGTAAGGGCTGGAGGTTCAAGAGTTTGTGTTAAAGAGTATAGAGATGGTGGCGGTTGTGATGGTATATAATTGTAGTTCCATTGGCTGAGAGGTGGACTTTTTTAGATAGGGTTGTCATGATTATTTCTAGAGATAGGGTGTTGAGGTGGCCCTTATAGCTTAGGTTAGTCGACCATTTAGCTTGGTAGGTGGCAGGTTTTGAGCATACTTAGACTCATGCAAAGCTAGGTGGCAATTTATGAGGACAAGCTTAGTGTTATTGTCATTGATGAGGATGCAGAAGAACCGAGAGTTTGAAGTGTCCATAGGTGTGTATGTGGCGGTCTATATTAATGAAGAAATGGACACCAAGCACCAACAATGATCACTATTGGTAAGGTGGCATAATTATAAGGTTGCTTAGTGTTAAGCAAGGTGGCCGAAAATTGCATTAGAACTTGCCACATATCCCTTGCAATGATGATGGTCCATGTGACTCTTTTAAGGAGGTGATTAGTAGGCGGTTTGGTGGCTGTGAAGGTCATATAGCTAAGGGGTTTAAGTGGGAGTGCTAATAACTTCACTTAGTCATTAAACTAAGTTTTAAACAAGGGTTTTAGTCGAGTTGTGTTTTGTTCTAATAAGCTAAGTTCGTGGCTTATTGTTTAGGTGTTTTAGGGTTGGTGTTAGATTTCTTGATGTGTCATGGTGTTGTGGTTAAGTTGTAATCATTTTTGTTTTAGGTTGTATAATCTATACTTACATATTTGAAGTGCATGCATACAACATCCTTATGCAAGCATGCAACCATGCACACGTAAAAATATATATATACATGCATATCATTCATATTTTTCTTATATAGTGAGATACAATAACATATATATATGTATATATACATAATTTCTGAAACACATGCTAGTTAAATATATTTACTAATGTATAGAAATATATTTAGATACGAACTTGTCTCACCTTATTTCTAGGGTTGCCACAAGTGTTGATCCTTACAATTGGTTTCAGAGTTTGGTATGCTATAGATTGATTGAATTGAAGATTGAAGAGTGTTTTTTGCATTGTTATTAAGCTCCGAACCGGAATTCTTTTTTTTATCACATTTGAAGATGTTGAGAGTTGTTATGCTTTTGATTGAAGATTTGATGGTGTTTACTTCATAAATTAAGCTTAATTGATTCAAATTAGAGGCAATTAGGATCATAAATTGAATCTAAATCACTAATTTGAAGTTGAACAATTATATTTTGAACAATTTGGTGAAAGATTGAAGTTGAAATCTTCAGAATTGGGAAAAATAATCAGGTGAAAACTTAATAATCACACGCGAGAAGCTGTTGTTCGCGTGAGAATTTTGAGTTTCACAAATTTTTTTGGAATGTTTGTTACAGAATATTCATGTTCACATGAGAAGTTGATCTTTTCGCAAAAGTCATGCAAAAGTTTCGGCACGAAAAGTGTGTGCGAGAAGCTTGTGCGAATAGTGTTGTTCAATACTATTCGTACGAGAACTTTGATATTCACGCGACAACTTAAAGTTTGAAGAATTTTTTAAAAGTTTGAATCGTGAGTTTCAAAATAGCATATTTAAAGAACATCACTGCTACCCTTAACCTCGACAATGAGATTGGCATGAGCACAAAACCTCATAAACTTCTCAACGAAGAAGATTATCTTGACTAGGTTTAGCGATTTAAGAATCATGTTATTTACATCGAATCCTGGATGATGCGGGCAATTAAACAAGGACCTTCTATTCCTATGAATAATAATAATAAAGGGGAGTTGGTACCTAAACCTAAACATCTCAGGGATGAGGAAGACATGAAGATGCGTGAGCTTGATGACAAAGCGTATGCTGCCATCACTGTGCCAATTACTACTTAGATTACTCAAAAGTTTATGGATTTCAAAAAGGCTGAGGAGTTATGGGATGCGATGGAGGAGAAGATCATGTGGAATAAGGATATGAGGGATAGCCTAATGGACATGTTGAACCAAGAATTTAACATGTTTAACCATGTGCTGGGTGAGACATTAATGTTCAGGTTTGTTCAGCTAATAACAAAAATTAAGAGTACGGGAATTACCTTGTAGAATATTTCAGTGAACAAGGAGCTGTTAAACACTATACCTTACAGCTAGAACAACTGCACCATTATCAAAAGAACAAAGGATCTGTTTACCTTGTCCCTCACCGATCTAATTTCCATAACAAATTCATATGAAATGGATGACAAACAGAGAGCTGCAAACTATAATAACACCATGGGAGCTAAAGCATAAGCATTATATGCAAAAATGGCTAGTAATCCCAATTTTTATGTTAGTTATTCCTAGTCATGTCAACAAAAATCAACCAACTCTACTGATCTAAATGTCAAAGAACTATCCATACCTCAGTTTCAAGCCTCTTATCAAAACCAATTCACTTTAATGCAACCTCAACCTCAACCTTAGGTTCATCCACACAATCAATCCTCACAACCCACATAGCAAGCTTTTGTTGGAAATTCCAACCCAAACAAGCAGACCATTCAAATAACTGAAGAGCATCTGGCTCTATTCACAACCTTCATGAATAGCTATAAAGCTTTCATAGCTTAATATCTTAACTGATGACTTGCAACAAGTTAATCTTGATGATGTTGAAGAAAATGATATCAAGTATCAGATGGCTATGGTGGTGTATTGGGCAAAAAATTTTACAAGGAGAACAGGGAGGAAGATGTTTGGCTTAAACAACTCAAGCAAGATTAGGTTTGATAAAACAAATTTGAGATGTTATAATTGTGACAAACCTGGTCACTTTGCTAGAGAATGTACAGAGGGAAAGACACATTGTAACACCTGGCCTCTCACACCAACAATATTGTCCGCTTCGCCCACGAGGAGCTCACGGATTTGCTTTTGGTTTCCCGGGTGAAACTTCCCAGGGAGGTCACCCATCCCTGGATTGCTCCCACCTGAGCACGCTTAACTGTGGAGTTCTCCTCTCATCCACATCCAATACGCCCAAAACGCGTTATTGATATCAGAGGCCAGACATTCCTTATGAACCAGGAATCTCTCCTGTCCACGGCCGATATGGGATATGTGTAGGGTGTCACAAGCACCCCCTGTTTGGACTCATCGTCCTCGATGAACCCGAGAAGTCACCATCCTTGGTGAGGTATGTCCCACACCCCGAACGGCACAGGAGTGGCTCTAATACCATTTCTGTCACACCTGGCCTCTCACACCAACAATATTGTCCGCTTCGCCCACGAGGAGCTCACGGATTTGCTTTTGGTTGCCCGAGTGAAAACTTTCCAGGGAGGTCACCCATCCCTAGATTGCTCCCACCTGAGCATGCTTAACTGTGGAGTTCTCCTCTCATCCACAGCCAATACGCCCAAAACGCATTGTTGATATTAGAGGCCAGACATTCCTTATGAACCAGGAATCTCTCCTGTCCACGGCCGATGTGGGATATGTGTAGGGTGTCACACACATCAACCTGACAAGGGAAAGAAGATGGTAACCATGGAGGTAGAATTGAAGGGAGATAAAGCAAGCACATGAAATAACAAATCAATGGTTTCTCAGACCAATGGAGAGTATGATTGGTCAGACCAGATAGAGATTTTGGATATAAACTAAATACTACTTTGTTAGCTGAAATTCAAACTGATGAAGAAAGTATTATAAAGAACATGCTTGCTGAATTTGTATATGATGATCTAATGAAGGAGATCTATGCTGATGAAGAAATTGAGAACATTGAAGAGGTGCTTAAAGAAGAAGCTGTTGAGTTTACTCCAGCTGAGGATGAAAAGAAGGTGAACGCTATTGAGGAAACTCCGGCATCTACTCGTGATGACACTGTCAATGCTGTTGAGATTACTCAGGAACCCAAAGCAGAAGAAGAGGTTGTTCTAAAAGCTTTGATGGTAAATGTCATATTTGAAAAGAAGAAGAAGCAAGAAGAGACCGATGGGGTATACACTAGTCTTTGTTCAAATACATGTTTAGAAAAGGTTTAAAGATACAGAGTTCACAACGAACACTTGATCTTGGAAGTTTAAAAACTTCAATAACAAGCTCATAAATATAAAAATAATGAGAAATTTTTGAAAGAAAAAATAGAAGGATTAAACAAATCTATTTAACAATCAAAATTAAATCTTCGTGATAAAGATTGTAACATAAATGATTTGAAAACATGTCATAATGAACTGTCTTTAGAATCAAAAAACTTAACAGTGAACTCTCATCTGTGAAATTGAATGTTGAAAAGTTTGAGTTGTCCTCAAACATGGTTGAAGGTATAATCAAGTCTCAAATGGCTGAAAATTAATGATGGTAAGAGTGGAGTTGGATATTCTAACATTACACCACCAATTAATCATGATTATATATGTTTACCATCATCAATTACCACATCAGATGAAGAGACCTAGGGATTTTGTTTTTAACAAAAATCATACATATTACCTCCTGTCAATGTTTCACTTACCTGTTGACCCTGTCATATTACATTTAATGATGATAATTCTTTTGTAGAAAGTGTGAAAAAAAGGGTTGGTTAAGGAGTTGGAAAATGATGTTGAAATAGATTTGAAGAAAAATAAAATTTGTTATAAAAAATCTTCATGTAAATCATCACCAGTTATCAATGAAATTTTCGATGTTTTTGTTTCTACAAATGATTGTTCAAACATGTCTAACAAACAATAGAAATTAAAATCAATGATTATTCATAAAGATAATGAAAGAAAACATGTCACAACATCTGCATCTGACTTAAAAACTGATTTCAAGAATAGACTTGTTTTAAAAGGCAACATAGGTAAGGAATATCATATCTTTACGGAAACAAATGATTTTTTCTTTAAAAATAAATCTCCTACTACTGCTAACTCTATGAAACAAGATGTTTATAGATCAGGTATCAAGGAAACTGGTCCCATTCCGTACCTACAACACAAAAAGTTAAAGCTACAGTTCATGCCTTATCGACTTCAGAATGAATCAAACTTTTAGGAAAATACCGCAATTCTTTTGGATTCAGATAGGAATCTTCTTAATGAAAGAAAGAAAAGAGAGACTATTAAAGAATCACAAGGCAAAGGAAATACTAAAGCCATATTCTATGATAACTGTGGTAGTTATCATAAATATGTAAGCGTCCCGCCGAGGCCTTACAAGTTGGTCATTCATCGTGCATAAATCATTTTAAAAACATACATTACTTTTGTAGCGGAATTTAAAACTTTCATTAATAATTAAAACATGTTATTTTATTACATTAAATCATTCATTTACATATAAAAATATCCTCAAAACGTTCCCAGTAGCTTATGCATCCATGCCTGCAACTGCTCAGCATCAACAAAATACCTGCCAACTATCATGTATACAAAAAGTCAGCGACGCTAAGTGAGTTCTAGTTTTTATACTTTACTCCCTTTAAAAACTAGTCTTTACATTCAATCCGTGGTCATACTTCATACGTACACGCATTCTATATTCATCATTTGTTTCGTTCTTTCATACTTTCATTGTTTTATTCTTTTCATTAATATTCACTTTCTTTCTCTTACTTCGTTTCGTACTTTACATCCATCAGTGATTATACATCATACGTACGTACTGGTAATAATTTTTCATTTATTATCTTTCTCATCGTACATTATCATTCATTTCTCATTCATTCATTTCGTACGTTTTGTACTTTCATAATTATCTTTCACTTCTATCTAGATCCCGTCTCATGCAATATCCCCGACTCATGCTCGAAAGCTGTCGCTATGCCGGGGCTTGTACATAAACCCCTGACTCATATCCAAAGACTAACACAGTATTGGGATACACGATAAAGGTCCCATCTCGTATGCGACACCCCCAACTCATATCCGAAGACTGATACTATGGTGAGCCTATAAACAAACCCATGACTCATGTCCTAAGACTGAGACAGTATCGGGGTAGGTAACAAGACCTCATGTCCTTCACATGCCATTCTGTCTCATGCAATACCCTGACTCATGCTCGAAAGTTGATACTGTGCCGGGTCCTGTAAACAAACCCCCGACTCATGTCCGAAGACTGACACAGTATCAGGGTATGTGACTTGGATCTCATCTTCCGTTACTTCGGTACTCATCATTCGTTATCTTACATATTCGTTCATTTCGTACTTTATCATTATCTCACCTATTCGTTCGTTTCATACTTTATCGTTATCTTCCACTTCATTATATAATACTTAATGTTTATTCATTTATTCACTTTATTCATTCATTCATACATCATACCACGTAAAGTCATACATATCATATTACATAACGTAACACATACGTTTTGAAAACCATTTATGAAAGAAAGATAACATATCACTCACACACATACGCATCATAAATTTCATCACATCACCATACATACATCAAGCATAAGCCATCATATCATAACAGGGCCTATCTCCCCATTCTACCTCTTAAACCCACTTAGAAACTCCTAAGTCCAAAATGGATGCACGGGAATTTTCAGGAGCATGAGCATAAAAATTCTAAGTGTAGAATGGTATGGGCGCTTCAGCACTATTTGGGCGTAAGAGCCCTGTTTGGGCGCTTTACCACTATACAGGCGCATGAGGCCTGTTCAGGTGTACCAACACTTAGGCGCTTGAGCAACTCTGGGTGCATGGGCACTATTTGGGTGAATGGGCAACACTTAGGCGCTGGTAACTTTTCTGGGCACATGACTACTATTTGGGCGCATGACCTTAGGCGCATGAGGACACTTAGGCGTATGAGCAAACTTCGGCGTATAAGGTCATTCTAGGTGCATGGAAATATTCTAAAATGTTTTCTATACAACCAACAACACCCAATTCCCATTCTAAACACCAAAACACACATCTAACATACTAAATCTCTTAAACATGCTAAACTTCAATCCTGGTCCATAAACAAACTCTAAAACATACATACACAGATCATTTTCGAACATAAAGCTGTACACCCATGGTTTCTTTTAAAAACGTTTACTTGGTATGCATAATAGCCCTAAACACTTTAAAATCAGTAAAAAAAGGGTTCTAGAAACTCACCTTGAATAGCCTTTGAGCAACACACTTCAAATCTGAGACCCACCTTCAAATTTGTAACACCCCGAAAAGTCAAAACCCCCGAAAAGTCAAAACGAGTCATTAAGGATAATGGGCTTAATTAATGGGTATTTAATAAAATAAGGAAAAGGGTTATGGGCTAAATTGGGTTTATGGGCAAGAGCCTAGTGATTAAGGCCCATAATCAGCCCCTTAACCCACCCAAAGCAGCCTCCATCTCCTTCATTTCAACCCTAGCTCCCAAATTTTGTAGAGAGAGAAAGTAGAGATAGAAAGTGAAGGAAACTAAAGATTTGAAGCTTCTAAGGTCAAGGGATTGAAGATCTGGGTGATGGGGCATCAAACCTCAAGAAAGGAGCAACAAATTCAGGTAAGAATCGACCTCTAAAACCTTCTGTAGATCAAACTCGGATTCTAGGGTTTTGGGTTTTGAAAAGTTTCAAAGAAACACATAAAGGTCAAATTTTTACGTATGAAAACGTGTAAAAAGGTTAGATATTGTTTCATGGATGGTAAAACAAGGATTTGGACGTAAAAAGTTAAGATTTTAGGTTAAAAACGGGCTGGTTCGTCATTTTTATGCATCCAGCGAAACTGTGAGCCCGATCAGCGAAACTGTGGACTCATCCAACGAAACTAAGAGAGTTTCCAGAGAAACTGTAGTTTCGCCCTAGCGAAACTACTGTGTTCGAGAAAACCATTAAGACTTAGCGAAACTAGGAAATTCCAATGAAAGTTGGGCGCACCTGACAGCGAAACTATCATGCGAAATTACTGGGCGAAACTGGCAGCGAAACTGCTTATCTGACAGCGAAATTAGGCAGAAATTAACCCCTTTAAGTGTCAACTTATCTGCAGGCTGTGTAGTGTGATCCTAGCCTAGAAGGCTTAGTTTAGAAGTTACTCACGATATCCAGGTGAGTTCTAGATCCCCTTATTTAAATGTTTTACTATGTTTTTGGGGCTATTATGCATAGTAAATATAAGGTTTTCAAGGTAACGATTTCAAGCGGTTTCAACAAGAAAAATAAATTTTTCTATAACAAAATATGCTATATAAAGACCTTAAAATAAAATTTTTGCGCGCTGACCTTGCATCCCGGCCCCAGCCAGGGGCGTTGCCCCTTGGACCCTACTTGGGGTTGCTGCCCCTAGGACCCCGCTGTCAGTGGCTGCCGCCCCCGAACCCCCGCTGTCCTGCGGAGGGTTGGTTACGTGTTATGATGATTAGTACTTGGTATGTTGTGTACTTAATAAGTTACGTATTATATATATTAAGTGGAACATAATATTAATGAGAAGTGGAACTTAACGAATGTTACCCCCGGGCTCGTTTGATGATGGAAAGTCTTGCAAGCACTATGATAGACTTCACTTATGTGAGTCTGATGTATGATGATTGATCCGTATTCATGAGCGGGCTATGCGCCCTGCAGTGTGGATCAACTGTTGGGGGTTAGCTACCATGATGATGTGTACCGACAGGGATCGACATTCGTTGTCGATCAACATGGAGCTCTTGCTTTGTGCAATCTCGTTTATGATGAAGTGAATGATATGAAAGAATGAAAGATAATGAACATGCTTAATATGATGAAAATGTTATGTATTATGTATGCGTGGTCATTATATGAAGGATAAATTTATATTTTCTTATTTACCTAAAATTAGAACTCACTCAGCAAAGCTAACTTTTATGCATAATAGTTGGCAGGTAAGTGCTGATGCTGAGGAGGGCACCACGAAACTACTTGGGCAGCTATGGATGGCATTTCTCTTTATGAAATCTTTATTGTAATTTGAGAACAGTAATATGTTTTATTTACAATTAAAGGACAAATGTATGAGTACAATGTGATTTCCAAGTTTTAAGTAAATGTTTATTTAATTCCGCTGCAATGTTTTGTTTATAAAGTGATTTTAGGATATGATTAACCAACTGTGAGGCTTCCCGTGAACGGGGCCTTACAAGTTGGTATCAGAGCCAAAGTTTAAGAGAAATGGGTAAAACATCTTTTTTCAAACCTAAACTTAAACTGAAAATGGGGCCAAAGGAAGGAAGCCAACCCAAGTAGCTACGTGCCATCAGGTAAAATATTTCAAGTAAACTGGTATTATGTGCATGTGCTATTTGTTTTATATGCGTGTAGATTTGAATACTGACATGTGTTAGGATAGTTATTGGTTAGGACAGGAGGGTAAGGTAAGTAGTTAATCACACTTGGCCACTGTAATTAAGGACTTACCATACTTGTAATGATCTGAGCAATTATCTTGAATGACCATTTCGGTGTTCAAATCTTATAGGAATTAGATATGGCGGGAAGGAAATCTGGGAAAGCTACACGTGGACGTCCTCGAAGTGGTCGTACTACTACACCACGTGTCACCCGGAGCAAAGCTAAGGCTCCCGAGACTGTTCACGAGGAGTCAGACCTCCATAGTCACCCGGAGGGTGAGGGATCAGCCACCCTCAAATCCACTGTGAAGGAGGCCATTGCCGATGAAGTCTACAATGTCATGCAAAATGTCTTACCCTCAGTGGTGACTGAGGTGATCAAAGCGGTCAAGGATGGAGAGAAAGCTGATAAGAAGGGGAAGGAAAATGAGAAGAATTCTGGAAGGTCCACTGGGAGGACGGAGGGATCTGAAGAGAAGCCATCAAACCCTAAGGTGGTAGTCCGTGATGAGGAGTCTGAGAGAGAGACGACTAGGGGGTGCAACTATGGGCCACTATGTTAGGGACTGCAAGGCGGTGAAGTGTTACCAGTGAGGCGAGATGGGACATGTGGAGAGGGATTGCAAGAAAGGAAAGTCAGGAGGATCAGGAACGGTTAGAGCGGGAGACAGGGGAAAGGGTGACGGTTCGAAGGCAAAGGCGAGGGCATTCAACATAACTCGTGAGGAGACCAGGGCAGATCCAGAAGTAGTTTCAGGTATGCTTCTGGTGGGCCACAAATATGCTTCTGTTCTCTTTGATTCTGGTGCTAGTAGGAGTTTTGTGTCTACTGCCTTTTGTCGTTTATTGCATGATAAGAGTAGAAAGATAGACGAGCCCTTTTATGTAGAAAAAGCCATTGGTAAGTCCACCAAGGTGACTGAGGTAGTTGAGGGTTGCCTGATAGAGTTGGAGGGTTATAAGTTCCCTGCTAGATTGCATGTTATGGCCTTAAGAGGTTTTGATGTGGTGTTAGGCATGGATTGGTTGGCTGACTATGAAGTGAATATAGTATGTACTAAAAAGATAATTAGCCAAGTCGCGCCGGATGGTTGCTCAGTTACGGTTCGCGGGGATAGAGCGTGCAGTATACCGAAGGTGGTGTCGATGATCACGGCCGAAAAGTACTTGAGGCATGGGTGCAGTGCTTACTTGGCCTATGTAAGGGATGTGGATACGCCAGAGCCACAATTATCCAGTGTACTAGTGGTGCGTGATTTTCCTGACGTCTTTCCTGAAGACCTGACTGGTGTGCCGCCGGACCGCGAAATCGAATTCCAGATTGATTTGCTACCGGGAGCACAGCCCGTCGCTAAAGCACCATATCGATTAGCTCCTTTAGAGATGGTAGAACTGAGGGACCAGTTGCAAGATTTATTGGATAAGGGTTTCATCCGATCGAGTATCTCCCCATGGGGTGTTCTGGTTTTAATCGTCAAGAAGAAAGACAGTAGCATGCGGATGTGCATTGACTATCGTGAGCTCAATAAGCTGACCATAAAGAATCGATACCCGTTACCAAGGATCGACAATCTGTTTGATCAACTTCAGGGTGCCAGCTGGTTTTCAAGGATAGACCTGCGGTCTGGTTACCACCAACTGAAGGTGAAGGAACAAGACATTCCTAAGACAGCGTTTCGTACGTGTTATAGACACTACCAGTTTCTCGTCATGTCTTTTGGTCTAACCAACGCGCCAGCTGCTTTTATGGACCTTATGAATCGGGTATGCTGGCAGATGTTGGATAAATCGGTAATAGTGTTCATCGATGACATCTTGATTTATTCAAAAAGTGAAGAAGAACATGCCGATCATATTCGAGAAGTATTGAGGATGCTCAGAAGCGAGAAATTATACGCTAAGTTCTCTAAATGTGCATTTTGGCTTCGAGAAGTTCAATTTCTAGGTCATGTGGTTAATCCTGAGGGGATCAGAGTGGACCCTGCAAAGGTTGAAGAGGTGATGCAATAGGAACCTCCAAAGACGCCATCTGAGATTCGTAGTTTCTTAGGCCTGGTAGGTTACTATAGGAGGTTTATCCAGGATTTCTCCAGGATAGCTTCTCCTTTGACTAAGTTGACACGGAAGGACGTGAAGTATGAATGGGGCAACGATCAAGAACTAAAGATGTGGTTAACTCAAGCCCCTGTCTTGACGTTACCTAAAGGGAATGAGGATCTGGTAGTCTACTCGGATGCCTCGTATGCAGGATTGGGTTGCGTGTTGATGCAACGAGGGAAGGCGATAGCCTATGCTTCTAGACAATTAAAAGTTCACGAGGCCAATTATCCTACCAATGATTTGGAGTTGGCTGCGGTGGTGTTTGGATTAAAGATTTGGAGGCACTACCTATATGGGGTGAAGTGCACTATCTTCACTGATCAAAAAAGTCTGAAGTATTTCTTTGAACAAAAAGAACTCAATATGAGGCAGAGGAGGTGGTTGGAACTGATCAAGGATTATGACTGTGAAATTCATTATCATCCAGGCAAGGCTAATGTGGTGGCTAACGCCCTTAGCCGAAAAGGATGACCCGAACCAATTCGGGTGAGGGCTTGCCAGATAATCATGACGCCTGATGTTATGAAACAAATGAGGGAGTTCTAGGATGAGGCATTAAGAGAGGACAGAGTCAACTCTGAAAGGATGAAAGGACAAGTTTCAGATTTGGGGGAAAACACCCTAGGTGTTAGAACCCGATATGGGAGAATGTGGATTCCTCTCTACGGGAATCTGAGGGAGAAGATTATGGACGAGGCTCATAACACACGATATTCCATTCACCCCGGCACCACGAAAATGTTTCAGGATCTGAAGAAAGATTACTGGTGGCCGGGAATGAAGCAAGATGTGGCTAAGTACGTGAGCAAGTGCCTGACTTGTCTGCAAGTGAAGGCAGAGTACCAAAAGCCATATGGTAAGATCCAGCCTTTGGACATCCCTGAATGGAAATGGGAACACATCACAATGGACTTCATCACGAAGCTACCTCGTACGGCGAGAGGGAGCGACGCGATCTGGGTGATTGTTGACCGTTTAACAAAGAGCGCCCATTTCCTACCAATTCGTGAGACGTATTCCTCTGAGAGGTTGGCAGAGCTATTTATCAAGGAGATCGTGGCTCGTCATGGTGTTCCAGTGTCTATCATTTCAGATAGGGACACGCGATTTACGTCCAAGTTCTGGAAGAGGTTTCACGACTCAATGGGGACTAGACTGCATATTAGTACGGCTTACCACCCCAGACAGATGGTCAGTCGGAATGAACAATTCAGACATTAGAGGACATGCTACGAGCATGTGTGATTGATTTTGGAGGAAGTTGGGATGAGCACTTACCATTGGCAGAATTCTCATATAATAATAGTTACCATGCCAGCATTTGTATGCCACCTTATGAGATGTTGTACGGTAGGAAGTGCAAAACGCCCGTGTGTTGGGGTGACATAGGGCAAAAGGAATTAGGAAGTCTTGAAGTGATTGAAGTCACAACCGAGAAGTTATAAAAGATTAAGGCATTCATGAAAGCCGCAAAGGATCGCCAAAAGTCTTATGCTGATAAGAGGCGTAGACCGATAGAGTTCGAGGTTGGTGACAAGGTTATGCTCAAGGTATCTCCCTGGAAAGGGATCATCAGGTTTCAAAAATGGGGAAAGTTAAGCCCTAGGTTCATAGGGCCATTCCGTATTGTCTCAAGGGTAGGGGAAGTGGCTTACAGATTAGAACTACCCGATGAGTTGAGTGGAATTCACCCTACGTTCCATGTATCTCATCTTAGAAAATGTCTGCCAGAAAATGATGCAGCTGTACCATTAGAGGACATTGAAATCGATGAACGCCTGAACTATGTGGAGCAGTCGGTGGCCATCCTTGATTGGAAAGAGAAGCACTTACGTAATAAAGTGGTTCTGCTGGTACGGGTATAGTGGAGGCAAAGAAAAGGTTCAGAATCTACCTGGGAGACCGAGGAGGAGATGAGGAAATTTTATCCTCAATTGTTCGATGATTGAAAGGTTTCGAGGACGAAACCTAAATAAGTGGGGGAGACTTCTACCACCCCGAAAAGTCAAAACGAGTCATTAGGGATAATGGGCTTAATTAATGGGTATTTAATAAAAGAAGGAAAAGGGTTTTGGGATAAATTGGGTTTATGGGCAAGAGCCTAGTGATTAAGGCCCATAATCAGCCCCTTAACCCACCTAAAGCAGCATCCATCTCCTTCATTTCAACCCTAGCTCCCAAAATTCATAGAGAGAGAAAGTAGAGAGAGAAAGTGAAGGAAACTCAAGATTTGAAGCTTCTAAGGTCAAGGGATTGAAGATCTGGGTGTTGGGGCATCAAACCTCAAGAAAGGAGCAACAAATCCAGCTAAGAATCGACCACTAAACCCTTCTGTAGATCAAACCCGGATTCTAGGGTTTTGGGTTTTGAAAAGTTTCAAAGAAACACATAAAGGTCAAATATTTACGTATGAAAACGTGTAAAAAGGTTAGATATGGTTTCATGGATGGTAAACCAAGGATTTGGACGTAAAAAGTTAAGATTTTGGGTTAAAAACGGGCTGGTTCATCATTTTTATGCATCCAGCAAAACTGTGAGCCCGATCAGCGAAACTGTGGACTCATCCAGCGAAACTAAGAGAGTTTCCAGCGAAACTGTAGTTTCGCCCTAGCGAAATTACTGTGTTCGAGAAAACCATTAAGACTTAGCGAAACAAGGAAATTCCAACGAAAGTTGGGCGCACCTGACAGCGAAATTATCATGCGAAAATGTTGGGCGAAACTGGCAGCGAAACTGGCAGCGAAACTGCCAGCAAAACTGCTTATCTGACAGCGAAATTAGGCAGAAATTAACCCCTTTAAGTGTCAACTTATCTGCAGGCTGTGTAGTGTAGTCCTAGCCTAGAAGGCTTAGTTTAGATGTTACTCACGATATCCAGGTGAGTTCTAGATCCCCTTATTTAAATGTTTTTCTATGTTTTTGGGGCTATTATGCATAGTAAATATAAGGTTTTCAAGGTAAGGGTTTCAAGAGGTTTTAACAAGAAAAATAAATGTTTCTATAACAAAATATGCTATATAAAGACCTTAAAATAAAATTTTTACTCGCTGACCTTGCATCCCGGCCCCAGCCAGGGGCCCTTGGACCCTACTTGGTGCTGCTGCCCCTAGGACACCCCTGTCAGTGGCTGCCGCCCCCGAACCCCCGCTGTCTTGCGGAGGGTTGGTTACGTGTTATGATGACTAGTACTTGGTATGTTGTGTACTTAATAAGTTACGTATTATATATATTAAGTGGAACATAATATTAATGAGAAGTGGAACTTAACGAATGTTACCCCCGGGCTCGTTTGATGATGGAAAGTCTTGCAAGCACTATGATAGACTTCACTTATGTGAGTCTGATGTATGATGATTGATCCGTATTCATGAGCGGGCTATGCGCCCTGCAGTGTGGATCAACTGTTGGGGGTTAGCTACCATGATGATGTGTACCGACAGGGATCGACATTCGTTGTCGATCAACATGGAGCTCTTGCTTTGTGCAATCTCGTTTATGATGAAGTGAATGATATGAAAGAATGAAAGATAATGAACATGCTTAATATGATGAAAATGTTATGTATTATGTATGCGTGGTCATTATATGAAGGATAAATTTATATTTTCTTATTTACCTAAAATTAGAACTCACTCAGCAAAGCTAACTTTTATGCATAATAGTTGGCAGGTAAGTGCTGATGCTGAGGAGGGCACCACGAAACTACTTGGGGAGCTATGGATGGCATTTCTCTTTATGAAATCTTTATTGTAATTTGAGAACAGTAATATGTTTTATTTACAATTAAAGGACAAATGTATGAGTACAATGTGATTTCCAAGTTTTAAGTAAATGTTTATTTAATTCCGCTGCAATGTTTTGTTTATAAAGTGATTTTATGATATGATTAACCAACTGTGAGGCTTCCCGGGAATGGGGCCTTACAAGTTGGTATCAGAGCCAAATTTTATGAGAAATGGGTAAAATATCTTTTTTCAAACCTAAACTTAAACTGAAAATGGGACCAAAGGAAGGATGCCAACCCAAGTAGCTACGTGCCATCAGGTAAAATATTTCAAGTAAACTGGTATTATGTGCGTGTGCTATTTGTTTTATATGCGTGTAGATTTGAATACTGACATGTGTTAGGATAGTGACTGCTTGGGATAGGAGGGTAAGGTAAGTAGTTAATCACACTTGGCCACTGTAATTAAGGACTTACCATGCTTGTAATGATCTGAGCAATTATCTTGAATGACCATTTCGGTGTTCAAATCTTATAGGAATTACATATGGCGGGCAGGAAATCTTGGAAAGCTACACGTGGATGTCCTCGAGGTGGTCGTACTACTACACCACGTGTCACCCGGAGCAAAGCTAAGGCTCCCGAGACTGTTCACGAGGAGTCAGACCTCCATAGTCACCCGGAAGGTGAGTGATCAGCCACCCTCAAATCCACTGTGAAGGAGGCCATTGCAGATGAAGTCTACAATGTCATGCAAAATGTCTTACCCTCAGTGGTGACTGAGGTGATCAAAGCAGTCAAGGATGGAGAGAAAGCTGATAAGAAGGGAAGGAAAATGAGAAGAATTCTGGAAGGTCCACTAGGAGGACGGAGGGATCTGAAGAGGAGCCATCAAACCCTAAGGTGGTAGTCCATGATGACGACAGTGATGAGGAGTTTGAGAGAGAGACGACTAGGGGGTGCAACTATGGGCCACTATGTTAGGGACTTCAAGGCGGTGAAGTGTTACCAGTATGGCGAGATGGGACATGTGGAGAGGGATTGCAAGAAAGGAAAGTCAGGAGGATCAGGAACGGTTAAAGCGGGAGATAAGGGAAAGGGTGACGGTTCGAAGGCAAAGGCGAGGGCATTCAACATAAATCGTGAGGAGGCCAGGGTAGATCCAGAAGTAGTTTCAGGTATGTTTCTGGTGGGCCACGAATATGCTTCTGTTCTCTTTGATTCTGGTGCTAGTAGGAGTTTTGTGTCTACTGCCTTTTGTCGTTTATTGCATGATAAGAGTAGAAAGATAGACGAGCCCTTTTATGTAGAAACAGCCATTGGTAAGTCCACCAAGGTGACTGAGGTAGTTGAGGGTTGCCTGATAGAGTTGGAGGGTTATAAGTTCCCTGCTAGATTGCATGTTATATCCTTAGGAGGTTTTGATATGGTGTTAGGCATGGATTGGTTAGCTGACTATGAAGCGAATATAGTATGTAGTAAAAGATAATTAGCCTAGTCGCGCCCGATGGTAGCTCAGTTACGGTTCAAGGTAAGGATTTCAAGCGGTTTTAACAAGAAAAATAAATTTTTCTATAACAAAATATGCTATATAAAGACCTTAAAATAAAATTTTTGCGCGCTGACCTTGCATCCCGGCCCCAGCCAGGGGCGTTGCCCCTTGGACCCTACTAGGGGCTGCTGCCCCTAGGACCCCTCTGTCAGGGACTGCCGCCCCCGAACCCCCGCTGTCCCACGGAGGGTTGGTTATGTGTTATGATGACTAGTACTTGGTATGTTGTGTACTTAATAAGTTACGTATTATATATTAAGTGGAACATAATATTAATGAGAAGTGGAACTTAACGAATGTTACCCCCGGGCCCGTTTGATGATGAAAAGTCTTGCAAGCACTATGATAGACTTCACTTATGTGATTCTGATGTATGATGATTGATCCATATTCATGAGCGGGCTATGTGCCCTATAGTGTGGATAAACTGTTGGGGGTTAGCTAACATGATGATGTGTACTAACAGGGATCGACATTCGTTGTCGATCAACATGGAGCTCTTGCTTTGTGCAATCTAGTTTAAATGAAGTGAAAGATATGAAAGAATGAAAGATAATAAACATGCTTAATATGATGAAAATGTTATGTATTATGTATGCGTGGTCATTATATGAAGGATAGAGTTATATTTTCTTATTTACCTAAAACTAGAACTCACTCAGCAAAGCTGACTTTTATGTATAATAGTTGGCAGGTAAGTGCTGATACTGAGGAGGGCACCACGAAGCTACTTGGGGAGCTATGGATGGCATTCCTCTTTATGAAATCTTTATTGTAATTTAAGAACAGTAATATGTTTTCTTTACAATTAAAGGACAAATGTATGAGTACAATGTGATTTCCAAGTTTTAAGTAAATGTTTATTTAATTCCGCTGCAATGTTTTGTTTATAAAGTGATTTTATGCTATGATTAACCAACTGTGAGGCTTCCCGGGAACGGGGCCTTACAAAATTCAGCTCCTAAATCCTGAAAACAAACACTAAACATTAAGAACTTCGGTCAATAGCTTGTGAATTCGGTTAAAATCGAACATATACTCAAGAAAACTCACCTTTTCCAGCTTCTTTCTCCTTTCTCTCTCTAGAATCCGAGAGCTCTTCTGCATCTTCTTCTTTAACCGAGAACAAAAGCTGTTTTACTTTAAAGTGGGTGGCCATACTCGCTTATCTAATAAAATAATAGACTTGTGAACTTTGTACACTTTATCCCCCTCCACTTATGTCTATTATCTTTTCTTTCTATTTACTTTTCCTTTCTCTTCTTTTAAATAAAAATTCGGGGTGTTACAAGTCCACCTCCCTTAAATAGGTTTCGTCCCCGAATCGTGTCGCTTATCGAACAGTTACGAGTGACACTGTCTCACCTATTCCTTGTTCTTACACGTAGGCTTAGTTCCTTTTAGGATCCACTGCACTTGCACCAGTGAAGCCACCATTCTCCTTAGACCCTCTCTTCTTTCTATCAGAAACGACCATAAGTACCTTCTCGTAGTTGATTCCTTCACTTATCTTAGTATCCTCTAGTGGCACGATCATATCCTCATCGATTGAGCACTTTGTTAGACGAGATACATCGGCCGTCAAATGAAGTCCACTTAACTCATTGGTGACTCCAGTCGATGTGTCACTTCTCCTACCTGAGCAACAACTTGGAATGACCCTCTAAACTCTAGTATTAGCTTTACTCGATTTCCAAATCGAACAATCCACTTTCCCGGATGAAGCCTTCATTATAATCCATTATCGTAGGTCGGCACCGAACTCTCGTCGGGCACGGTTAATAAATCCATTTTCTGGCAATACTCAGGGTTTGCCTCATAGGTTACTGGCCAATTCACCCGGAGGTGTATGTCTATCCATCTACGTCTATCCTGAACAGTCTAGCAGGAACAAGCGCTCTCTCTCAATTCTATCACGCAATCCTCTAGGGCATTAGGTAACCTGGTGGACTTACTAATAGCAATTCCTACATCGAAGGGCTCGTCGATCTTCCTACTCCTAACATGCAACATCACAAAAAGAAGCAGAAACAAAACTACTACTATCACCACAATCAAAGTATAGATACACAAATATAAATTACCAAAAACGTACCTGAAGTTACCTCGGAGTCTGATATAGCCTCCTTTCGGTCGTAGCAAAGGCTCTAGCATTCACCCTCTTTTTTCCTTCCTCATACAGGAGCTTCCTGCCTTGGCGTCTTGCAGTCTCTGCTCATGTGTCCAGTCTTGCCACAATCGTATCATTTAGCCATTTGACAATCTCTCGTTCTGTGGCCCTCCTTTCCACACTAAAAACAGACGTTCAGTCCCCACTTGCACTCCCCTTCGTGGCCTCTACCACACTCCTTTCACACCTCGTCCTTCCTTGTTATCCTCTTTCGATCATCGACCCTCATCGTCTTACCTTTTGCCACAATTCCATGATCACGGCCTCGCCTTCCATTCCCATTCTTAACATAGTCCCGTTCCTTCTCTTCATCCGTCATCACCATCACCTCTTGCTCGTCTTACAATCTCCCAGCTAAGTCGACCACCGATCTGAATGTACCTGGTCGGGCAGCGATCAATTGTCTGTGGATATCTGCCGACAGACCTTGAATGTACTTCTTAATCTTTCATGATACAGGCGTCACCTGATATGGCACCAGCTTAGCCATCTCGTTGAATTTAGTGGTGTACTGCTGGTGTGTCATCGTTCCCGCCTCTAGCGGCAATAACTCTCTCTGAATCTTGTCCAATTCCCGGTGAGGGAAAAACTCCTTGATCACTAGCTTTTTCAATTCACTCCACCTCATCCTTTTGACTGCTCTGGTACCATCAGCCTGGACAATGTTGTCCCACCAGCATAAGGCCGAGTCAACAAATGAGTGGGTAGCAAACTTCACCTTTTGATCTTCTTGGCTCTCGCTGATATCGAGTACCGCCTCCATCTCTTTCACCCAATGGTGAGTAGCCGCAACACTTCTATTTTCATCAAACGTTGGGAGCCTGTATCTTTGGAATGCCCTGTAATTACATCCCTGTGTAGTTTCCTGCATCGTTTCTTCCTCCTCCTCACTAGAGATAACCGTCTCAGTCTCCGGTCGTCCTCATTCTCCGCTCTCAGTGGTGCTCCTCTTCTCATTCCTTTTATCCTCCCTCACTGCTTTAATTACTTTGGTCACCATAGATGGCAGAATAGTCTACATGACCTGATAAACCTCCTCAACCACTGCCTCCTTCACTGAGACCCTCAAGTTAGCACTCTCATCACCACCCTGATTGTGATGAATATTGGGATCTTTGGGTGCCGTTTTTGCAGTTCTAGCCCTGTTCCTCGTGACACATGGCTCGGCACCATGTCCACCACGCACTCCGCCTCATGAGGCCTTTGATGATCTACCACCGGTCATCTCTAATCACTATAAGATTCAGACACTAACACGGTCATTCAAGGTAATAGCTCGGATTATGTCAAGTATAATATGTCCATAATTACAGTGGCCAGTTGTGATTAGCCACTTACTTTACTCTTCATCCCCCAAATATTTTCTATCCTGACTACATCATTACCTAAATCTACACATAAGCATACAAGCCATATAATATGCGTACATAATACCGGTTAACATTTACTTACATAAAACCTTTACCTACAGGCGTGTAGCTACTAGGACTGGCTTCCCTTTCCTTTCGTCCCATTCTTAGGTTAAGATTAGGTTTCAAAATATTTACCCAATTCACTTCAACTTTAGCTCTGATACCAACTTGTAAGGGTCCCGCCGGGGCCTTACAAGTTGGTAATTCATCGCACATAAATCATTTTAAAAACATACATTACTTTTGCAGCGGAATTTAAAACTTTCATTAATAATTATAACATGTTATTTCATTACATTGCTTCATTCATTTACATATAAAAATACAATAACATGGCAAAATGTTGATGCCATCCTCAAAACGCTCCCAGTAGCTTATGCATCCATGCCTACAACTCCTCAGCATCAACAAAATACATATCAACTATCATGCATACAAAAAGTCAGCAACACTGAGTGAGTTCTAGTTTTTATAATAAAATACTTTACTCCCTTTAAAAACTAGTCTTTACATTCAATCCGTGGTCATAAATCATACGTACACTCATTCTATATTCTTCATTTGTTTCGTTCTTTCATAGTTTTATCATTTTATTTTTTTCATTAATATTCACTTTCTTTCTCTTACTTTCTTTTTGTACTTTACATCCGTCAGTGATTATACATCATACGTACGAACTTATAATAATTATTCATTTATTATCTTTCTCATCATACATTATCATTCATTTCTCATTTGTTCGTTTCGTATGTTTCGTACTGTCATAATTATCTTTCACTTCTATCTAGATCACGTCTCATGCAATATCCCCGACTCATGCTCGAAAGCTGATGCTACGTTGGCGCCTCTACACAAACCCCCGACTCATGTCCGAAGACTGACACAGCACCGGGTTACGCGAAAAAGATCCCATCTCGTATGCAACACCCCTAAATCATGTCCGAAGACTGATAATGTGCCGGGGCCTGTAAACAAACCCCCAACTCATTTCCGAAGACTAACGCAGTACCGGGGTACGCGACACGGATCTTATCATCCATCACTTCATACTCATCATTCGTTATCTTACTTATTCATTCATTTTGAACTTTATCATTATCTCACTTATTCGTTCATTTCAACTTTATCCTTATCTTCCACTTCGTTACATTATACTTTACGTTTATTCATTTATTCACGTTATTCATTCATTCATACATCATACCATGTAAAGTCATACATATCATATTACATAACATAATACATTGGTTTTTGAAAACCATTTAATGAAGAAAGATAACATATCACTCACACACATACACATCATAAATTTCTTCACATCACCATGCACACATCAAGCATAAACCATCACATCATAACAGGGCCTATCTCCCTATTCTACATCTTAAAACCATTTAGAAACTCCTAAGTCCAAAATGGGTGCTTGGGACTTTTTAGGCACACATGCATAAAAATTCTAAGTGTAAATTGTCTAGGCACTTCAGCATTATTTGGGTGCATGAGCCCTGTTTGGGCGCTTTACCACTATGCAGTCACATGAGGCATGTTTAGGCACACCAACACTTAGGCGCATGAGCAGCTCTGGGAGCATGGGTACTATTTGGGTGCATGGGCAACACTTAGGTGCATGGGTACTTTTCTAGGCGCATGACTACTATTTGGGCGCATGACCATAGGCGCATGAGGACACTTAGGCGCATGAGCACCCTTAGGCGCATGAGGTCATTCTCGGCGCATGGAAACATTCTGAAATGTTTTCTGTACCACCAACAACACCCTATTCTCATTTTAAACACACCGAAAAACACATCTAACATACTAAAGTTCTTAAACATGCTAAACTTCAATCCTGCCCCATAAACAAACTCTTAAACATACATACATAGATCATTCTCGAACATAAAGATGTAAACCTATGGTTTCTTTTAAAAACATTTAATTGGTATGCATAATAGACCCAAACACTTTAAAATCAGTAAAAAGCGGTTCTAGAAACTCACCTTGAACAGCCTTTGTGCAACACACTTCAAATCCGAGACCCACCTTCAAATTCAGCTCGTAAATCCCGAAAACAAACACTAAACACCAAGAACTTCGGTCAACAGCTTGTGAATTTGGTTAAAACCGAACATATACTCAAGAAAACTCACCTTTTGCAGCTTGTTTCTCCTTTCTCTCTCTAGAATCCCAGAGCTCTTCTGCTTCTTCTTCTTCAACCGAGAAGAAAAGCAGTTTTGCTTTAAAGTGGGCGGCCATACCCACTTATCTAATAAAATAATAGACTTTTGTACTTTGTACACTTTATCCCCCTCCACTTGTGCCCATTATATTTTCTTTCTATTTACTTTTCCTTTCTCTTCTTTTAAATAAAAATTCAGGGTGTTACAAAATAGTTCTTGAGAAATACATGAGAACCAAATGTGTATCATAAAATGTATTGTAATGTGTGTGGCAAGCCAAATCATATGGCTAGAAATTGCAATCATCAACATCAACTGACAAGCAAATAAATATTTTAGAGTTTAATTTCAAATAATAGAATATAATCCTTTTTAAATGCCAAATTCAAAAGGAATATAGATCAGTCAAATACCTTTGTGGATAAAAGAAATGTTCAAATAAAAACTGATTTGCATAAAGGAAATTCAAACAAGAAATTTTTACATGTTGATAATAGCAATCATACTCCAATACAAACCATTTTAAAGAAAATGGTTACACATTTGATTAAACCAATTCAAGAGTGAAAAGTAAAAGGAAAGCAATTTGAGCCTGATATTATAAAGACTATGTTTTTAATTATATAAGAGATATGATATGAAAATCTGTATCATATTTGGATGATAACAATATGCTGAAGTCTATGATGGCTTATGTTCCTAAAATTGAATAAATTCATTCATATGTGAAGGAACAACCAAGGCAAGTTATCAACCGTGTTTGGCATGTTGATGGCAGTTGTTCTAGGCACATGACTGTTAATATATCTTTGTTAAACAATAGACAACCTTACAACAAAGGATATGTTATTTTTGGAGGAGATAAAGGTGGCAAGATTGCAAAGAAAGGTATACTGTCTAATGGTGTGTTAAGTTTTGAAGATGTCAATTTTGTTATGGAACTTAAACATAATTTGCTAATTGTCTCTCAAATTTATGACAAAAGGTATTCAACACACTTCACTGATAAAGAATGTCTTATTTTAAAACCTGGATTTGTAATTCCTGATGAATGGATCTTGTTAAGAACACTGAGAGAGAAAGACATATACTTGACATGAATAGTTCACATTTATTTGTAATTGCGTTTTGTTTGCTGTCAAAAGCCTCAGAAAGTGGTTCAATGTTATGGCGTCGCCGTCTTGGCCATGTAAACATCAAAAATATAAACAAGTTGGTTAGAGGAAAACATGTTATGGGCTTACCATTAAAAGAATTTCTACTTACTGAATATTGTCTATCATGTTCAAAAGGCAACAACAAAAACTTCCTCATAAACCAATTGTTCATACCAAATTAAATCAAGTCTTCAACTATTACATATGGATTTATGTGGTCCAGTTAATATGTTGAGTTTGGGATGTCATGCATGTTGTTTGGTTATTACTGATGATTTTTCCAGATTCACTTGGGTTTTTATTTTAGCAACTAAGGATGGGATACGTTATTTGCTAATAAACTTCATGACCCAAGAGAATCAGACTTACAAAACCATTAATTACATTTGAAGTAATAGTGGAACAGAGTTTTGCAATCATACTCTGAGTGAATTTTGTGATTCTAAGAGGATAGCTAGACAATTTAGTTCAGCAGGAACTTCACAACAAAATGGAGTTGCTGAAAGTCATGATAGAAATTTAATTGAATCAGCCAGAATAATGTTATCAGCAGCTAAATTATCATTTTTCTTTTGGGCTGAAGCTGTTAACACTGCATGTTGTTTCAAAATTGTGTTTTAATCAACAGATAATAAAACATGAATCCTTATGAAATCTTTTTCAAACATAAACCCAAAGTCAAATGTTTCAAACATTTGGATGTTGTTGTACTCTGTTACACACGTCTGATTCTAAATCAAAATTGGATGAAATGCTAATGAATGTTATTTTGTTGGATATTCAGCTAACCAAGTTGCATACATGATTTATAATGAAAGATCTAAAGATAATTGAGCCATTTGATATAGATTGGCATGAATCTAACAAAATAGATGCATGTCCTTCTCCTTCATAAGTATACGATTATGCTTCATTATTTGAAACCTTTAGTTGATATTCTGTTGTTTTATAGCTTATCCACCTTTGGCATCCTCTATTCAAGATATTTTTTCTGATGATGTTGTATCTATGTCATCTTTAGCTACAGGAAGATCTTCAGACATACCTTCTTCTTTAAATGTCTCAGTTTTTCAATAATCAGTTTTTGACTCTGAATTGCTTCATTCTGATCTAGTAGTTGAACAAGCTCCATAGGTTTCTAGTCAGGGTTCTTCTTCTACATAAAATGATCCAATTGATACCATTAAAGTTCCATTTAGATTTATCTATTGATAATGATATTCATTAAGAGTAAGATATTATGTGTCAACCTAAGTGAGAAAATAATGTTGAAGAACCTGTTGGTCATATGTCTAATTTAGACGAAGTTATTTCTGAAGATACCATTCCTCAGTTAAGAATTCATAAAGACTATCCAACTGAAGTAATCATTGGTTTGTTATCATAGGGTGTCCAAACTTGAAGTTAATATCGAGCAATAAATACATGCTTGTATACATGTTTCATCTCTCAAGTAGTGCCAAAGAACATTGGGATGGCATTGAAGGAAAACAGTTGGGTTGAGGCTATACAAGACGAGTTAATGCAATTCAAGAAGCTTAATGTGTGGCATTTGTGTGAACTTCAGAAGGGTACGTTGCCGATCCTAACTAAATGGATATTCAGAAACAAAACGGATGGAAGGGTGATCGTTCACAACAAGACCAGACTTGTTGTTTAAGGATTCTATCAAGTTGAAGGTCTTGATTATGAAGAAGTATATGCTCCGGTTGCAAGACTCTAAGCTATACGTATTTTGCTGGCTTATGATTTGTACAAGAACTTGACGGTCTATCAGATGGGTGTCAAAACTACATTCTTGCATGGAGAAATGAAATAAGAAACCTATGTTTATCAAGCACCTGGTTTCGAAGATCTAGATCATCCTAACTATGTTTATAAGTTAGACAAAGCACCCTATGCTTTTGAAGATCGAGGTTTGTTAAGGTGATAACAAAAATGAAGAGTGTAGGAATTACTATGGAGAATATTTCAGTGAGTAAGAAGTTGTTAAACTCGATACCTTACAGCTGGAACAACAACAGTGATTATGCAGAATGTAATTTGGACAAGAAATTAACAACAGGTGGATGTCAATTTCTTGGAAATAGGTTAATTTCTTGGCAATGCAAGAAGCAACAGACGGTATCCACATCCACTTCAGAAGTTGAATATGTGGCTACATCAAGTTATTGTTCTCAGATAGTTTGGATTCAGTAATAACTTCTTCATTATGATCTTAACATCTATAACACAAAGATTTGGTGTGATAATACTACAATATTAAACATAGTGAAGAATCCTACTTAACATTCAAAAACAAAACACATCGACATCCAAATGCATTTTATCCATGATTGTTATGTTCGAAAGCATATATATCTAGAACTAGTCAAATTAGATGACAACATTGTTGATTAAGACATTTGATTATTCCTAATTCAACTTTTTCATTCAATCTCTAGGAATGATTAAATTTGGTTAAAGATTAACCTCACACCCTGTCAAAAATATTTTTTTTGTTCATTTTCGTTAAAATTGTTATTTTCTTTCTAGATAATCACAATTTTAGGGGGAGAAAATATGAAAATATTGGAAAAAATATTTTGTTCTTAAGGGGGGTTAAAGTTTGAAGAAAAATTACAAAAAAAATTGTTTAAAAATTCAAAAAATTAAATTTTTAAGGTTACATAGAAAATGATAGTACATTTCTTAATTTTGATATAATACATACTAAGACTTAAAAGAAACTGACTTGGATTATGTTTGATATGTTCATAGGTTTGACTTTTAAGAATGAAAAGCACTATAATCTGTGATGTGTTTAAAGTAAAATCTCTATGACTGAAGTGGGTTACTATCAAGGTTATGTGGTAACACTGATTACATGCTAAAACAGGCTGAGGGTTAAAGTATAGTCACACTCAAGCCAGTTACTTCCTAATTCAGGATCTTTCATTCAGAAGCACTATATATATACATATATATATACATATATATACATATATATACATATATACACACATATATATACATATATATACATATATATATATATATATATATGTATATATGTATATATATAAAGTTCAAAAGATGAAAAAGATATGAAAGGCATAAATAAAAGAAAAGTAATTAAAAAGAGTGAAAAGATGCTATAAGGTCATATAGGAATAAACGATGTCAATGTGCATAGTAATAAAAGATATCTCAAAGACATACATACTATATGATAAATATTTTTCTTTTTGAGAATATGTTCAGACACAGAAGGCAAAATCAAAAGATGGGGCACGTAAGTTCAAATTGGCATATATTTCCTAAACGTCTTGCGAGGGAAAAACATAAGTCCGACTGGCAGTTACTAAGTCCTAAAACTTGTTAATATTATGTGTTCAGAAATGTTTCTCGGGCTAGTTATGCTCTATATAGATATTATATGAGAGAAAAATAATCTTGAAAATATTGATTAGAGGTAAAAGGTTTAAGTCAAATTAGGGTGACTTGAAATCTTAAAAGTGTCATGAAGCTAGATAAGCGTTCTACAGGATTTTGATTGTGGGATTCATTGACTTCATATAACTTAATTAAAACATGACTAATATCACAACATATGTGTCCAAGTAAAAACAAAAGTCTGAGTTTAAAATGGATAAAACATATTGACAATCAGCATAACCTATCTTATTTAAACTAAATCTAGACGATATTAATAATCGATTTCATAAAATATGATCTTATACTTGAAAATTTACCATAAATATTGAAGTTATAAGTCTAAGTTTGAATTTCAGCTTGTTTTTGTTTTTTTTATTTTTGTTGAATTTCATGATTGTTTACATTCGGTTTTTGTTTACCGAAAGTTATCCAAAATGAGGGTTTTTTTAATAATTTACACTTGGTTAAACATAATTTTTAAAACATAATAGATCACAAACTCAAATAAAATGACCCCAGATAGAGAAAGCGAACCAAGGGGAGATTCCCCTTTCGATTGGAGTTCACTGAAAAGTTGAAAAAATTTTAAAAATTTAAAATAAATTAAGCTTCTCGCGTGCGAGAAGTTCAAAGGGTGCGAAAGGTTAACTGGTGCAACTAGTTAAACTAGTTACACACGAGAGGTCAATGAACTATAAAAGTACAATGGGTGTGAATAGTTGACCATTCGCACGACAACTCTCAAATTTCTTTCTCTCAAAATTTTCTTAAGTATTGAACTTGTTTCTTTGATAAACTAGTTCACAGTGGTCGACTATTGATACTTAAGCGATTGATAAGGTAGTTTGTTCGATTTATATTGGTTTTTAGTTGTTTGGTGTGTGACCGAATGTTTAAGGACAAATACACTCGATATTAGACAAAATTGTACATATGTTACCTTAATAAATGACTAATCGATGCTACTCAAACATATATTAATGGCTAAAACATTCTAAAAGGACTTAATCTGAGATTTGAAAAATTGGTACTTCTCGCATGCTAAAAGTACCTAGAACTTGAGCAGACGTGATAAGTTTCAAAATTGCTCAAGACTACCCGCATGGCTTCTTGATTTGCCGCGCAAGTAGTTGACCTCTGGTCATAATCAGGGTCATGCGATTAATCATCTTGTCACGGGAAAAGTCAAACTTGGATATGTAACTATTCGGATGAGAATAGTTGAATTCGTGCAAAGAGTTCAATTTTTCTAATATCAAAATTTTTCTAAGTATGGTATTGTGGTTTATAAGTAATTTTTCTAATATCAAAATTTTTCTAAGTCTGTTATTGTGGTTTATGAGTAACTAATTAATCTTCGGGTTTAACAATTTTTCAGATGGCTAATGGTTTTTAATGAAAACCATAATGCGATAACAATTCTAGTTGCCTTCCTGATGATAAAGCTTTATTTACATCTCTGATTGACAGCCTTAAGACCCCTCGTATACATCATGCTATTACAGCTAATCCTACGATTTACATTGATCTTATCGATTAGTTTTGGATTATTGTTACAAACGAGAGCGACTCTCAGGGAGAAGCCTGTATTTCTTCTACTATCAAGGGGAAAAGAGTAGTTATTACTGCAGAGGTGATCACAGTATCTTACTGTTGGAAGATCAGCTAACACCCCGGTAAAGATTGATGATGACGTGTAAGAGATTGTTTGAAGAGGATGGGTTATGATCATAGATATATATCCATCACTAGAGAAGAAATACCTACCTCTATTTTGGAAGTATTTACTTCACATGTTGATTCATTTCTCAAATAACCTGAAGGCTGGAATAGATAGCCTAAGTGCTATGTTCAGATCCCTGCTAGTATCAATCGTTGATGATTTACCGTATAGCATAGCCAAGGCTATGTTTGGGGAGATGCACAAGAATCTAATTGCTGCTGCAGGAAGGAAGTTCATCATGTACCCCATGTTCATACAAATGATTGTGAATGCTTCTCATCCTGAGTTAGTAGTGTCTGATTCATCCACCTATGTCGTTATGGTGATGAAGAAAGACATATTCACTTATTTAGTAGGAGCTTGTGGGAATGCTTGGGATGGTGTTAACTTTTCCAAACTTGGCAGATTAGTTGAAGGCTATCAAGGAGGAGATCATTCTACAGACCAACAGCATGAGGCTAAAACTCAGCTAGCTGATCAAGCTAGTCCATCTTCTAATACACCTAAGGATGTTCCCAGAAGTTCACAAGGTGCAAGGATGTCTATAGAAGATGAAGTGAACACCTGGTTTAGAGGTAGTGAGACTGATAGTGATCAGATTAGGAATGTTCTATATGTGCTTTAGGAAAGACCCAGAATGCATAAAACTCCTACCAAATGCACTGCTTAGGACAGAGATTCTGATTTTATTCCTAAGGATTCTCCATCTACTTAGGTGATGTTAGTTTTTTCTACAGCAAAATATTTGCAGTCTGCGGACCACATCTGTAGACATCTATAGGAGAAGAGGTGGACCAAATGTCTGTAGTCTGCAAGAAGAATGTGACACCCGAAATTTCTAGTTAAATAAAAGAAAAGAAAAATAATAAAAAAAGAAAAGGAGTATCTTGAAAGAAAATGAGAAGGAACAAAAGTGGAGGGACAAAAAGTCAAATATCTTTTACATATAAGGATGGCCGCCCATGCCACCTTTTACAACTGCTTTCTATCGACCAAAAAGAAGGGAAAGAAGAGCAGAAGAGAAGGGTTTTTGGATTTTAGAGAAAGAGAGCAGCTGGATTCGTATAAGGTAACCAAATTTAGTGTAATTAAGTTAGTTTTCATGGATTTTTGGCCATGATTCCGGTTTATACATGTTCTCATGTGTGTGTACGTGTTCGGTTGCATGTTTTTGGAAGTGTTTAGGTGTTAGAAAACATTTGAAAAGTTCAAATTTGAGAGTTCAAGGTTGAAGTAGCTAAGGTGAGTTTCTAGACCCCTTGTTTTATATGTTTGAAAGTTTTTCAGGGCTAAAAATGCATGTAAATGATTTTTGTAAAAGTTTATGTTATGTTTAAAATGTATGTATGTTAATGGGTTATGGTTATGCATGCTAGATGAAGACTTAAAATGGTAGTGTAAGACTTAGATCATGCTAAGGTTATGTTTGGGACTGAAAAATATGTTAGAAACATGTATGTTGGTGATCATGCCCCCAAACAGGGCCCATGCGCCTAAAAAGGCCCATGCGCCTAAGTTTTTGCCTTAGAAAAGTTTTTAAGTAAGGCCATGCGCCCAAACATGGCCCATGTACCTGAAATTATTTCTTAGAAAGCTAAGGATGAGATGATAAGCCCAAACAGTACTCCCATGCGCCTAGAATACACTAGAAATCTCTAAGTGTAAGTTCATGTGCCGGAACAGTAGTTCATGCGCCTGAGTTTTTGGCTGAAATGACTAAGTGCAAGGTGAAGTGCCTGAATAGTGCCCATGCGCCCAAGAGGCACATGCGCCTAAGTGTTGAAATGGTTAAAGTGTAGGCTCATGCGCCTACATAGTAGAAAAACATCTAAACATGGCTGATGCGCCCAAATAGTTCCCATGCGCCCAACACTTAGAATTTTTTCTAAAATTTTGAGGAAAAACATAATTATAGGGTTTGACCCTAGTTTGACTTATGGGTTGTTTTGGACTATCCTAAGCATGAATAAGTGAGGGTTTATAAGTACAATATGCATGATGTGATGATGAATGTATTATATGCAAATGTATATGAGATGTTATCTTTTATTAGTTTTCAAAACGTATTATTATTATAATATAATATACGTTAAGTATTATGTTATTTTTTACATAGTATGATGAATGTGTGAACGAACGTAAAGTGTATGTAATGAAGATAAAGATAACAAAGATGAAAAGTGCAACGTAGCAAAAGAAAGAAAAGGCTTGCAAGCAGAAAGAAAGGAGGATCACAACTCTTTAAGAGTTGTCAGCTCAACTTTGTGTATGATAACGTGCGATTTTAACCCATGAAGGTTCATACATAGGGGGATAAGTCTAGGTGACTGAACCCATAATACGAAACAGGATCCTTGTCATTCGACTCCAGGCTTTGTGCTAAGTTATGATACAGCTTTATGCCAGTTAGAAACGGGGCTTTGTGCCTAGAATGGTGGCTTTGCGCCATGGGCTTCGTGCCAATTAGTAAAGGAGCTTTATGCTCAGAATGGCAGTTTCAGACCGCGATGGGGGAAAAGCCTGACAGGATCTAGAATTAGTATGAAACGAGTGAGATAATAAAGTATGAAACGAACGAAGTGATAAAGTATGAAATGTACGTTAACGAAAGATAGTGATAAAGTACGAGATGAACATTAATGAAAGATAAGGATAAAGTACGAAACAAGCGATAACGAATGAAATTATAAAGTATGAAACAAACGAACATGTGCGATAACGAAGGAACATGTGTGAAAGTAAAGAAAACGTTTTATGGAAAAGAGAAATTTTACATATGAAACGTATAAAATATTTTACTACTTGTAAAACTAGAACTCGCTCAGCAACGCTGACTTTTATGCATTTTCAGTTGGCAAGTAAAGGTTGCTGAGGATGGCACGCGGGAAGGCTACTCGACAGGGCAAGATTGGCATCCATCGACACATGTTATTATTGTTGTTTTGTAATGCAATCAGTGAATGTTTCTTTTGTAGTTGAATAGAGTTGTATTGCATAACAACAGTAATTATCAATAAAATGAAAGGTTTTTGTTAATGACTTCCGTTGTTATATTTTATAAAATGTATAATAAAATATATGTTTAGTGCTATGAATGGCCAACTATGATGTACCCGGGAAACGGGGCCTTACAAGTTGGTATTAGAGCCAAAGTTTAAGTGAATTGGGTAAATATTTTCAAAACCTAAACTTAAACTGAGAATAGGACTAAAGGTAGGGATGCCAGCTCGAGTAGCTACGTGCCATCAGGTATTTCTTTTCTCAAGGTTAATTAAAGTTATGTGAGTGTGCTACTTGCTTATTTGCTTATAGTAGATTTAGATACTGATGTAGTCAGGATAGGAAATGCTTGTGGTATGAAGAATATAAAGTAAGTGGCTAATCACAACGGGCCACTGTAATTAGGAACTTACTATACTCAACATAAACTAAGCCATTACCTTGAATGACCATGTTAGTGTTTAAATCTTGTAGTGATTAGAGAATGGCCGGTGGTAGATCATCTGAGGCTTCTAGAGGTGGAGCACGGGGCGAACATGGTGTTGAACCATGGGTTACAAGGAATCAGGCTAGAGATGGTGAGATGACCCCTGCTGATCTTGAGGTTCATCAGGATGAGGGCGTAGACGAGAGTGTAAATTTGAGGGCCTCAGTGAAAGAAGCGGTAGTGGAGGAAGTTCATCAAGTCATGCAGACGATCATGCTGTCTATAGTGACCAAAGTGATTAAAGCTGTAAAGGAGGATGAGAGAAAGGAGAGGAGGAGGACTACCGGAAGGGAAGTTAGAGAACAGCTTGAGACTAAGACGGTCGTCTTAAGTGAGGAGGAGGAGGAGGAAGCGGTGCAGGAAACTGCATGTGGTTGCAACTAGAGAGCATTCCAGAGGTACAAACCCCAGACTTTCAATAAGAATGGCAATACTGCTGCTGCTCACCGATGGGTGAGAGAAATGGAGGCGGTACTTGATACTAGTGAGTGCCAAGAAGATCAAAAAGTGAGGTTTGCTACCTACTCATTTATGGATACGACCTTATGTTGGTGGGACAATATTGTCCAGACAGAGGGTAGCAAAGCCATTAGCAAGATAAGGTGGTCGGAGTTGAAGAAGTTGGTGATCGAGGAATTTTGTCCTTATCAGGAACTTGACAAGATAGAGAGGGAGTTCCAGCAGCTGGAAGTTGGTACCATGACACACTAGCAATATACCACCAAATTTAATGAGATGGCTAACTTGGTGCCAGATCAGGTGACGCCGGTGTCAAGAATGATCAAGAAGTACATTCAGGGATTGCCAGCGGACGTACGTAGGCATTTGATCACCACCCGGCCGGGTACCTTCTAATCGGTAGTAGACCTGGTGGGTAGGTTGTATGATGAGAGGGAAGTGGTAGTAGTCGAGGTGAAGAAAACGGGTGACGGTGATAAGAGCTGGGAAAGAAGAGGTTTGGACGTGGTGGTTTCACTCCAAACAACAAAAGGAGGAAAGTGGATGACCAAAGGATGGTGTCCTCAAGTTTGGGGATAAAGAAGTGTGGTAAATGTGGAAGAGAGCACGTTGGTGAGTGAAAGTGGGGGATGAATGTGTGTTTCAAGTGTGGGAAGCCTGGTCATGTGGCGAATGTGTGTAGACTTATACGGTGTTATAACTTCAGAGAGGAAGGCCACGTGAGCAGGGACTGCAAGAAGCCATGGGCCAAAGGTTCAGGGACGAAAAAAAGCCGAAGGAAAGAGGATAGAGGGCAATTGCTAGAGCATTCACGATGACACGGGAGGAGGCTAGAGTGGATCCCGATTTCGTGTCAGGTATGTTTCCAGTAAACCAAACTTATGACTCTGTGTTATTTGATTCTGGTGCTAGTAGTAGTTTTATTTCTCGTGCTTTCTGTGCTAAATTACCTATTAGTAGTATAAGTATTGATGAAGCATTTAAAGTAGAAACTACTATTGGTAAGTCCACTAGGTCTGTGATGTGATAGAGGGTTGTGACATAGAACTAGAAGGTCATAGGTTTTCTGCTAAATTACATATGATGCCCCTAGGTGGATTTGATGTAGTACTAGGGATGGATTGGTTAGCAACCTATGAAGAGAACATCGTGTGTCACAAGAAGATGACTCGATTACTTGCACCCGATGAAAGTTTGGTGACGGTCTACGGTGATCACGTCACTACGGTCCCGAAGGTGATTTCGATGGTGGTGGCGGCAAAGTACATGCGACATGGATGTAGTGCCTACTTGGCCTATGTCAAAGATGTGGATACATCGGTACCATAATTGTCAGATGTTGTGACATCTGGTCATTTTCCGTTAGCAAACTCCGTTAGTTCCGTTAGTTCCGTTAGGTCTTGCATACACGTGTTGTGAGCACACACTAGTTGTCGTTGAACGTTGGTGACTTTAAAATAATTAACAATGATGAACTAATAATAATCTAATCAATAATATGATTATTTTATCATGCTTATGTGTTTACACGATTTAAATATAAATTGTGAATTTTATCACGTAACGTGGAAATGTGTATATTTAATCCGTATGTCTTGTGTTTAGTAAAGATAGAATATATAATTGTTGTTATGAGTTTATATGTTTATTAATTTAGTTAAAAACACTTCTAAAAAGACTTTAAAGCTTAACTTTTATAAAAATACAAAACACAAGGGTTTAAAGGGAAATTATGGTTATTTAATTAAAACAAAAATCCCAACCCTAGCCCCCATACCCCATTCGGCTGCAACCTCCCCATACACACATCACACTTCGAAATTTCTAGCAAAATCAAGCAATTGTTGGTTAATTTTGGTTAGTTCCAAGCATTACAATAAGTTAGAACATTCAATTTCAAGCCAACGCACGTGTAAAGGTTAGACTTCTACAAGTTTTTCATGGATTTTGATGTTTGGCCGAAACCCTAGTCGAAAGAATGCTTGGATGTTGTTTTCTTGGTGATTTTTTGATTTTACGATGTTAGTTAAGTTGTATGGATGATAGTTTAAGTCGATTATGCAAGAAATCTATGTTTTTGACGTGTTGTTCATAGGTTACTAAGAATATTAACTTTATTTTGCATGAAATGGTGATTTGATCATGAATTGGTGTTGTTGATGTGTTTATGATGATGATTAGGTGCTAGATTATTGTTATGAACATTAGGAATTCAAGAATGCATGTTGTAGTTCATACATTACTAAAGATAGTAACTTTTTGGGTATGAAAGTTTATGAATCATGTTAATTAGATGTTGTTGATCATGTCTTGATATTGTTATGAACTTGAATGGGCATGTAAATGGTAAATTCATGAATGAAATGTGAGTTTGATGAATTTGGGATGTACTTTTCCAAAAGGGGAACTTTAATTATGCAAAACCTTGAATATGATGATTTGAGTATGTTAGGAACATTAGGATCATGCTAGTATGTTCATGGATAATTTCTAATATGATAAAATGTATTGATTGGGTTGAATGAATGTTGATTTGATTAGTTATCTATTTTGGCATGTTTATGGGAATTCATGGTTAAGGGTTATATGGGTATATTAGGACTACTGTTGGTTGATGGTTGATCATGAATGAACATGTTGGATGTTATGAGTTATGTTAATTGGTATGTGATAATCATCATACACGCGTGCGAATCTGAGGCCCCTACTTAGTAGGATTGGCAGGGTTTAGGGTGTGAAGTCGTGAGTGGCTTCACATGGCATGTGGTGCGTGATTTGATCCTTGTATGATGTATTGGTTGTGTTATAGTATACTGAGCATGATAATTGTTAAGGTTCGCATGACTTGTATGATATTTGGTGATATGATGATCTAGGTAGTACTTATGGGTAATGAAGTGTCATACGTGATCTGTCTATATGTTAATCATGTATGAAGTACTGTTATGACTGTTTAAATAAAAACTTCAACTATAATGTCACCAACGGGTCAAATGGGTCAACTAGGTCAAATATGTCTTGTCTTTATAAAACCTTGAGTCCTTTGATTGTAGAGCACTTAGGTTTTTTTTTGGATTTCTGTGTACACGTACTTATGTACTCGTGTGTTCTAGGTAACCTCTGAAGGTTGTCTTTCCATCCTTTCTTGTCAGGTTAAGCTTTAGGTATCTCTTACGCGCATCAGGTGAGTTCATGCCCCACTCTTTATATATACTCTCTTTTTGGGGAGATAGCATATTGGTTTTATAAATGCTTTGTTAATATGAGTTGTGTATAGTCTTAATATAGTGCTGATTACCATGGAAAGTCCTCACACTTTTAGTTTGTTAATAATTACTTAGCGGGAAAATTTTGGGTAGTACTACTAGGTCTGACGAGCCCCAACTATGTGACTGGAGGTCAGACGGGTGTAATATTGTCATAATGAACATTGTCATGACCTGGTAAGTCATGGATGGAGGCAATAAACGTAACACACTCAGCTTCAAACATGAAATCACTATGATTGTTACTAATTCTGTATAGACTAGCTATCTATTACAATACACTGCTAATGTTTTGCAACTATTATTGATTATTATTTAATGCAAACTCAGGAATTCACCAACCATTGTGTTGACTTGTTTAGTATGCTATTCTCAGGTTAAGGTTGCAAGTTGCCTAGGAGCACTCACGAGTCGACATTATGAAGTTTTCTGCATGTCAGGAAACAGTGGCATGTTTATGTTTGTTAAACACTTATGCTTTGTTTTTGAATAATATTTGGGCACGTATGTTTGCGTATTTTAAATCATGTTCCAGTGTTTTGGGTTTCTTGGTTATTTAAATGCTTCCGTAGTATTTAAAGTTAAACTCTAATTTTGAATGTTGGTTCATATACAGTGCTTCTAAGTAACTAATGACTGAGATCCCGGTTTGTGACGTGCCTCATGGTAAAACCCCGCACACGGATTTTGAGGGTGTGACAGATGTAGCAGTGGTATGCTACTTTCTGGACTTGTTCCCAGAAGAGTTGCGGATTTTGAGGGTGTGACACATGTAGCAGTGGTATGTGACTTTCTGGACGTGTTCCCAGAAGAGTTACCAGGTGTGTTACCGGATCGCGAAATTGAGTTTCAGATTGATCTGATATTCGGTGCTCAACCCGTTTCCAAGGCACCATATTAAATAGCTCCGACTGAGATGAAGGAACTCTTGAATCAACTTCAGGAGTTAATGGATAAAGGATTCATTCGACCAAGTATCTCTCCATAGGGTGCTCCGGTCTTGTTTGTAAAGAAATTGGATGGTTGTATGAGGATGTGTATAGACTACCGAGAGTTAAACAAGTTGACGGTAAAGAATTGGTATCCGTTACCGAGGATTGATGACTTGTTTGATCAGCTCCAAGGTGCCAGTTGGTTCTCAACGATAGACCTCCGATCTGGCTACCATCAGCTGAAGGTAAAGGAGCAAGTTATCCCTAAGACAGCTTTTCGTATGCGTTATGGACACTACAAGTTTCTCGTTATGTCCTTCGGTTTGACTAACGCGCCAGCTGCCTTTATGGATTTGATGAACCAAGTGTGTCGGCCCATGTTAGATAAATTAGTGATTGTGTTTATTGATGATATCTTGATTTATTCAAAAAGCAAAGAAGAACATGCCGGTCACATCGCGAAGTATTGGAGAGACTTAGAAGAGAGAAGTTATATGCTAAGTGTGCTTTCTGGTTGCGTGAAGTTCAATTCTTGGGTCACGTAGTGAATGCTGAAGGAATTATGGTGGACCCGACAAAGGTTGAGGCGGTGATACAATGGAAGTCTCCAAAGACGCCATCCGAGATCCGTAGTTTCTTGGGTTTGGTGGGTTATTACTAGAGGTTCATCCAAGACTTTTCCAAGATAGCCTCACCTTTGACTAAGTTGACTCGCAAGGACGTGAAGTTTGTATGGGGCCAAGAATAGGAGAGAGCTTTGGAGGAGTTAAAGACGAGATTGACTCAAGCTCCTGTCTTGACATTACCAGAGGGGAGTGAAGACTTAGTGGTATATTCGAATGCTTCGTATTCGGGACTAGGTTGCGTGTTGATGCAACGTGGAAGAGTGATAGCCTATGCATCCCGATAGCTGAAAACCCACGAAGTCAACTACCCTACTCATGACTTAGAGCTTGCAGCGGTGTTCTTCGCATTGAAGATTTGGAGGCACTACTTGTACGGGATGAAGTGCACTATCTTCACGGACCACAAAAGCTTAAAGTATTTCTTTGAGCAAAAGGATCTTCGCGTTAAAGATTTGGAGGCACTACTTAAAGTATTTCTTTGGGACCTTTTGTATTTATATCAATAACAAAGAGCGTTATATATACGTTACACATCATCTCTGTCATTTAAGAGTCAAAGGCACTAACAGGAAATCATGCTAGAGCTGTTATGTAGCACATATTAATTTCGACCATCGAGAGATGCAGCCATGATGATTGTCAGTATCTTTGTCCACATAAATCTATACACAGATTCTTGACACACATCGGTGATTATTTAGGTGTACTAAGTCAACAAGTATTTGTGGATCCCATGCTTATATGGTAATCATCCTTCCTCGGGAGATATTTGAGAGTCTATGGGTTTTTAGTCAAGAAGAGACTATTCTAAGAGCTTTCAATGAGATGCCAAGCCTCAGGTCAGTGCCATCGCACAGCAAAGAGACGCAAACAACAAGGAATTCTTAGAATATATAGGTTATGCTTATCCTCAGGTCAGTGCTATCGCACTGCATAGAGGCACACTTCCTATCTTCTTGTTAGAGCAAGTTTAAAATACATTTAATGTAGCAACGACATTTGTCATTTGCATTGCTTATGTTTTTGGTCATTAGCACACATTTGTGGATTTCTTTTTGCTCCTCACCCCTTATTAGAAATTTATTGATTGTGTTGACCAGGGATAAGATGTGAACCCATAACATATTGATTGATTTAATTTGTGTGATCCATCAATGATGTCTACTAGTATATTGTGTTGAATCTACTGACACATCATATAATGGACTTGCAACCCCTAGATCTACTTTCTCCATATAACCAAAGTAACATACTAGCTTACTATCATTTTCCAACTAATTAGGCTTTGACTTCTCAGACTCATAATTTTCATAAAGTACTTTTTGGTATCCCAAACGATTCGATGCCTGTGTATTGTTATTTTCCATTGTACTGAATCGATTTCTCAGATTTGATTTTGTTTCTTTTTTAGCTTACCTACCCGCCTCCTTTCTTTAAGTAATTAAATACTGAAATTGAAACTATTCTCCCTCTAAAATTCTAAAACAGAAAATCTTTTTGAGTATTTGAAATTTTTAAGACAGAAAATAAAATAAAATAAAATAAATTTGACAGAAAAATTAAACTAAGAAACATATGGACGGACTATGAACTCGACTCCTCCGGAATCACATCCTCTTTCTTCTTTACACCATTAACCTCTAATAGATAATAAAATCTCAGTTTATCAAAAGCTTTTGTATAGAGGTCAGCGCGCTGAAAATCCGTGATAATTTTAATTACATCGATTAAATGCTTTTCAAAACAATCACGTATGAAGTGATATTTAATGCCGATGTGTTTGGTTTTGGGATATTGTACCAGATTTTTTGTTACAACTATGGCAGTAGAATTATCAACAAAGATAGGAGTGTTAGTAATACAAACCGTAGTCCCTCATTTGCTGTTGAATCCAGATGATTTAAGAATAGCAACTTGCAGCAGCAACATATTCAACTTTACATGTTGACAGAGCAACAGATGTCTACTTCTTACATTGCCAGGTGACTAACCGCCTTCCAAAAAATTGACACCCCACAAATGTTGACTTGTAGTTCATCTTGCATCCACCATTGCCTGAGTCACTATAAGCTGTAAGTTAAAAGTCATCATCATGAGGATACCACAACCCGAGTGTTGGGGTACCCGTCAGATAACGAAAGATCCGCTTCACCCTAATTAGATGATTTACTTTTGGCTTGGACTGATATCTGGAAAAGAGACACATGGCGTAGAGGATATCAGGACGAGAAGCTGTGAGATATATTAGAGATCCGATCATTCCACGATACATGGTGGCATCTACCAAATCCCCATTTTCATCAGGTGCCAAATCGTGGTTTGTGGCAAGAGGGGTATGAGCAATCGTTACATTTTCCATATCAAATCAACTTAGAATGTCCCCCGCGTATTTGGTCTGATGTAAAAAGATTCCAATAGGTATCTGATCCACCTGTAATCCCAGAAAGAACTTTATCTCTCCCATGACACTCATTTCAAATTCAGCTTTCATCATAGATTTAATTTTTTTACATAATGCTTCGTTTTTGGAACCGAAGATTATGTCGTCCACGTATATCTGAACCAACAGTAAATCACCTTCTTTTTCTTTGATGAATAACATGTAGTCAATCACTCCCCTTCGAAATCCATGTTTCAGCAAGTGTGTGGAGAGTTTCTCATACTAGGCTCGAGGGGCTTGATGTAGCCCATACAAAGCCTTGTCCAACTTATAAAATCTGTCCCGATGATAAGGATCCTCGAAACCTTCAGGCTGACTGACATATACTGTCTCATAGATTTCACTATGTAGAAATGCACTCTTCACATCCAATTGAGAAACTTTGATCTTCATGTAGGATGCGTAGGCTATGAAGATCCAAATTGCTTCCATCCTAGCCACTAGTGCATATACCTTATTATAGTCCACACCTTCAACTTGTCTGAACCCTTGAACTACTAATCATGCCTTGTTTCTGATAATGACCCCCTGGTCATCTTTCTTGCAATAAAGAACCTATTTTGTGCCGATTACTTTTGCACCCTTAGGTCTATCCACTAGTGTCCACACCCCTAGCTTTTTAAATTGTAGAAGTTCTTCTTGTATAACATTTACCCATGCCTTATCTTTCAAGGCATCACTTACATACTTTGGCTCGACTTGAGAAATGAAACACTTAAATGCCCTATCATGTATGTATCCTTTTTCCATCACTGCTACATAATCAACTTTATAAAGCTGATTTCTTGTCTGAACCCCAGAGAGAAGATCCCATATGATGTTGTCTGGGGGATGATTCACACTAATCCTTTTAACTGGAGTTGTAGGCATGACTACTTCATTTTCTAGATTAGGAATCATTGGTTCATCTGTGACTGGTTGATGATTTACCTTAGAGGATTCAGCCAATTCACCATCATCTGCTGGTGTACTTTTATCTGAGGAGTGATCACTAACTTCCAGATCTTCCTCTGAAGCCCCAGAAGCACCATCGATTGGAGCAGTAGTGCTTGAGTCTAAATTAGGAGTATTCAGGACGTCGTACATCATTTGAGCAGCCACCTAGTCATCGGAATAAGTAGGAGGAAGATTGAAGGACTTGAAAAATCCATCATAATTAAAGAAAAGTGATGGACCTTTTCCAGCAAGGGGGTGGTGTATCTTTGCACATCTACGTTGCACCACACTTCAACTTGACCCATAGAGTTGTTGTAAACTTGTTTGTCAAGTATATTGTATCCTAGAAAAATTCCTTCAATCGCTTTTACATTAAACTTCCTAGTCTGAGTTTTCTTTAGCAACATGCAAGGAGCTCCAAATGGTTCCAGATACTCCAAGTTTGGTTTACGCCTTTGAAGCAACTCATAACAAGTTTTACCATGACATTTGAAAACTAATACATGTTTGAGAGTGTAACATGCATTTGCAACTGCTTTATTCCAAAATTGAACAGGCAGTTTCGAATCTACCAATATCATCCTTGCAGTTTCAATCAAGCTTTAATTTTTGCGTTCAACAATGCCGTTCATCTGTGGAATATAAACAAAAGAAAATATATGAACAATCACTTTCTCTCGGCAGAAGGCCTCCATCCACTGATTCTTGAATTCTGTGCCATTGTCTAAATGTATTTTCCTCACTTTCAACTTATACATGGACTCAAGGGTAGTAACTAAATGTTTGGATGACTCAAACATCATTGACTTGAATTTAAGAAACATAACCCAGAAAAATCGTGAGTAGTCATCAGTGACCACAAAACAGTACCAATCTTCTGTAATACTTTTAGTACTGACAAGGTCAAACAGATCCATATGTAAAAGCTCAAGTGGAATCTCAATAGAGTAAACTTTCTTAGATTTGTGAGATTTCTTTGTCCGTTTTCCTTTCTTGCGTGATACATAGAAATCAGGAAGCTGAAAATTCTTGATGGTAACCCCTTCAACCAGATTATTTTGAACCAAGTGATTCATCTTCCTGGGATGATGTGACCTATTCTCCTATTCCAAGAAATAGAATCCCTCTTGGTGGCTTTAGATAAGAAACATTGAGGAACAGACTCAGTTGTGGAGGCTTTTGACATATCCAAGACATACAAGTCGTTATATCTTAAAGTTGATATTAGAGCTTTCTCCTCAGGGATGACATGATCCTTCTTCAGAATGTAGCATCTCTTATTATCTAATACAACTTTGAAGCCCTTGTCGCAGATTTGAGAAACTGAAAGTAAATTGTTCTCTAGCTGTTGAACATAGTTGACTATATCAAACTTCACTTTCTCATTACCCACTTCACCTTGAGTTGTGATATAACCCCTTTTATTTCCTGCAAACGATATGTGTCCCCCTTTAATTTGTTTAACATTGAAAAAGAGACAGATTCTTAGGCATGTGCCTGGATGCCCCGCCATCAATAATCCAGGTGTTAGTGATAGAGCTGTAGCGGATAACCTGCACAAAAGCAGAAATGATTAGTTCAAGAGTGGGACCCAAGCCTTAACTGGCTTGGGTTTCCCAGAGGTATCACATATCACAAACTCCACACACTATCCTTCGAAAGATTAAGACATATAGTTCTTCATCTTGTCCTCACTCTCAAACATACTTATTGATTTAGTTTTTCACAAACCAGTTTTTTGTAATGCCTGTTTGTGATAAACAGACGATTGGTTTATAGTTTGAACCTTTGGTTTGCTTTCAACCCTTGATTTTTCCTCAGTTAACACAGCTTTGCCAGGAGCTTGTCTGTGTTGCCCTTGGTATTTAGGAGGGGTAATCGATCTTGTCTTAGAAAACCTTGGTTTATTATCATGAGACATTTCAATTTTTCTTCTTGGTGTTTGATAGTAAGGATAATTCGGAGAAATATGTCATCTTTCTCCACAACCATAACAGGATCTACCTTTAACAGGTCTGGGAGATCTTTTGTATGGGGGCGAGTATGATCTAGGGCTGGTCTCTTTCTTTTCAACTTTAGGTTTCTCAACTTCTTTGACAAATTTGGTTAGTTTGACATTTTGATAACTTTTTACTTTCACTTTGTTGATATTTTGATGATGAACAGTTCTAGACTGAGTTGATTATGAAATTTTAGATTTTAAAACATGAACTTTTGAACCCGACCCAAGAGTAGCATTGCGATTCTCATCATCCCTATTTTTAATTACAACCCCATCTGTAGATGCCTTCTGTTCAGTAATAGATTGCACAGTTTTATATGTGGAATCTGGATCACTGACTAGAGGGGTAGTTACCACATGATCCTTGATAGGGTTATTATTTATTGGTTGATATTTTGTATTCAAAAGGATCGCATGTGGTGGTGGCACTACTTTATAACCAAGTCCTTCCCCGCTGTTTCTTTCTTTGACAATGTTCTGAACAATATGAGAGGAACTAGCTAGACTGTGAAGTTTTTGATTTAACGATTCAATTTCAACTTGCAAAATAGCTTTTTCTTTCTTAGTTTCCTCTATTGTTAATAAATAGAACTTAATATCATTTGCTCGATTTAGGGCAACAACCTCGGTTTCCCTAAGTTGCTTTCCTAACAAATCAAGTTTTTCTATAAAGCTGCTTTCATTTTGTTTTAACACTCTATTAGCTTCAGAGCATAATTTCAAATCATTTACAGACTATCATTATGATCTAACAACCTTGCCAATTTTAAGTCTATGCATTCATGAAATTTATAACATTCAGCACAGGTATGTTTATCAAAAAGTTCATCTTTTGAATCTACCTATGGAGAGCTAGAGGTGTCAGCCATAAATGCAAACTTAGATTTCTCGATGACCGGAGATTCCATGCTAGCAGCAGTCAATTCATCTTCAACCAAATGATCAATGGCATCCATAGCTTCTTCAATATCTGAATGAGTATCATCAGCTATGTTATATCCTTCACTAGCTGACCCATCATCAAGATCTTCTACTAGTGCCACATTTGCATCTCCATCAGACATAAATCTAAAGGACCAATCCTATCATTCATCTCCTTGAGCAACCAATGGTTTCGAATCCTGATCTGTTGATGCCACTTTCTTCTCTTTGCCCTGACGGTTGATTGATGCAAAAAGGTTACCATTTCCTGTCTTCTTAGGTTTTATGCACTCTCTTTTGAAGTGACCCTTTTCTCCATATTTAAACCATGTAACTTTTGTTTTATCAAAACCAAACATTGTGTCTTTGGTGGCAACTAGATTCTGGCCCGTCTTTTTCATAAACTTTTTAGCTCTTCTAACAGCACTTGCCAAAGCCCACATGATATCCATTCTTTCCAATTCTATCTCATCTACCCACTTATAGTCTTCATCTGCAAGATGACAATTTCCTATCTTACAAGAAACCAACCCATCATACGAGTGTACAACTGTAGCGAGAAGATCCATATGCTCTTTTGCTACTTCAATAGTAACATTTCCCAGATTCTCGACCTTCAACTTAGTAGGATTTGAGTCAGGGATACTATATTGGGTTCCAGATGAACCTGATGATTCACTTCCCAAAAAGACACTTTGAGAAGTTCCAGATATGTTGGAAACAAATGCTATTTGAAGAGGTGCTCCAGATGAAACTGGGTTAGAAGCAACGTCATAGAGTGAAGGATTCTGGGTGTAAGATCCTTTCTTAGACTTGTATTTCAACCGTAGTTCCTCCTCCCTTAACTTCAAGATAAAATCATTGATGTATAACGTGGCAAAAGTATCATTCTGTCTCAGATTAGACACAAACGAATCTCATTTATCTGGCAGACCATCAGCAAAGCTTGCTACTTTATTCTCCATTGATGTAGTAACCCTGTGTGTATGCAGCTCACTCATCAGATGATAAAACCTATCTATAATATCAACCAAGCTCTCATTTCCTGTGGGTGAAAAATTATCAAATTCCTTCTTGAGAGCTTTAGCCTTCAACATCTTCAAGGTTGCATTACCATCGTATCTCTTTTCCAGAGCCTCCCATAACTTCTTAGATTGCTTATGTTCTGAAAACTAATAGAAGATGTTCTTAGGAATTGATTGAGTCAATAAAGCATAAGCTTTTTTCTCAGCATTATGTGCAATCTTTTGTCCCTCATTCATACCACCTAAGGTCAGCTTTACCCCATTAGCATCAACTCGTATAGTATATCCAGTCTCAATAGCTGTCCACAAGTTAGGGTCAACATCGTTCAGATAAATTTCAAAACGTTGTTTCCATTACGGGTATTCATCCAAAGTTAACAGCTTTGGTGTTGTTATGATTCACAATCTTATTTTCCAGAAGCAATGGATTCTGGATCTGTGAGTTGTTACCAGCAGTAAACATAGAGTTCAATAGTCTGGATTAGCTTAGTCATGTGAATGAGCAATACGACTAAGTCTAGTCTTACGGTTGAATCATGCGATTGAAATTCAGTTATGTGATTGAGTTTATCGTTCAAATGAAGCTGCTGTGAATGAAAAATTTGAAACTTTGAACACTTTGACACCAAAAAACGATACTTCACGAACCCTAATCTGTCGCAAGTTGAAAAGGTTGAAACTTTTGAATCAAGCAAACTTCAAAAACACTTTTTGGGTTAAAAACAAGAATCTTTTAAATTAAAACGTTGATTTTAACGAGAACACCAATCGATCCACAAAGAATCACGAGCCAAGGCTCTGATACCACTTGTTAGGACCGTGTACGTACGGTGTACTAACAGATTCAACATGAAACCAAATCAAATAGCATGGAATTCTATTTGATTGGCGATCCAATCAGTGAGAATGTCAACCAGATCGATCTAACAATTAAACAAATGTTAAGAATGAGTAGAAATCGATCGGGAATGAACTTTGTGTTAGGTTTGTTAGAACATAAAATCATAATTTAACCTCTTAAACTTTCTGAAAACGCAGCGGAAGTATAGCATTATAACCATGTTTATAAGCTGAAAAATATGTTCATTAGATGACCATATTGATGTATAAAACAAACCCAAAGAACAAAGGATCATTTATGTGAATTAGCAAGCTATGAACATATGTAAAACTACCTAAAATCACAGCTACATAGAGCTGTGAAAACTACCTTGTTCCAGCAGCAAAATTCGACAGAAAGAGAGGATGAATGATGCTGAAAAATGACCAAGACTTCAAGATTAGAAGTCCTCAAGCTTGTATACCCCAAGCCCTTTACAAACACCTCTTCTTGCTAGGTAGAAATCACCAAAACAAGCCTGAAAACCCTCATTTTCTGCTGCTGTTGCTCGTAAGTTTTGGGAGAGAAAAAGGGCAGAATTTTTGCTTGTGTTGCATGTATGTGTTTGTGAGAAATGAGAGCTTATACTTCTAGTTAGTGGAACTATGCTTTTGAGTGTGTTTATCAAGAGAATCATGTAGTGAAACAACACAAGCATGCAAGCATTGTCTCCACTCAAGAGAAGAAACTACCAACCACATGCATGTGTGTGCCCCACTTGAAAGGGGACGGTTATTTGTTTAAAAAAAAGAGTTTTTTTTTTCTTTTGATTAAACATACACACACATGTCTAGCCTTGTAACAATTAACCATTTAATTGTATAAGTAGTATACTCTCATTATTATTTGGTGTTATACAACAAATTTAAATAACACTTCAAATAATATTATTCAATAAAATATCCTAATAAATTGTTCCATCTCATATGCAACTTATTTAGAAAACCCATTTTCTAAATTGGTGAAAATATTTAATTGCATGATCATATCATCTATTAAATATTAATTGGTGTTTGCTAAGCTTGTTATTGGGTATAACCCAACTTGGATCATAACGTACTAACCACATCAATATTCTAAGTGTCTTGGGCACATAGAATCCTACAATCTCCCACTTGCCCAAGATTCATAGAAGATTGATGCAAGCAGTAAATAACGCCTAACAACGGTTTACTACCCTTAATACGCATGACTTATGGCCATTCAATAACATCATCCCATTCAAGTACCCTACTTGAAATGATTTAGGTGAATCAATCATCTACCCTTTTGCTACAGATGTCATGTTAAATCCAAGAACACAGAATGATCATTTCTTGTTGATTTAACTTAATCAGGCCTTAGACATCTAACTCTCAACAAGTAAGAGGAACAAATTCCATCTTGACTACATACGTTTCTCACAAACACCTCGTGTTACACCTGAACATACCCTTATGTACTGTCCACTATTTTAGGACAGTGAAGAATTAGCTCAAGGTATAATACTTAGTGAATATCAAAACCCAATATGTATCTCAGGTCGGAGGATACCAAATGATATTCGCCTTTACTCAAATTTACTTATGATCAATCGATAAGATTCCATGTAGTAAAATTTGAGATGCGGGTTAGTCCAATATTTACATCCCACAAATATCTGTGAACCTTGGCAGCAACCAATTGCTCTATATTCATGCCTTATGAATATCCGCCAATCCAAGTTCATAATAGTCTTACGTTCATATTTGTTCCCACAAATATGACCGACTACGGACATTTAGAATAATAAACATATTCATGGATGTAAACATGCTAAAAGGAACATTAATTGAAACATTATAACCAAATAATTTTACTCAAATAATAAAGAGTTCCACACATTCAAATACAAAATTTGATCAAGTCCAATCACTAGAATATCAAAGTCCTAAGGCACAAGTGTGACTTTCATGCTTTGACCTATCTAGGAGCTTTGTGAATGGATTCGTAATGTTTTGACCAAAGTGAACTTTATGAATACATATCTTTCTCCTTTCAACTTCATCCCTTATGTAGTTGAATCTCCGCTCATTGTGCCTAATCTTTTGATGTGCACGGGGTTCCTTGATTTGAGCAATCACACCCTCGTTATTACAAAAGATTTCTAAGGGTTCTTGAATGGTAGAGACCACCCTTAGATCAGCGATAAACCTTTTATTCATGCAGCTTCCAAAGCTGCTAATGAGGCGGCTATGTATTCGTATTTTTGTAGTGGACAATTTACCCTATTCATCATAGAGACATACCCCGATTGTGATCGAGGATCATCTCGATCAGTTTGGAAACTCGCATCCGTGTAACCCTTTACAACGAGTTCCTCTTTCTCAGATCCGTATATTAGAAACATAACCTTAGTCCTCCTAAGGTATTTCAATATACTTTTAACAACCATCCAATGGCTATTACCTGGATTCTGCTGATATCTTCTTGTCATGCTTAGCGCGCATGACACGTCCCGTCTTAGTGCATATCATCGCATATATGATGGATCCTATAGCAAACGCATATGGGATGTTCTTCATACAATCTTGCTCATCCTTTGAGCTTGAACATTGAGATGCACTCAATATTTTCCCTCTTTGAATAGGTACCATACCTTTCTTAGAGTTTTCCATCTTGAACCTTTTTAAGATTTTATCAATATATGCACTTTGGTTTAGACCTATCAACCGCCTCGATCTATCCCTATAGATCTTTATTCCTAAAAAATAGGCAGTTTCACCGAGATCTTTCATGGAAAAACAATTTCCAAGCCAGGTTTTAACACCTTCCATGGTTGAAATGTCCTTTCCATATAGTACTATGTCATCAACATACAATATCTAAGAATGTGATTACACTCCCACTAGCCTTTTTATACACACAAGCCTTGTCAGCGTTCTTGATGAAACCAAATTTCTTGATCTCTTCATCAAAACATTGATTCCAACTTCTCGATGCTTGTTTCAATCCATAGATTGATTTCTTTAACTTGCATACTTTATTAGGATGTTTTAGATCGACAAAACCTTCAGGCTGAACCATATAGACATCTTCCTCAAGATATCCATTTAGGAAAGTGGTTTTGACATCCATTTGCCAGATCTCATAATCATAATGAGCATCTATGGCAAACAATATCCTTATAGACTTTAGCATCACAACAGGTGAGAAGGTTTCATCATAGTCAACCCCTTGAGTTTGAGTGAAACCTTTTGCTACAAGTCTTGTCTTGTAAGTATCCAAGTTTCCATGCATATTTGTTTTCTTCTCGAAAACTCACTTGCACCCAACCGGTTTGGAGTTAAGTGGAGGGTCAACCAATTCCCAAACTTGGTTGTAATACATGGATTGCATCTCTACATTCATGGCTTCCAGCCATTTGTCACAATCCGAATTAGATAGCATCATGGTATGTAGTTGGCTCGTCGGAGTCAACCTCATAGCATCCATCCATGAAAAATCCATATATTTCAGGTGGAATGCTAACTCTACCAGATCTTTAAACGTTTTGTGTGTATTGATCAACCTCTTGATCATCATCAACAACCTCTTGTTGACAGCTAGTGTCAACCAAACGTGTATCGGCTTGTGGATCCTGATCTTCATCAAATTCTATTGTTCTATGCGTCACTCCTTCCATAAGGAACTTGGCTTCCAAGAACTCTGCCCTTCGAGCAATAAATTCGTTTTGCTCTGTTGGATCAAAGAAGTAGCATCCTATACAGTCTTTGGGATATCCAACAAATATACACGTAGTGGATCGACTTTCAAATTTGTTTTGGGTGTTAAGCTAAACATAAGCTTCACTACCCCATACCTTTTAAATATGATAGTGATGGAACTCTTTCCATGCCATATTCAAAAGGTGTCGAATCCACTTTCTTGGTTTGGGCCATATTCAAAATACGAGCCATGGAGATTAGTGCGAAAACCCAAGATGATAAAGGTGGTAAGCTCATAGCCTTAATGAATTGAACCATATCCAAATAGGGTTCAGTTTCTCCTTTATCAGAATGAAGAACTTAGATAGTTATGTAGAGTTGATTTTCTACTTCATTATTGAAGATTTTGAACATTTCAAAAGCTTCATTCTTATGTGTCATCAAGTGCACACAATAATAGCGACTGTAATCGTCGGTAACAGTAATGAAGTATCTTTTCACCAATCTTTGTCATTGTCTTAAAAGGACCACATACACCCAAATGTATCATTCCTAATAAGTCTTTTGGTTCACACTTATCAAATGAAACATTTTCATTTGTTTCCAAAAGACCATTCTTTTGAAGTGTTTGAATCCAATTCTCGTTTATGTGACCAAGATGACAATGTCAAAGATAATAATAACTTAAACCGATTTTAAGTTTCTTGGTGCTTAATGTGTATAATGATTTATTATAGGACAAATTATCATGAACTAATTCATGAATATCATTAAAAGGCATATCCTTAAAATGAAATACATCATCCATAAAATTTAATACCATTATATACAAACTTTAAATCATGACCATATTGTTTTAATAGGAAACATTAATTATGTTCCTAGTCAAACTAGGTGCATACAAAAGGTTTTGAGAACAACTTCCAAACCATTTGTAAGTCTCAAAAATAGAGTTTCCTTCCTTGAAGCGCACATTTCTTTTGAATTCCTTTGCAACAATTGCAAGTATGTGTCTCACATTTGGTATCCAATACCCATGTGTTTGAAGAAATGCCATTTAATACAATGTGACTCATGAAAATTGTATTCGAGGTTTGCCTAGCATCCCTCTTATTTTTGAACTCCTTGAGATAGGAGGAACAATTCCCTTTTATTGTCCTATCTCTCCATACTCAAGGCATGGATCGTTCTCCTTTACTTTAGGCTCATAAGCTTAGGTTTTTTGAGGTTTGGCTTTAACCTTTGCTTTGATGTATTCCTTTCTTTTGGCAATAATTTCCTTAGGATCGAGATTGGCCATTTCTTATCGTCTCCCTCATTGATCGAGAGAGTAGGTAGAACCTCTCTACCCATCCCTTCCTCGGTTGCTTTGAGCATTGCGTGAATTTCACTGATGCTCTTGTCCCACCCGTTCATATTACAGTTTATTATGAATGTCTCAAACCTTTAGTTGGGCAATCAAGGATCATATCCTTGGCCAACTACTTTGAGACGGGGAAGTTAAGCATCTTGAGGCTATCAATGTGGCTTTTAATCTTAAGAATATATAAGATGATATCGATTGGGTTTCTCCCATGTCACATGCAAAAAGTGCTTGAACCGTTTCGAAGCAATCTTACTAAAGTTTGTTGACGGAACATTTCCTTTAACTAGATTATCATGTCATATTCCCTATGATGTTCCAAACCCTTTTGGAGTTCTGGAATCATATTCCCAACATAAGGTAGGAAACTAGCACAGAATCCTTAATGTGCTTAAGCCAATCATCAAAAGGCCTTAACATCAACAACGTTTGTTGGTGAGACATGGGATCGTCAAGGACGTAGGCCTTTACTCATTTTGAGAACGATTCTCAAGTTTCGAAATTGAGTCCATAAGGTTGTTGTCATTATGACGATCCCTTTCTAAAATTCTTCTCAGTGATAGGGTATGGACGGTCGGGGTGGTAGCATTATTGTTTGCGGCCATTCTACAAAATTTACAAAGTTCTTATTAGTATTTCTGAAAAATTTCATTTTAATTATTAATACCCTTTTATGTCTCATAGACAATTAATATTTAAAATCTGGAATCCAACGTTACATTCAAATAATGGTTAGGTGACCTTTATCCAGTTATTTAATTTAACAAGGTAGTCAATATTTGACAATTGCAACCTTTTGCAACTTCTAGCCTTTATGGGATCGGTTAAATATCTTATGTTTGGTTGGCATGTTTAATCCCATCAACACCATTGTACGCCATGCTTCGGTGACCCTATGCACATGGTTTCCAATTAAAGTCGTGCAGGATCTGATTTCGGGTGGTTTTTCTCTCAACTCACTGTGAATCAACACTTGGCAATAAGTCTTTAAAGAGTTGATCACAATATAACAAGTAACAATCAGTAAGAAAATTAACACAGCAAGTAATTTTCAAGGTATTTTTATATATTGCTTCTCAACTCAAAGGATTACTAGACACTTGGACTCAAATCGCTTACATAAAGAGTTACAGGGAGAAGATATATATAATACTACCTACAGCCGGATATACTTTGATACCAGCTGGACACCTCTAACCTTACATCTATACTACAAGACTCTAGGTGAGGTCTTTCAGACATTTTGTCTGAAAGTTGGTAGTCAGGACATGTCCCTGACTTACCTTTTGTCACCAACTAAAGTTGGTAACATTTACTATCATAAAAAGGTGAACAGTAGAATAAAGTATGGTCAACAACATGGCTCTTTAGGAAGATCCCATGCTGTATCAGAGGTCTGCAGCGGACTGTCAGGGACCATACTTTTATCTGCTGGACATAGCAATGTCTTCCGAAGGATAAAGTGCTTCGGAAGAATAACTTCTTCCGAATGCACTTATACTTCGGAAGACTGCTTCTTCCGAGGCTTGGAGTCTTCTTTGTCTTCGGAAGCAGACTTTGTTTTCAGAAGCTTTTTCATCAGACTTTGTCTTCGGAAGCTCTTTCAGACTTTGTCTTCGGAAGCTCTGACTTTGTCTTCAGCTCTTGTTCCTTAGACTCTCGGAAGATCTCTTGCTTGGCTTCGGAAGCCCTTTAATGTAGTACCAAAAAGTGACTATGAAGTGAATTTGGTTGCACCAGCCTTATCATGATCCAACAAACTTCCCCTAGGCTGATGCTACCAAAACTTCACTTCCCTCTTCTTCTCAAAGTTCTCAGCACCAAGGCGAGCAGGTGTTTATCAGTATCTTCATTCTTTCCTGCTGTGATGCTGAGAATCTTGTACAAATCTTTGGTGGACAGAACCTCTACTCTGTCACCTTGGATCATGTGTACCCTTTGTTGTGGCCCTCTGAAAAGAGTTAGTTGATGGGAAGTATAGTCATATTCCCATCGAACTATTGGTTCCAATTCAGGACCTTCCACCATCTGTAGAAAGGTTGTGCCTTTGGTGGTTGGTCTTTCCTTGTCTTCCACTCTTTTCAGCTTCAACTCTTCTTCAATCTTGGCTCTTCTAGTTCGTTCAGCCAAGTGGAGACCACTGATATGGTTTCTGATGTGTGCAGCAGTCTCAGAGTTGGAGGGATTGGAGAATGGCTTCTCTGCAAGCTCAGCAAGATCAAATCTGCTGAGATGCAGTAGAGAAGTGGCATTGAGCCTGTTGGTTTCACCATTCTCTCTTTCCACAACAAAGTTGTGAGAAGGTTCATCGAACCTCCACTGGATTATTGCATTTCTAGGTCCAGGAGATTGACCAGAAATCCTTTCCTCTTTCCTGGTATCCAGTAGAGTCACCAGTCTTCTTCTTAGCCTCTTCTCCTCAGCATTGAGGGTATCGGAGTTGAGACCAAGAAGTCTTGCAGACTGGCCCAAGGTTTCTCTAGGCAATTCAAGAAATTGGCCTAGGGTGAGGGAGCTTGAAGAGTTATCAACATAGGTGATGTTGATAAGCTCTCCCTCACAGGAGATACTGCTCAAAGTAGTGCAGTTAATGAGCCTTGTCTTGAACTCCTTTATCTCCTCAAAGGAGAGATGTTTAGGAGGCTGAGGGGATGATCTTGGCTGTTGTTGGGTAGGCTTAGGTTTAGTGGTTTTGGGTTGAGTCTTGGGTTTTATGATGGGTAGTTTGGGTGGTTGAGGTGATGTGGTAGGTTTGGGTAGAGTTGTGGGTTGAGGGGTGAAGGTTTCATCAATGGGTTCAGGTTTGATGGGAAAAGGGGTTGGTTCTGGTGTGGGTTGTGGCTGTGGTTGAGTGGCTGGGGTGAAAACCATTCCCTTCATCCTCCTGTACATCTCCTTCCTTTTTCCCAAACGGATGTCAGCTTTTATTTCACTGACTATCCGCTGGAGTGTCCTTTCGGACATAGGTCCCACCTGCCTACCAGAGAAGCCATGAGCCCGAAGGTAGTCCTTCATCCAGGCTTTGTCAGTTGACTTCTTGGCAGCAGTGACCTCCTTCTCTTCCTCCCTCTTCCTCTTCACCTTCAACTTCTCCCTAGCAGCCTTCTTCCTTTCCTTCTCCATTTGATCCTGCTCCTTGTTGTGGAGCAGCAGGATCATGTCATCATCATGTGGAGACAGTTCAGGAAGACTGAAGCCTCTTGAGAGGAGGAACTTGATTCTAGCCTCTCTCAGCTTCAGGGCTGCCTCCCTCTGCTCTTGTTCTTCCTTCTCCAAGGCCAACCTGGCTTCCCTTTCTTGTTGTAGCCTGGTTGACCTCTCCAAAGTCACTAACTCCTCTAATGGTAGCAGGAGTATTTCCTCATTGGCAGCTCCTAGATTGATGAGCTGGTCAATGAGTGTTGTTCTTCTCCTCTGGTTGATTTCTTCCTGATTAGCTGCAGCTGCCTTAGAACTGGCAGCTAACAGCTTCTCAGTAAGAAACCGACCTTTCTTTTTGGCCTTCTCAATCTTCTCCTCCTCCTGAAGCTCTTCCGCAGTCAATTTTCTTTTGCATTTGTCTTTGATTGTGCTTGACTGTGGTGGTTCTTGGATGGAGGGTTGTGATTGAGAGAGAAGTTCAGCTGGTTCTTGGGTTGGAGGTATTTCAGAAATGTCCTCCCTGCTCACCTCAGATGCAATTTCAACAATGACATCTGTGATGGTCAGTTCCTCAGACATCTGAAATAAGCCTTCCGCAGCTTCTATTTCGGCCTCGGAAGACTTGTCTTGTTCTTCCGAGGCTTCCATGTAAGCTTCGGAAGCCTCAACTAGAGCTTCGGAAGATGAGACTGCTGCAGATTCTGTCCCATCTGTTTCAGTTGCTGGGCCATCAGTCCCCATTTCCCCTTCGAAGCTAATCTCAGGTTCCATGGAGACCTTAGGTTGACCAACTTCCTCCACAGTGGTAGAAGGTGCAGTCAGTCTTTGAAGCTCCTCAGCCCCAAAGTATGCAAGTGTGGTGTCAGGGCTGGGCTGTTCTAGGGATGATCTCAATACAAACAGTGTGAAAAGTCTGTAGAGATCTTGAAGCATCCTTGAGTCAATCTCCAGAAAGGATTGAGATGACTCAGGTAGTGTAATGATTTGTTGGGTGGAAATGAGTTGGGTCTGTGGTTCCATAGGTGTTTGTCTTTGAACTTTCTCCCCCTTTTTGGTAGCATCATCTTGAGAGCTAGATGAGCTAGAGGAAGAAGTCATTGAGACCTGGATTGGTACATGCCTAACAGACCTCTCCGTCTGTTTCTCAGCTAGTTTAGCCTTGAGAGAGTTAATCTCAAGTTGCTGAGTGGCAGTCCTTGATTCTAAGATCTTCACCTGTGATTCCAGGTTGGAGACCTTAGAAAGCAAGTACTGAAGTGTTAGTTGCATACTTCCCTCATCTTCATAGGAAGAATCACGGGGAGATGAGATAACATACCTAGTATGCTCACTCTCACCACCAGATGTGGTTTCTTGGCACCCTGGTTTCCTTTGCGCAGAGTCATCTCTTTCAGAGATGTCAATGGGCAAAGTTGCCGTAGACTCAGTCCTAATTATGTTACCACTATCCTGAGAGCTCAATGAGAGACTCTGAGTAGTGGCAGCTGAGTCTACATGAGTCCCCTCCACATCAGTAGGACTCACCTCAGTAGCAGGCTTCTGATGGGGGCTACAGACAAGGGATCCCTCTTGGCTCTGTTGATCTTTTAGTGGGTGTTGTAGATCAACTTCATGGCCATGGAGAGATGTAATCTCTTCATCAGTTCGGAGTAAAAGGTCAGTGAAAGAGAGGGTGGTTAGTCCTACTGACCCGGGACCTTGATCAATGTCTACAGGCATTGAGCCTATAGTGGGGCTGTCCCTAGAAGGCTTCACAGGGGAGTGTGAAGACTCACCCTGTGGGCTTAAGGCTTGGGGTTCGGGCTCAGGGGTTTGAGACTGAGGAGGCTCAAAACCCACATTGAGGTCAAATGTGAAGGATGGTGTGACCTCGGACTGAGTGGGAGCCCATGATTCCACTCTAGTCCTTTCGGTGTGAACAGGAGGAGCTTGTTCAATCAGAGTAGATTGAACAAGGGTTCGTTTGGGATGTCTCTGATATGTGGCTTTGATGGGTAAAGAAGGCTTTGGTATTGTGGTGGATGTTGCTGGTGTGGGTTCATCACCTGTGGGGAGAACAGGGATGTCACCAGGAGCTATGCGCTCAGTCATCTCTGGAGGTAATGGAGTGTACCGTCCAGTGAAGTTGGTGGACATCTTCTTCAGTGTCTTGAAGATGGTAGGCCTCATGTGTGGAACAGGAAGAGCAGCTGCACAGACAAGCTTGCTTGGTTCCATCTCACAGTTGATTAAGTGTTGAAGGAATCGGGGATACATGAAGAATGTATCCCTGCTGAGATTGGCGATTAGGTTGTTCAACACGAATCGTGAGTAGTTGAATCTGAGGCCTCTCACCAACCCATGAACTAGGCATCCTAGTTCATATGGGATTTGATCCCAACCCCCTGATTTGTTGGGGAGGCAGTGCAAACAATGTGCAGCAGGAACTTCCAGTGGTAAGAGAAGTTGAACTTGTATACTGTAGACCTGCTGACATCGCCTCCATATCCCATGAGGATATAGGTGCCTTCCAAGTCTTCCTTGGGGAACTCAGTAGGAGCCCCATCATCGTGAAGCTCGAGATGCTCCCTGATGATCTGTTCATTGATGACCAACTCTTGGCCACAAACTCTGGTTCTCAGGACTCGAACCCCATTCAGCACTGTAGTTTCTCCGTTGCTCCAAAATTCTGACATATGGTTGGAGTATACGGTTGGGTTAACTGTGAGTGCAGTGAGGTAGGTGGATTCGGTGAGAAAGGTGATGATTTGGGTGAAGTCAGCATCCCTTGACGAGTCAAGTAACGCGACTTGGTTGTGCTGAGGGTTTAGCGCCATTGGAGAAAAGGTAAGCTTGAAATTTTGGGTGAGATTGAGGGTTTTACAGTGAAGGGAACAGTTAGGGCTGTAAAGTGGTAAAAGAAGATGAAATTGATAAGTCAAGATTATTTAAAAAGGGGTGAATAGTGGTATGGTGGTGGTTACTGTGGGTGGTATGGTGGTTTACGGCGGAGAAATGATGATGGCGGCAAGGATAATTTTAAATAATCTGACATTATCAACAAAATCTTTACTTTTTACAGAGTGGGGCCCAAAAGATATCCGTTACATATAAAAACCTTTACTTCCGAGAGTAAAACATTTCCGAAGGTATTTTCTACCGAAGGCAATTCTTCTTCCGAAGCATGATATTGCTTCCGAAGGTAAAATTGTCCTTTGAAGGCACTTTATCTTCCGAAGCAAGGCATTGCTTCCGAAGGTAAAGCTGTCTTTCCGAATGGAGAGTTGTATAAGTTTCGGAAGTAGATCTGATATAAAATCAATCGCTTCTTCCGAGACCAAAAACTCTTCCGAGAAGAAAATTTCCATTTAGGAATTTAGCTTCGGAAGATATTCAAGAATATCTTCCGAGAGTTAGTTCCTCTTCGGAAGGAATTTACACTTGGAAAAGTTTAAAGATCTTTTGTAACAGGGCTTAAATTGTATTGACACAAGACATTACTCATTTAAAAAGGTTTTCAAAAGAGGTAGTTATTCAATGTTTATCATCCCAATTGCTGATATGAGATACTTAAATCTTTGTTCATCAAATGCCTTTGTGAACAAATCAGCATATTGTTCATTTGAGTCAACTTTGATTAACTTTATCAACTGTTTCTCATGAATATCTCTAATGAAATGATACCTGATATCAATGTGTTTTGTCTTGAAGTGCTTCACCGGATTCTCAGTAATGGAGATAGCACTGTTGTTGTCAATATGGATAGGAGTAGTCATGAAGTTGAATCCATAGTCTAATATCTGATTTTGAATCCACAGCAGTTGAGCACAGCAGCTAGCAGCAGCAATGTATTCAGCTTTAGCAGTTGATGTAGAGACACAGGATTGTTTCTTGCATTGCCATGAGATAATCCTTCCACCAAGAAATTGACATCCTCCTGATGTTGATTTCTTGTCAATGTTGCAGCCACCATAGTCACTGTCAGAGTATCCATAGAGATTGAAATCACTATTTCTTGGATACCAGAGACCTAGTTTAGGTGCTCCTTTGAGGTATCTGAGGATTCTCTTTGCAGCAGCTAGGTGAGACACCTTCGGAGCAGCCTGATATCTTGCACAAATGCATGTGGCAAACATGATATCTGGTCTACTCGCAGTGAGATACATCAGAGAACCAATAATTGCTCTATACTGGTGTTGATCAGTATCCTCCCCCTCAAGGTCAGGGCAAAGATTATGGTTTCTGGGTATGGGTGTCTTGGCTGGTTTGCAGTCCTTCATTTCAAATCTTTCTAAGATGTCTGAGACATACTTAGATTGACTTATGAAGAACCCTTCCTTCATCTGTTTCACCTGGATTCCTAAGAAAAAGTCCATTTTTCCCATGGAACTCATCTCAAACTTCTGCTTCATAATGCTTTCAAAGTCTTTGCACATTTGGTCGTTTGAAGAACCAAATATGATGTCATCAACATAGACTTGTACAAGCAAAATGTCTTCTCCACTCTTTCTGATGAAAAGAGTCTTGTCAATGGTACCTCTAGTGTATCCATTCTTCAGGAGAAACTGAGACAAGGTCTCATACCACAGCCTAGGTGCTTGGTGCAGCCCATATAGAGCTTTATCCAGCTTGCACACATAGTTGGGGTGTTGTGGGTCTTCAAATCCTGGAGGTTGACACACATAGATTTCCCTATCTATATCCCCATATAGAAAAGCACACTTGACATCAAGTTGGTAGACTGTGAAGTTCTTGGATGCAGCATAAGCAAGGAAGATCCTAACTACCTCAAGTCTTGCAACAGGTGCGAAGACATCAGTATAATCAATTCCTTCCTCCTGGGTGTACCCTTGAACTACTAGTCTTGCCTTGTTCTTGATAATCAAGCCTCTATCATCTTTCTTGTTCCTGAATACCCATTTAGTGCCTATGGGTACTTGACCAGATGGTAGTGGGCATAGATTCCAGACCTTTTGTCTTTTGAATTGAAGCAGCTCCTCCTGCATCGATTCAACCCAACTACTATCCTTTAAGGCATCTTCTACCTTCTTTGGTTCCATCTGAGACAAGAAGCATGAGTACAAGCAGACATTCCCATGATGAGTTTGTCCTCTTGTTCTCACACCCTCAGAGACATTCCCTATGATGTTCTCAGTTGGATGAGTGTTGTGAATCCTAAGACGAGGAATCACTTCCAATTGCAGAGATAAGTCTAGGTTAGACATATTCTGATCAGGAATTGGATCACTCTGTCCAACTGCTGTTTCAGAGTCATTCAATGAGGACTGATTGAATGATTGAGAAACATCATCAATGGTTGGTTGTGAAGTAGTATTAACAGTTGCCTGTTCCTTCAGAATACCACTTCCCTCAACCTGGTGTTGTAGTGGATCACCTGAGGAACTTTGAGGTTGATCAAGTGATTCACTTGTTGAAGCTTCACTATTTCTAGAGATAGTTACACTGTCAGATCTGTGAATAGATGAAGCTTGTTGCCCTTCAGCTCTTGGAGAATTTGGAATAGGTCTGGGAAGCTCATATAGTTGACCTGCATCAGCGTCAGCATCACTTTGAGCACCTGTTCCAGCTGAAACATTCTCACAAGATGGTTTAGAATAGTTTGGAAACAATTCTAAATCAAAGATATACTCAGGTCCATTCCCCCTAACACAAGGAGTGTGCTCATTAACAACTATGTTGGATGACTCCTCAAATTGTTGATTCTTAATATTGTATACTATATAAGCTTTAGAGCTAGAAGAGTATCCAATAAAGATAGCATCATCCGACTTCTCAGCAAACTTTGCCAAGTTGTCCTTTGTGTTAAGTATGGTACACCTGCAGCCAAAGGACCTTAGAAAGCCAATGAACGGTGGCCTCTTGTTCCATAACTCATAGGGGGTTTTTCCATGGGGCTTAACTACAAGAACCCTGTTCTGCACATAGCATGCAGTGCTGACTGCCTCTGCCCAGAATGTTAGAGGCAGCTTTGAATCAGCTAACATGGTCCGAGCAGCCTCAATAAGTGTCCTGTTCCTCCTCTCAGCAACACCGTTTTGTTGAGGAGTTCTGGGAGCACTATATTGTCTGGCAATCCCTTTTGAGTCACAGAATGAGTCAAGAACGAAGTTCTTAAACTCAGTCCCTTGATCACTTCTAATAATCTTAACCTTGTGATCAATTTGATTTTCTATTTTAAGAATAAAAGATTTTAAAGTTTCAGCAGTTTCATCTTTACTTCTTAAAAAGAATACCCATGTAAATCTTGTAAAATCATCAACGATCACAAGGCAGTATGATTTCCTTCCAATGCTCATTATACTTGTGGGACCAAAGAGATCCATGTGCAATAAGTGTAATGGAGTAGTGATAGAGTTAACACATTTGGATTTATTAGATGATCTGTGTTGTTTCCCTTTCAGGCATGCAACACAGTTATCTTTGCAGAAAAATTCCTTTTTAGGCAAACCATGTACCAAGTTATTTTTAGACAATTTATTCATTGTTTCAAATTTACATGACACATGCGTTTATGCCATAGTGTTGACTCATCACTATCAGCTTTGGAAAGAAAGCATGATACTTCACCCATAGGAGAAGCATTGTTCATATCCAGCTTGTACATATCCCCTTTCCTGGGAGATCTGAGAAGCACCAACTCCGGAGGAATTGTCATCCCTGGTTTGAGGATAATGCACTCATGTTCTGTGAAAAGCATCTGATGCTTCTGATCACAGAATTGAGAAACACTTAACAGATTGTGTTCAAGCTGTTTGACAAAGTGAACTTTGTCAATGTTTATTCTGCCATTGGATATACTTCCTCTGCCCGAAATATATCCTCCGGCCTCACCTCCAAATTGGACAGGCCCTCCATCAAAGTTCTGGAATTGTTGAAGGAGAGATCTGTTCCCTGTCATGTGCCTGGAGCATCCACTATCTACAATCCAGATATTATTGTTCTTGTCAAATGGATGTCCCTGCACATAAGATGAGATGGTTAGTTTTGTTTGGAAGCCCAAGCCTTGCAGGTCTCGGGCTCTTCCAAAGATAGTGACATAATTGAACCAAAAGATATGCAGTGGGGTTCAATAGAGGTCATTGGTGAAGAAGAGGTTTGGGCTGCAGCATCTTCCTTGATCTTCCAATCCATCCTTTGGTTGATCTTTGAGGATGAGCTTGTTGAAGCTTTTGCAGCATGGTCTTCTTCCGAAGCATCTCTCTTTTCGGAATAAGCCTTCACCACCTTTTCTTCCGAAGTAATCTTCTTCTGAGATGGCTTCAAGGGAGCCTTCTTGTTCTTCCGAACCTTAGAAGGTTTGGCTTCCGAAGCCATTTTCCCTTCGGAAGAAGCAGTTTCTTCCGAAAGCAACTTGGCTTCCGAGACCAATTTTCCCCTTTTCATCATTTGGACCTTTTGAAGTGGTCCAACTGAGAAACCTTCTCTGACTACTTCTTTTCTAACATTATTTGCATAATGTGTGCTTGCTGGATTCTAGTAACAATCTTTAGCCATGTGGTTGTGCAGACCACACATTATGCATGCAATGTTAGTCTTCTGGGAACTTGCAGGTTGCTGTTTCTTGGGTTTCTTCTCTTCATCAGCAACTTTCCCTTTCGACTTCTGATCCTTCAGTAGGACAGGAGTGCTGGTACTACACTCCTTTCCTGAATCAGGAGTACCTACCACTTGAAACCCGGCAGAAATGAAGACACCCTTTTGCTTAGGGTCGAACTTAAGCTTGGACTCTGCAACCTTCTTAGCAGTCCTTCTAGCAGCTTTAGCTCTGCTTCTTCTTGTCTTGGTGGTCAGGATTTGGTCATCACAGGTGGAGATGGGTGTATCCTCCTGTTTCTCCCCTGTGGAGGCCACTATTTTTGCTTCATCCACTAGTTCCAATGGAGAAGGGTCAGCAGTTGGAACCTCTTGCTCTTCAGTACCACATCTAGGTAGTCTTATAGACTCATAAGAGTGTGGTGGAGCTATTTCACTGGTTCCCAACCCTTCTTTGTTTTGATAAAACATTTTGGAATGAGAGGTTGATGCAAGAATAGTTTGGAAGCTTTGCTCAGCAATGGCTTGCTTCCTGGCCTGAGCCTCAGCTGTGACTAACTGGGCTTGAACCTCAGAAAGTTTGGAGATCAGACCTTTGATTTGAGTCTTGTAGTTAGTCTTTTCATGTTTTAAAGAGACACAGTTTTCTCTAACTCATCAATTTTCCTTTGATAGTCAGATTCAGCTCTTTTAAAGTCAGATTTTAGCACATTTAAAGACTCAACCTCAGATCTGATTTCCGAAATGTAATCCTTATACAATTTAACTTTAGCAATACAGGCAGCAGTACAAAGATGTTCATATACCTGATCATCATCTGTTCCGGCCATGAGTGCTTGAGCGGGAGTCACATCCTGTACCATGAAGCTCCAGTCAACTTCCTGAGCAACAGCAGCTGTTTCAGTTGACTTTTCTTCATGCTTGGGAGCAGTGGGATGTGTGGAGGCCTGTGGGGTTCCCGGGTTGTTCTTGGGAGCCTTGCATTCCCTAGCAAAGTGACCAAGTTGGTTGCAGTTGTAGCACCTTGCTTTGCTCTTATCAAACCCAAACTTGCTGTTGACTGGGTTTTGAGGGAATTGCCTTCCAGTTCTCTTGAAGAACTTCTTCGCTCTGTAAGTTAAAAGAGCCATCTGCTGGACAATGTCCATGTACTCCACATCATCTGGATTGAAGCACTCAAGATCATCAAAGCAGTATTGAAAATCACCAGAGTGTCCACTTCCAGAGACAAAGGCACAACTATCCTGAAAGGAGTTGTGTTGAACCTTTTGAGACTTTGGAGTCTCAGGTAGAGTGATGAAGGGTCCAGTATGTGAGTTGTCAGGGTAGCATAGCAACTGATGTTGTGGTTCCATGCTTTCCCTTTCAACCACATGAAGGGCTGAACTCTGTTGGTTATTGGAGTGGTCAGAGGAGTTCTGCATGTTCATCTCCATCTGAAATGCACTTAGGATACCATACAACTCTGTGAGAGAAAGAGTCTTAAGGTCCGAAGTTCTCTTGATGACAACACAGTAGTGAGTCCATAGCTTAGGAAGAGAAGACATGAACTTCCTAACTATGTCTCTGTTCTCAAGAGCTACTCCAATATCTGCCAGAGTATCTACTAGCTCAACATACCTAAAGTATTGTTGAGTCAAGGTCTCACCAGCCTTGAAAGTAAAGTTCTCAAACTGCTGCTTCAAGAGATCTTTCTTGTTCTCTTGAGTTTCCTTGGATCCCTCATACATCAGCTTCAAAGCTTCCCATAAATCTTTAGCAGTCTTGCACTTCTTGAAGCGTCTATAGACAGAGTTGGGGAGAGCAGTTTGGAGACAAGTCATAGCCCTTTGATCTAGCTCTATTCTCTTCCTATCTTCCTCTGAGTAATCATCAACATCTTTTGGAATGATGCGATTACCAGTGGCAGATGTAGTGCTTGGTATGAAAGGACCATTGACAATGGAGTCCCACATCCTTGAGTCTTGACACTTGATGAAGCCTTCCATCCTGATACACCATGTGTCGAAGTCTTCAGGGGTGATCATAGGGGACTTGGTCAAGGTACCAGTTTCCATATCAGCCTTGGAGAGAGCAGCCATTTGAGTGAGTGGATTGTGGTGAGGAGTGAAAAACTGGTTGATTAGGATGGTAAGATCTCACAATCAAGAGCCTGGAGCTCTGATACCAATTGCAGGATCTGATTTCGGGTGGTTTTTCTCTCAACTCACTGTGAATCAACACTTGGCAATAAGTCTTTAAAGAGTTAATCACAATATAACAAGTAACAAGCAGTAAGAAAATTAACACAGCAAGTAATTTTCAAGGTACTTTTATATATTGCTTCTCAACTCAAAGGATTACTAGACACTTGGACTCAAATCGCTTACATAAAGAGTTACAGGGAGAAGATATATATAATACTACCTACAGCCGGATATACTTTGATACCAGCTGGACACCTCTAACCTTACATCTATACTACAAGACTCTAGGTGAGGTCTTTCAGACATTTTGTCTGAAAGTTGGTAGTCAGGACATGTCCCTGACTTACCTTTTGTCACCAACTAAAGTTGGTAACATGTACTATCATAAAAAGGTGAACAGTAGAATAAAGTATGGTCAACAACATGGCTCTTTAGGAAGATCCCATGCTGTATCAGAGGTCTGCAGCAGACTGTCAGGGACCATACTTTTATCTGCTGGACATAGCAATGTCTTCCGAAGGATAAAGTGCTTCGGAAGAATAACTTCTTCCGAATGCACTTATACTTCGGAAGACTGCTTCTTCCGAGGCTTGGAGTCTTCTTTGTCTTCGGAAGCAGACTTTGTCTTCGGAAGCTCTTTCAGACTTTGTCTTCGGAAGCTCTTTCAGACTTTGTCTTCAGAAGCTCTTTCAGACTTTGTCTTCGGAAGCTCTGACTTTGTCTTCAGCTCTTGTTCCTTAGACTCTCGGAAGATCTCTTGCTTGGCTTCGGAAGCCCTTTAATGTAGTACCAAAAAGTGGCTATGAAGTGAATTTGGTTGCACCAGCCTTATCATGATCCAACAAGTCGTCCTACTTACACACACGTGTGAGTTTTCACATACAAGCAGTTAGGTGACCTTTATCCCACAAGTATGTTAGACTCACCTCAAACACACAAGTTCCCTATAAGTGGTTAGGTGACCTTTATCCCACAAATAGTTCTCAAGTGATTCGAGTGTCATGTAAAAAGATGGTGTTAAACTTGTTTCAAAAGGGATTTTTGGTTTTCATTAATTCTAGTTTTGAAAACTCTCTGTACTTGTATTTGCATGCTTTCAAATACAAGATACCCTATGGTTCCTTTAATAAAACTAATTTTATTATAAAACCATTAATCCTTTTAAGAACCATTTATTAACACTTAATGATTAAGAACAATTTTATATTAGCTTGTTAAGATTATTTTTATTAAGATTGTTTATCATATCCAAATATCACACAATCATTCATAAAATCACAATCAAACAAGCATAATATTAACAACCACAATGTGCATAACCATAGCTACTATTGTTACCACACTTGTTTGCTATCACAAGTGTGGTCATTTGGTCTTTCCTAAGGGTTGAATACAACACAAAATAGAGGTCTTCATAGACTCCCACTTGAACTTGCATCCATATGCTTCAAGTCCCTTTTTTGTGTCTTTGATGTCCATCTTTGGGTCTTCATCTTGTGCATCTTCCTTTTACAAAAATTATATTCCAATACATTTTTCTAATAAAAGAAATGCACCTAATCTATTTATTACATAACCAAATGAATAAATAATTACAACCCAAATAATAAACACAAATATTACAACCCAATTGAATGAATTAAAACAACCATTAAAACCATCCAAATCAAATGGCCAAAGGCTTGGTTATGCACACTAACATATGAACAATCATAAATATTATTCAATAAACGAAATAAACCCCACCAAACCCCAAATTTTCAGCCAACATAAACTGAAAATTAGGGTTTGTTTTTCCAAACAAACAACATCCAAATATATCAACCAATTGACATTCCTATCTTTCAAAGTTTAATCATAAGAATGAAGATATAACTTTGAAAGACATGGGGTTTATTGAATCAACCAAAATCAGCCTATTATGAGTTTATAATCATCCTCTAAAACTAATTTTTAAAGGACAAGAACAAGCAAGCTATCCACACAACCGGCTCTTGATGCCATTGTTGGGTTTGTTAGAACATAAAATCATAGTTTAACCTCTTAAACTTTCTGAAAACGCAGCGGAAGTATAACATTATAACCATGTTTATAAGCTGAAAAACATGTTCATTAGATGACCATATTGATGTATAAAACAAACCCAAAGAACAAAGGATCATTTATGTGAATTAGCAAGCTATGAACATATGTAAAACTACATAAAATCACAGCTACATAGAGCTGTGAAAACTACCTTGTTCCAGCAGCAAAATTCGACAGAAAGAGAGGATGAATGATGCTGAAAAACGACCAAGACTTCAAGATTAGAAGTCCTCAAGCTTGTATACCCCAAGTCCTTTGCAAACACCTCTTCTTGCTAGGTAGAAATCACCAAAACAAGCCTGAAAACCCTCATTTTCTGCTGCTGTTGCTCATAAGTTTTGGGAGAGAAAAAGGGCAGAATTTTTGCTTATGTTGCATGTATGTGTTTGTGAGAAATGAGAGCTTATACTTCTAGTTAGTGGAACTATGCTTTTGAGTGTGTTTATCAAGAGAATCATGTAGTGAAACAACACAAGCATGCAAGCATTGTCTCCACTCAAGGGAAGAAACTACCAACCACATGCATGTGTGTCCCCTACTTGAAAGGGGACGGTTTCTTGTTTAAAAAAAGAGTTTTTTTTCTTTTGATTAAACATACACACACATGTCTAGCCTTGTAATAATTAACCATTTAATTGTATAAGTAGTATACTCTCATTATTATTTGGTGTTATACAACTAATTTAAATAACACTTCAAATAATATTATTGAACAAAATATCCTAATAAATTGTTCCATCTCATATGCAACTTATTTAGAAAACCCATTTTCTAAATTGGTGAAAATATTTAATTGCATGATCATATCATCAATTAAATATTAATTGGTAATTTGCTAAGCTTGTTATTGGGTATAACCCAACTTGGATCATAACGTACTAACCACATCAATATTCTAAGTGTCTTGGGCACATAGAATCCTACACTTTGAAGTTGGATGGACGACTTGAACGCTCTGGACGGCTAGGGTATGATAATATTTGAAGTGTTGTGTTTTTCCATGAATTATGTTGTATTTACAGGTTTCAGTGTACAGTGATACGACTGAGCCATTGGCATGGTTCAGTCTGCGACTGAGTCATGCGATTGATTCATACGCATGACTGAACTTAATATGTGATTCAGTCGTGCACCTGAGCCAGTCTTATGACTTAGTCATGCGACTGATCCAGTCACCTAGTTTAGGTGTGTGACTGGTCCATAAGTATAGTCCATTCGTGCGTTTGGTCCATGAGTATGGTCCATTAGCATGAATAATCACAAGACTAAGTCGGACACATTTCTAAATCATTGTTGACTCAGAACTGTGCACAATAACCTCAAACCTATATATATATAGTTCATCGAGCATGTAATAATAAATATTATAAGAATATGATATAATCAAAGTTAAATAAACATCCAAACACATATCATATTACAATATAGTTCTTGAATTACATATGTGTAAGAAGTGAAAGACATTAGCGTTTAAGTACAATAAACTAAGGACATCGTGTATCAACATTAAAATTGGTCTAAAGACTTAAAAATGAAATATACATCTTATGTTAAAAAGGCAACAAAAATTGAACACCAGTGTACTTTGCATAAAGTCTACTAAATAAACTTAATTTAATTCAGAAAATATAAATTAAACAACTAATATAGCATATAATAGTCCATTGAAATTGTATTACTGAGGAGAATTTAAAATTTTAAAAATGGGACGACATGCGTAATAGGACGAGATGAAATTAGACGAAATGGGCAAAGGGTTTGGGAGGCCCATCTTAGTCCCCCTGGCCGAATCCTTATATAAGAAGGAGAGTTCCCCTTGTTTTCTCATTCTTTCATTTTTCTATGCTTTTGCTCCAAGTTTTCTCTCCAGAGAAAACCCTATCCGCCATCACGTTTTTCTCTTGTTCTTCATCATCTTTATCTTGAATAATCATCATCTTCCTCACTCTTGATTAATTTTTGTTGTTCAATCACTCTTGTTGAAACATTGGTCTTCTACGCATTATCGGTAAGAAAAGCCATTTCGTTGATGATTTACTTTCCATTGGATCATGTTATTGATGATATTCATCATCTAAACATAAAATCATCATCTTAAATTCTTTTATTCTCTGTTTTGTACCTTGGGCCATGAATATCTAGGTGTTTCAGGTGTTGAACCTTCTAGCTGATAAAAGCCTAACTCTCAATCTTTATATATTGTTGGATATATCAAAATCGGATTGTAAACTTGTTTGACTTGACCATAATGGAAATCTTAGACTTATAGATTTCTGTTGAAAACATTAATCTTTCTTCTTGAATCCGTAGACGCGTTGGGAAATCAAAACTATGTACAGATTAACTAACAATGTGAATCGGATGACCAAAATTCAACTAACTTTTTTGGGACTGAAAATTTGTGATAATCAAAGTGTTTAATTTAAAATTTTGTCAGTTAGTTCAATAAATAAACATTCTTTAAGATCTCGGGTCATTAATGGTCAAATATTGGGATTTGAGGTGCGAAGGAACAAGACTACTGAACTGGATAGTTTGCTGTCAGAAAAATAGGACTTTTTGTACTAGTCATAACTTGGTAATAATAAATCCAAATGGGTCTAATCTTTCGTCTAAAAATAATCTCAATGAGTCCTCTAACTAACCCAAGTGATCTCGTGTCGTTTCGATATTGTTTGATCCTCCAAACTTGGCAGTGAAAACTGAAGGTCAAAACTTACGAATCTGGGTAGCAGGTTTGTCTAGCTTCGTCGAGTCATATCTTTCTCATATTTTATCTAATGGAGATTATTATTTTTCTAGGATTTAAGTTAAAGTCTTTTCTTCCAAACAATACCTATTACATAACATTTCGTTACCATTTTGACCTCCTAAAGGCTTATGCAAAACCGGTGGTCAATCAGCTCTTGTAAGAATTCCTAGAAGTCTGATGCAGCCAAAACACTCTTGTAACTATCTACTGATCATAACAACTGAAGAAGACTTCAGCTGAAAGGTAACAGCAGAAGACATCAACTGAAGTTAACAGCTGAAGACATCAACTGAAGATAACAGCTGAAGACATCAACTAAAGGTAACAGTTGAAGACAACTGAAGTCAACAGCTGAAGACATCAGCTGAAGATAACAGCTGAAGGTAACAACTGAAATCAACAGCTGAAGACATCAGCTGAATATAACAGCTGAAGGTAACAACTGAAGTCAGTAGCTGAAGACAACAGCTAAACACAACAGCTAAAGACAACAACTGAATATATCAACTGAAGACAAAGTTTAAAGACAAAGTCTGAAGACAGTTTTCAGTAGTTGTCACAACAACTGAAGAAGTACTCTTCAGTAGTTGTGATGATCCTCTTTCAGTAGTTGTCACAACAACTGAAGAAGTACTCTACAGTAGTTGTGACGATCCTCTTTCAGTAGTTATCACAACAGCTAAAGAAGTATTCTTCAGTAGTTGTGACAGCCTTCTTTCAGTAGTTCTATGAAATGATCAAGTCTTCCTGCATGCTGCACAGAACATGAAGTAGTATTGCTATGAAAGTTTTACACCATTTCGGAAAACATTTCAAGTGTAAAATCTTTCATAGCCAAGACCAATATCTTCTGAAGCCAGAAATGAAGTCTTCCTTAGCTTCAAGAGAAAGTCTTCCTAAGCCAAGAAACCAAGACAGATTATTCCGAAGACTTTTATCATACATGCTTTTATCTGATGTACTTTTTCTGAAAAGCTGAGCCACTTTGCCGCTGCCCACTCTGGTTGGTCACCAACTTATATGAGTTGGTGAAAAGGTCCATGCTTTAGGAAAATTGTACATTGAGGTCTTGGGTCAAACCTTTCTACTTTATGTACTTTTATCCTCTTTGTAATACATTAGGATGTGAGCTATGATATGTCATAGTCACTAGCCAAAAGGCAATCTGCCTTTTGACTCTACATGGATTGTGTTGTCTAATTCATGTATCCAGCTGGCCTTCAAAGTATGGTCGTCTGTAGGTTGTATTAATAGTATCTCAAAGTCTTGTAATGTATGCATGCTGAATACTTGTAACTTTGAATTTGAGAAGCAATATACAACATCCTTGAAAACCAACCGCCTGTGTTGTTATCTTGTTCTTTCTTTCTGAGTTTACTTTTGTGCTCTTAGCATCATCATAACCGGTTCCCCATTTGACCTGTTAAGTGTTCTAATACACTCTCCTCATTGTGTTGTTGTGTTGTAAGTGCTAACCCCTTCACCTGGTCCTGCCTTTGGTATCAGAGCTTCCAGGCTCTTGATATAAGATCTCACCATCTTAAGATCCCTCACACACACATAATACTTAACAACTCAAATGGCAGCTCTTTCTAAAGCTGATATGGAAACTGGTACTATGACCAAGTCCCCACGGATCACTCCTGAAGATTTTGACACATGGTGCACAAGAATGGAAGGCTTCATCAAGTGTCAAGATTCAAGGATGTGGGACTCAGTTATCAATGGTCCCTTCATACCAAACACTACTTCTGCTACTGGTAATCATATCATCCCTAAAGATGTAGATGATTACTCAGAAGAAGACAGGAAAAGAATAGAGCTTGATCAAATGGCTATGACTTGTCTTCAAACTGCTCTTCCAAACTCCATCTACAGAGGCTTCAAGAAGCGCAAGACAGCTAAAGATCTATGGGAAGCACTGATGCTCATGTATGAAGGATCCAAAGAAACTAAAGAAAACAAGAAGGATCTCTTGAAGCAGCAGTTTGAAAACTTTACCTTCAAGGCTGGTGAGACACTGACTCAACAATACTTCAGGTATGTTGAGATAGTGGACACTCTAGTGGATATTGGAGTAACTCTTGAGAACAGGGACATAGTAAGGAAGTTCATGTCTTCTCTTCCTAAACTATGAACACATTATTATGTTGTGATCAATAGAACTTTAGATCTTAAAACTCTTACTCTTACAGAGTTATATGGTATCCTGAGTGCATTCCAGATGGAGATGAACATGCAAAATTCCTCTGGTAACTCCAATAACCAACTGAGTTCAGCCCTTCATGTGAATGAAAGGGAATGCATTGAATCACAACATCAGTTGTTATGCTACCCTGACAACTCACAAAAGGGGCCTTTCATCACTCTTCCAGAGACACCAAGAGAAAGCTACACTCAAGGAAGTCCCTTCCAAGAGACAAGTTCTTCTCATGCCTTTGTCTCAGCTGATGAAACCTCTGGCAACCTTCTCTTCACTCTTCAAGACTTGGACTGTATCCATCCAGATGATCTGGAGTATATGGAGATAGTTCAGCAAATGGCTCTTCTCACTCACAGGGCCAAGAAGTTCTACAAGAGGACTGGGAGAAGATTTCTAAGCAATACATCAAGTGGAAAGTTTGAGCTGGACAAAAGCAAGGTAAAGTGCTACAACTGTAACCAGATGGGGCACTTTGCAAGAGAGTGTAAGGCACCAAGAACAAATGGCGTCCAGACACAAACCAGACCAAACTACACTGAGAAAGTTCACCAGAATAAGAACCTAAAGCAACAGGCTACAGTTGTTGTTGAAGAGGGAGGCTTTGACTGGAGCTTTCAATTAGAAGATGCATCTCCAAACTAAGCTCTCATGGCAGATCATGATGAAACCAAGGTATTGGAAAATCTTTACTCTTCTGAATGTATTGCTAAAGTTAATAGTTACAGGTCATGTAACTTAGAGTTGAGATCTGACCTTCAGTCCTTAAACATCTTGAAAGCTGATTTTAAAAGAGCTGAAAATGACTATAAACTTAAAACAGAAGATTTAGAGAAAACCATTTCAACTCTTAAACATGAGCTAACAAATTATAGGACTCAGATCAAAGATCTCATAGCTAAGTTAACTAAATGCCAAGCTGAGCTTTTGATTAGCAAAGCTAAGGCAGAAAATTGTGTTCTTGAAGAAGATACCTTCAAGAACATAATATCCTCATCCTTGCATGCAAAAGTGTGTTATCTACACAAGCAGGGACTGGGATCTAGTGAGATAGCTCCTCCACACACCATCTTGTCCGTAAGATCTCCCAGGTGTGGAACTTGTGAAGATGAGCTTCCCTTCATAGATCCTTTGACTGAAGAGGATGAAGAGGAGATGGTGAAGAATTACTTTGGTTTGAGTGAAGAAAAGCATTATGAGAAGGGTCACCATTCCTCTGAGGAGAGTAAAACTGTTAGGATGACCAAGTCAAGAAGAAAGAACTTGATCAGGAAAGCCAAAAGAAAATCAAGGAAGGCTCAAGAGATCAAGGCTACTTTTGACTCTAAGCAGAAACAAGTTTTTATCTCTACAGGGTTTGAAGTATTTAAGACTGATGACATGAATTCTGGGTCATGTGCAACTCATCTCAGCAACAAGAAGAAGACTGATCTGTTGTGTGTTACTGCTACACAACCTGGACCATCTAACTCCAGGAATAGTTCTCAACCCAAAAGAACTGTCTCAGCTCCTGCAAAGGTGTAGATGGAGATGGGATGTGACCAAATTCAGTGCTCTTCCATGAAGAAGACTCTTGGAAAGAAGAAACTGAAGTGTGTCATGTGTGAGAGTACTTTTCATTTGGCTAAGGATTGTCCGTACAATCCTAAGGGTACTCTTCATATGATAAACAAAGAGGCTTCCAAGAATTCCAAGATGAAGAAGAAGGCAAGTGGAAAACTGCCTTCGGAAGAAGATTTGGTCTCGGAAGAAAGGAATGCTTCCAAAGTATTGAAGCTTGCTGCAGTAAAGGCAAGATCTTCCAAAGGACCGGTCATCAAAACTTCTAAAGTCTCAAAAGCTTCTGAAGTATTGAAGGTCAAGTCTAAACTTCCAAAGGTGGTGTGGAAGTCAAAGAAAGACCAAAAGACTGAAGGTTCTTCATCAACAACAGCTCAAGATCCTCAAAGCACAACCATAGGATCTATTACTGTTGCATTATCTTCAACTGATTTAAATGAGCCCAAGACCAAAGAGGCTTGGGTTTCCAAATGTAACTAGCTATCTCTTTATGCAGGAACAGCTACAGACAAACAAAAATGTGTGGATCATTAACAGTGGTTGTTCCAGGCACATGACAGGCAATAGGTCACTACTCCAGAAGTTTGAAAGAATTGATGGAGGACCAGTTTCTTTTGGAGGAGATGTAGGTGGTTACATTACTAGAAGGGGCAAGGTCACAAATGGTAAGCTCAGCATTGACAAGGTAAATTTTATCAAGGAGCTTGGATACAATCTTTTGAGTGTATCTCAATTTTGTGATCAGAGTCATAACATGTTGTTTACTGAGCATGAGTGTATTGTTCTCAAGCCCGGGGTGATCATTCCTTATGAGCACATCCTACTCAGAGCCCCCAGGAAAGGGAACATGTACAAGATGGATTTGCAAGAAACATCTCCATCACGAGAAGTTTTATGCTTTCTATCTAAAGCAAATAGTGATGAATCTTTCCTTTGGCATAAAAGAATGTGCCATGTAAACTTTAAGAACATGAATAAATTGATTTAGAATGATTTGGTAACTGGAATACCAAAAAGAGAGTTTACAAGTGATGATCATTGTGTTGCATGCCTGAAAGGGAAGCAACACAAGGTATCTCACAAGCCTAAGGAAAGAAATTCCATCACTACACCCCTACACTTGTTACATATGGATCTCTTTGGCCCCACCAATGTAATGAGTCTAGGAAGGACCTCTTATTGTTTGGTGATCATAGATGACTTTACAAGATTCACATGGGTATTCTTCCTTAGAACTAAGGATGAGACCCCTGAGATTCTGAAGAATTTCATCTTAAAGATTAAGAATTAACGTGATCACAAGGTCAAAACCATAAGATGTGATCAAGGAACTGAGTTCAAAAATCAAACACTTGATACATTTTGTGATGAAAAGGGTATTACAAGACAATATAGTACTCCCAGGACCCCTCAGCAAAATGGAGTTGCTGAGAGGAGAAACAGGACACTAATTGAAGCTGCAAGAACTATGTTGTCTGACTCTAAACTGCCCATCACCTTTTGGGCAGATGCAGTCAACACTGCCTGCTATGTGCAAAACAGAGTTTTAATAGTTAAGACACATGGTAAGACTCCTTATGAACTTTGGCACAAGAGGAAACCTTTCATTGGTTTTCTCAGGTCTTTTGGATGTCCTTGCACCATCTTGAATACCAAAGATCATATAGCCAAGTTTGCTGAGAAATCAGATGATGGACACTTCATTGGATACTCTTCTCAAGCTAAAGCTTATAGAGTATACAATCTCAGAACTAGAGTAGTTGAAGAGTCAGCCAATGTGACTTTCAATGAACACACTCCTAGTGTGAAAGGTTCTGGTCCGGATTGGCTGTTTGATCTTGATTTAGTTACCAACTGTTTTAACTAATCTTGTGAGCATGTTTCAGGAACCACAGATATATTACCTACAGGTGATCCTGATCCATGAATTGAGCTGAGAAGAGTTTCAAGAAACATATCTCCAGCTCCAGTGGTAACTAATCCTGCAAATGAAGCATCTACCAGCACATCAATGACAAATCCTGCTGATACATCTGAGTTGCCTTCATCTTCTAGTTTTAAGGCACAAAACTCAATGTAGGAACTTCAAATGTTGGAGAATATGGTGGTGGTGACAGTGATCAAGAATTTCTTGATGTTGAGAACCATCACATTGACGAAAATCTCAATGATGTCACACCCTTATTGAATCAAGTCAATCTTGATAAGTGTGCTACTGTAGAGAGTGAATCCTCCTTGCCAGATCAAAATTTCTCCAATTTGGATCTGTCTAAGCAACTTGCTATGATTCATCAACTAAGTATCCACAAGTCTCACCCCTCTACAAACATCATTGGAGATGTTGGTACTGGTGTAAGAACAAGAGGACAGTCTCATAATGCAAATATCTGTCTTCACTCTTGTTTCTTATCCCAGATAGAGCCAAAGAAGATTGATGAAGCTCTAAAGAATGGAAGTTGGGTTGAAACTATGCAAGAGGAGTTGCTTTAATTCAAGAGGCAAAAGGTTTGGAACCTATGACCTCTTCCTCATAGAAAGACTACCATAGGTACAAAATGGGTTTTCAGGAATAAAAAGGATGACAGAGGACTTGTCATCAAGAACAAAGCTAAACTAGTTATTCAAGGATATACTCAAGAAGAAGGGATTGACTACACTGATGTCTTTGCTCATGTAGCAAGACTTGAAGCTGTTAGGATATTCCTAGCTTTTGCTGCATCCAAGAACTTCAAGGTCTATCAACTTGATGTCAAGTGTGCTTTTCTTTATGGAGTGATTGATGAAGAGGTGTATGTCAAACAACCACCTGGCTTTGCTGATCCTGATCATCCTGATTATGTCTGTAAGCTTGACAAAGCTCTCTATGGGCTACATCAGGCACCAAGAAAGTGGTATGAGAATCTATCTCAGTATCTCTGTCGGCATGGCTACAAAAAGGGTACCATTGATGGAACTCTCTTCATCAAAGGAACAAGATGACATAATGCTAGTTCAAGTATATGTAGAAGATATCATCTTTGGGTCAACTAATCCAAAGCTGTGCAAAGACTTTGAGAAGCTAATGAAGGATAGATTTGAAATGAGTGCCATGGGGGAACTCAATTTCTTTTTAGGGATTCAAGTGAAGCAAGTTGACAATGGTATCTTCATAAATCAGTCAAAATATGTGCAAGACATACTTAAAAGGTTCAACATGACTGAATGTAAGGTTGCTAAGACACCCATAGCTAGAAACCACTCCCTTGGACCTGATCTTGAGGGGGAGTGTGTTGGTGAAAATCTCTACAGGGATATGATTGGGTCTCTTATGTATATTACAGCTAGCAGGCCAGATATTATGTTTGCCACTTGCATCTGTGCAAGATATCAGGCGAACCCCAAGATGTCACACCTAATCACTTTCAAAAGAATTTTAAGATATCTTAAAGGAGCCCCATCTCTTGGCCTTTGGTATCCTAAAAATTCTGACTTCAATCTGTATGCATATACAGATAGTGATTATGGTGATGCAATATGACTGCAAAGTCTACATCAGAGGGATGTCAATTTCTTGGTGGAAGGATAGTCTCTTGGCAATGCAAGAAACAATCCTGTGTATCTGCATCAACTGCTGAGGCTGAATACATTGCTGCTGCAAGCTGCTGTGCTCAAGTGCTTTGGATTCAAAATCAGATGCTAGGCTATGGATTCAACTTCAAAGAGACTCCCACTCACATAGACAACAACAGTGCTATCTCAATCACAGAAAATCCAGTGCAGCACTCAAGAACTAAGCACACGAACATCAGGTATCATCTGATTAGAGATAATTTTGAAAAGGGATTAATTAAACTAATCAAAGTTCATACAGATGAACAATATGTTGATCTGTTCACAAAAGCTTTTGATGAACAGAGATTTAAATATCATATATCAGCTATTGGGATGATCAACTTTGAATAGTTTTTTTTAAAACTTAATCATATTATTTCTAAAACTATGTGTGTTCTATGTTATCTATTCTATCACTTTAATAAGCCCCAGTTTCTTTTTGGAAGAAAATTCTTTTAGGATATTCCTTAAATTTTTTAGAATTTTACACTTTTTATCCTTTGGAAGATGTCTTATCCTTCAGAAGATTTAAAGCAAAATTCTTCAAAATCTTTGAAATATTTTTGGAGGCAAAATTTGCCTTCGAAAGCTTTCTAGTCAAAACTTCCGAAGCAAAATAACCTTCGGAAGATTTTTGGTCAAAACTTCCAAAGTTAAATTATCTTTGGAAGACTTTTTAGAATTCCAAGAAAACTACCTTTTTGGGCAAAAAGAAAACTACTTTTCAGAGGTGGGACCAACACAATGGATTTCAAGGTTTATCCTTTTTCATTAACTTTGTCTCCAATCCAAATTCATACAAATATCTAATGGTTACACCTCTTTCCTCTACCTGCTTTAAAATTCACCCATACCTCAAACCTATTCTCTGTGAAACCACTTGTGCTCTTTACCTTTCTTCATCCTTAAGCTTTTAAAAAATGGTCAACATTCCAAATAGAAACAACCCAAATTTCTCCCTGCAACTCCATAGGCAGCACAATCAAGTTGCCTTGTTGCACTCTGAGAAAGATGATAGTTTATCAGAAGTTTGCAGTTTTCTTCCTCGATCCAACTATTACACCTCACTCACCATTGATCCTATTCTTCATGAGGATCACCTGCTTGACTTTTGGAGGACATGTCAAGAGGTTATTATGGATGGGGAGAAGGCACTCTCTGCCACAGTGCAAGGGAGGACAGTCTTTATCACTCCAGCCATCATCAACACCCATCTTCAGCTGGATGATAAAGAAGGTGAACTGTCTTTCCCAAAGGAAGCTATCAACTATTCCTTTGAGCAGATGGGCTATGAGGGAGATTTCTCTGTAAAGACCTTTAGGAAAGGGAAGGTCTCATTCCAGTGGAAATACCTTCTCCATGTAGTGATTCACAGCTTGTCCAACAAGCATGATGGGTGTGACCAGATTCCTGAGGATCTCTCCTTTATAGTTCATGGAATGGTACAATGGGTCAAGTTCAGGTACTCATAATTGTTTACACAAACTTGCTTGCTCACTTGGACTCCTTAGAATACTATATGTTTCCTAGATATGTTCAACACATTCTCAACTGTGAACTTGGATCACAGTTGAGGGAAACAAATACTATTCTTAAATTAGGACAGATGAAGCTAGGCATCTTTAAGATTATGAAGAAGCCAACTGTAGGTATCTCAGGGGTAGAAACAGCCCTGGTCCCCAAAATGTTAGAGCTCATTGCTCAAGGTGACAACCTAGCAACACCAGCTAGTGTTGAACCCACACCTTCTACATCTCAACCACCAAAACAGCCTCAAATCATCCTCACCCACCATAGAAAATCCAAACGAACCCCTGCTCAAGCTATTGAGTCTGTGCAGGTCCCCATATACTCACCCATACAGGAAAAAGTGGATACTAGAGCTCCCACTTCACCTAAGGAGCAACCCACTTCCATCTCTTTAAGAATCAGTGCTGATGTTCCTCATGATCAGCCTGATGAGATCATAAGCCCAAATGCCTTAAGCCTTCACTCTGAGTCTCAACACTCAAGTGAAAAACCTTCAGGGGACAGTTACCATCCCCAGCCTTTGGACTTAAATACCCAAATTCCCAACCTTGAATTCTATACTGATGAGGACTTAGGCTTCAGTGAGCACCATGAATCTCTCTACTCTTCACCAACTCAAAGAGAGAAGAGTGCCTCTAAATTTCCTATGTCTACCCCACATCAGTCACCTATTGCTGAGGTGGGTCCATCTGAACTTGTTCAGGGGATCCATATGGAAGGGGCTCTCACTTCTGCAAGTGATTACATCATTAAGACCTCAACCATGGCAACTCAGCCCATTGACACTTCATCTGAGGCTGTCAATGCGCAGAGGAAATCCAGTAGCCAAGAACCCCATGCTGGTGATGAGAGTGAGGAAATCCTGTGCAAGAGGTTGTGGCTGCTACACAAGAACCTCAGGTAGATAAAGAAACAGACAAACAAAGAATGATAGACTACCTGAGTGCCACAGGCTTCTACCAGTCAGAAGCACTTCTTCCCTTGTCCTTTGAGTACATTGAGTTTGAGTATCTCAAACAACTTGAACTTCAAGTACTCAAAGAGCAGAAGTCGATAAAGAAGAAAATAAGGGAAGAAGCTGCTAAGTCAAGAGCTCTCATTCAGAAGAACTTGAAAAAGTTTGATGATAGACAAAGAATGATGAGTTTCTTGAAGCTGTATGGATTCTCTGGAAGGAGACTTGGCCCTATGTCTCTATCTATTATGGATGAGCATATCAGGGTGATCAAGCAGAAGATCAAGTGTGGAGAGCTTGCTGATTTGCACACTCCTCCAAGTCAAGCTCTACCTCAAGTAGAGGTTAAGTTTGAACAACAAGAGACAACTCAAACTGAACCTCTAGCTTCATCTTCTGATCCACAGCAGGGTCAAAGGCCAGCCTCTTCAACTATTGACCAACAGCAAGGTCAAAGGCCATCCTCAACATCTGACCCACAACAGGGTCAAACTTCCTCTCCTTCTGAACCTATGAGGGAGGAACACCTAACTGAGGAAGACACAACTAATCTACAAGGTACTGCAAGCCAGTCTTCTCAGTTAAAGACTGCAAAGAAGAAGAAGAGGATGGCTTCTAAATCTGATGCAAAGAAGAAGAAGAAGTCAAAATCAACCTCCTCTAATCCTCAGGATGAATCAGAACATCCTAAGGAAGTGCAAGAAGAGAAAGCCAAATCATCTCCAATTCAAATGGCTCCTCTTGCATCAGGAAGACCCATCTTATCCTGGACTTACTCAACTAATCCAGAGAGATGGCATATAGTCAGAGATCAAGGAGATGTAAATGTCTACTCTTGAAAGACCTCTTTAATTTACCTCTGCATGATCTCTTTGACATGAGAAGATACTTCACAAGTCTGAGTGATCCTGACCCTCTAATGAAGAAAGGAATGGTCATGATCATGTTAAGGACTGTGAACTACTGAATATCTTCAAGTGTTTTGGTAGCATCAGCCTAGGGGGAGTTTGTAAGAATTCCTAGAAGTCTAATGTAGCCAAAACACTCTTGTAACTATCTACTGATCATAACAATTGAAGAAGACTTCAGCTGAAAGGTAACAGCTGAAGACATCAATTGAAGTTAATAGCTGAAGACATCAACTGAAGATAACAGCTGAAGACATCAACTGAAGGTAACAGCTGAAGACAACTGAAGTCAACAGCTGAAGACATCAGCTGAAGATAACAGCTGAAATCAACAGCTGAAGACATCAGCTGAAGATAACGGCTGAAGATAACGGCTGAAGTCAACAGCTGAAGACAACAGCTGAAGACAACAGCTGAAGATAACAGCTGAAGACAACAGCTGAAGACATCAGCTAAAGATAATAGCTAAAGGTAACAACTGAAATCAACAGCTAAAGATAACAGCTGAAGGTAGCAACTGAAGTCAACAGCTGAAGACAACAGCTGAAGACAACAGCTGAAGACAACAGCTGAAGACAACAGCTGAAGACAACAGCTGAAGATATCAACTGAAGACAAAGTCTGAAGACAAAGTCTGAAGACAGTTTTCAGTAGTTGTCACAACAACTAAAGAAGTACTCTTCAGTAGTTGTGATGATCCTCTTTCAGTAGTTGTCACAACAACTAAAGAAGTACTCTTCAGTAGTTATGATGATCCTCTTTCTGTAGTTATCACAACAGCTGAAGAAGTATTCTTCAGTAGTTGTGACAGTCTTCTTTCAGTAGTTCTATGAAATGATCAAGTCTTCCTGCATGCTGCACAGAACATAAAGTAGTATTGCTATGAAAGTTTTACACCATTTCAGAAACATTTGAAATGTAAAATCATTCATAGCCAAGACCAATATCTTCTGAAGCCAGAAATAAAGTCTTCCTTAGCTTCAAGACAAAGTCTTCCAAAGCCAAGAAACCAATACAGATTCTTCCGAAGACTTTTATCATACATGCTTTTATCTGATGTACTTTTTCTGAAAAGCTGAACCACTTTGCCGCTGCCCACTCTGGTTGGTCACCAACTTATATGAGTTGGTGAAAAGGTCCATGCTTTAGGAAAACTGTACATTGAGGTCTTGGGTCAAACCTTTCTACTTTATGTACTTTTATCCCTTTTATAATACATTAGGATGTGAGCTATGGCATATCATAGTCACTAGCCAAAAGGCAATCTGCCTTTTGACTCGACATGGATTGTGTTGTCTAATTCATGTATTCAGCTGGCCTTCAAAGTATGGCCGTCTGTATGTTGTAGTATATAGTATCTCAAAGTCTTGTAATGTACGCATGCTGAATACTTGTAACTTTGAATTTGAGAAGCAATTTACAACATCCTTGAAAACCAACCGACTGTGTTGTTATCTTATTCTTTCTTTCTGAGTTTACTTTTGTGTTCTTAGCATCATCATAACCGGTTCCCCATTTGATATGTTAAGTGTTCTAATACACTCTTCTCATTGTGTTGTTGTGTTGTAAGTGCTAACCCCCTCACCCGGTCCTGCAGCTCTACATGCTGAAATATTTTGATAAACTTAAAACAAAAGATTTGAAACTAAATAATCAAATAAAGACAATATTTCTATTTAAAAGTGGTTAAATGACTTTTTAAAAGAATAAGTTAATAATGTCTATAATTCATTGAATATGGACTAATAGATGTTCATGGAAGGGCGTTAATAAATTAATATAAAATGACAACTTAAACCCTAAATATGCGAGATTTAAAGTTTAAATCCGACATTGGACTTGTTATATTAGTAAATCATTCTTCTATAAAATAAAAACCTTGATGTACATTAAGGATTGGGCTACAAGCATTACACCCATATTGGTCATTTTGATCTTTAGTAATCCTTTTATGATTTGTACTTTTAGTGCTTGATTTGAGTATTATGGGATTTGGACTGTGCTATTTCAAGGTGAGTTTCACGGCCCTTTTTTAACGTCTTTTGCTTGGGCGAAAAACTTTCTCACTGTTTTGGACTATGTCATGTCTTAAAGACTGTTTTTGGGACAATGTATGCAGTTTGGTTCATGGGTTGAGTCTAGATGTTCCTTCATGAGTGTGTACTTGGACTTGTGCCTATTTTTATGACTTGGACATCATAGAGAGGTATTGTTAGTACTAACAGGTTGACACCCCACCCTTGTCGTTGGTACAGTAGTTAGGACTGACTTGGCCTGGGCATGCCCTTGGGTGAATATAATCTAGGTAATTAGACTGACCTTAAACTTGTGTTGATATCTATGAATTCTATGTACTCCTACCTGTATACACCTTCTTTTATACATGTTACACACGGCAAAACGTTTGTACTTTAAACCTGTGAACTCACCAACGATTGTTGACTATTTAGGGCATGTCTTTTCAGGTAATAAGGCTTAGATGCTTGGCTATAGACTTTAGGCAAGACCGCTCCATTAGGAGCAATAGACTTTTCATGGGACATTTGAAGTCGTTTTGGATTTTTCAATTGTTCGATTGTAATTATTGGTTTTCTATTTGGGATTGCTTTGCACTTGTGCTTGTTTGTTCCTAAATAGAACTTTGGATTATTTATGCATTTATGGTATGATTTTTTAGGATTGACGATACTTGGCATGTGTTCCTATTTATCGGGCGATGTCATGACCCATTTACAGAGATTGCCTTTAGTGATTCTCTTAGACCCCCAATATGTCATGACGATCCCGTCCGTCACATTCTTGTTTTTCGGCTTCTAGTGTGGGTTTGACAGATTGGTATCAGAGTCATTGGTTATAGAGAATTAGGCGGATTATTCAACCTAGACTATAACCTGAGTACCTACATGTAGTATCCATCATAGGATTATATGTGTACTATTATACATGTGAATGTTCTATGTGCATTATCTGCTGTGTAGCCTGCCTTACGTGTTATTTGTGATATACCTATTTGGAAATTTTTGGTCATTTTATCATTTATGTGTACCTTGAGAAAGCATTAGGTAAGGACGTCCTCTCATTATGCGCTTTATTATTATTGGGTTTGGACTGATAAGTACGGCTATAAGAATTATATTAAAGGACTTTGGTTGATAAGCCAACCTTATTAAGTGCTTCGGTTGGTGACACCTATGTTGTGAGTTGACTCTTGAGAGATGAACATGCTAGCTGACATGACACCAATAGACAAGAGCCATGGCGTACTCAGGTCAGATGATTGCTTTATTAGATTCCAAACTATACTAAATGGATTTCTTTAACTATTCCTTACCTAAGTGAATGCTTTCTTAATTGATTCCCCTGTACAACTTTTGTTACTTAAACTTTGGTTAGTGACCATATCCTTGATTCTCCAATCATAGATAACACTCTGTACTTGACAAGATGCATTGACTTTGGAAGGAGGAGCTACGTGTGACCATGCAAAGAAAATTATCATTACAGGTGCACACATAATTGCAATTTGTAATGTATGTGAAATCTGACAAAACCTTTTTGAGATAACGTCAAAGTTAGTGTGAATCTTCTATTCTATACATAGCACACTAGAGTTACTGTTCTTATTATAATCGATGGTGTGGAAACTCCTATTTCCTTTATCCTTGAATAAGTACAAATTGACCTGGAGCCTTAATGGGAATCATACTTGACATTTTAGCTTAGTATCTATAAGACGTTTCTCCCGTTTTTTTCTATGATCGTGGAAATTAACTACATGTTCAAAATGAACTTGGTCTTTGATGAGTTTAAGTAGAGAAGTGAGAATCCATGTACCTATGTTGCTTTTGTCCAGATTGATCTTAAGACTTGGGGCATTGCTATTTGAATGTACTAGCATTACGTTTGATAGAATGAGCGGAAGTTATGTAACCAGTTTAAGCATCATTCTTGGTATATCGTTGGTATGTTGGGAACGCTGCGGGGAACCCTATATATAAACATCTTCGGTATACTAACGATATGCTTGAATTGGGCTATGTGATGATCCTAGAAGTTTAGAGTTGGACATGGTGAGACTATGAACAGAGAATGAATTGGTACCGGAGGCAGGATTTGTTGTACTTATACGAAGTTCATGACATGCAAGCCAGTGTAATATGACGGGAAAGTTGGGGCAACAACCCTAACCCATGCATTGAGAAAATTATAATGGATATAGACATCGAGATCTTTGCTGAGAATCAAAAGGTAAACTATATTATTTGTTCAGCGGTGGGCAAAGAACTACAAACACTAGTTTGAGGTATGTAAATTGTAATGGCCTTGACTTTTGTTAGGACCGTGTACGTACGGAGTACTAACTGATTCAATGTGAAACCTAATCAAAAAGTGCACATTCCTATTTGATTGGCGATCCAATCAGTTAGAACGTAAACCCGGATCAATCTAACGATGGAACAACGTTAAGAATGGGTAGAAAACAATCTGGGAGGAACTGTGAACTTGGATGGGCGTAATAGAGCTCTCTGGACTGCTAGGGTATGAAATAATTCAAAGTGTTACGTTTTTCCATGAATTATATGGTATTTATAGGTGTAGTGTACAACCGTACGATTGAGCCATTAGCATGGTTCAGTCATGCGACTGAGCCATACGATTCGATCATACGCATGACTGAACTATACGATTGGTTCAATCGTGCGACTAAGCCAGTCTCATGACTCAGTTGTGTGACTGAGCCAATCGCCTAGTTCATTCGTGCGACTGGTCCAGAAGCATGGTCCATTAGCATGAATAACCATAAGACTAAGTCAAGCACATTCCTGGATCATTATTAACTCAGAACTCTTAATAACTACTACAAACCCAGATATAACATTCATTCAAGCATGTATTTATAAATGATATAAGAATAAGACACATTCAATAAATAGACATTCAAACACATATCATATTACTAAAATACTCTTGTATTACACATATGTAAGAAAGAAAGGCATAAACATTTAAGTACAATGAATTAAGGACATCGTGTATCAACAAACTCCTCCTTGGACCTAGATCACTCTATTGCCTAACGTTCTTCAAAAACTCTGCAAACTTCTTGAACTTTTCTTCTTTTGTGACACCAGCATGGATCTCGAATGCGAAGCACAGTGTGATTACATGATGGAATTGTATAGCTTGCACTATGTCCAGAGTATCATAGAATAGTGGCCACTTGTATAACATGTAAACATCATCTTCTGACGAGTTGGTAAGCCACATCGGGTCAAACACTCTGATCGTCTCAATCTTTCCTTTCCGATTCAGTATAATAACGGCTTCACCTGTCCGCCAGTCATAATACCACTATTTGAAGTAAGGCGTTAAGTCCTGTGGCATTTTCCTTAATGGAATCTTAGTCATGGTCCTGGGAGGTCTCCAGTTTAGAACTACCTTCGGTCTTCCTAAAATTGAATCTACTTCTATTTTGCTCACATACCTCTTCGGTTGCTGAGGTTTGAAGTTCACCCACTTCGTGTGATATTCCTTCTTCAAGGCCGTTTCAAAACATCCTGAAACCTGTCTTGAGTCTGCATACAGTAGATTTAAACATACTAGTCTGGTCAGCTCAAAATCTAGAAGAGCCTTCAAATCATGAGGATGTCTGTAGTACTCGATCCCCTTCTCTCTTTTGACAACATAAACGTTTAAGTCCTCAAAATAAGCCTAGCTGATTATTTTCCATGACACCTTCTCATGCCTTCTAACTTTATACAACTTCGTTTAGGCATTCTTCTTTGGTGGTTCACGTTAGTTTTTCATCTTAGCCAGACAGGCAGCCGACTTAGCTTTTCTCTGCTCCACATCGATATCATCGGCTTGAGCTGTCTTCTCAGTTGATTCTTTCTCAGTGACCTTCTCACTTACCTTGTCAAAGGTTTCACCATCAAACATCTCACCTAAATCAGGTAAGACTTCTTCATCATCATTAGGGTACTGTGGATAATAATCAGATATGACATCCTCTATTTCCACCTCATCTACCCCATGCAATTCCTCATCGCTGATAACATCAACTTTTTGTATGTCTCTGACGATCTCATCGGGGTTTAGTCTGAACATCTCTGCAAGCTGTTCATCTGATAGGTCTATGACCTCCCCCTCTTCTGGTGTATAACTTACTAATCTCCTGATAATCCCCTACAAATCAAGAATCATAGTAAACTATGTCTTGATTTGCTGGAAAGGTGGAATATCGTGTTCATCGACTTGGTGAGATTTATCTGCTAGATATAATTATCAACATAGCAAAGTTTAATAGACATCATAGCATTTCACATACCTCGACATTCATCTTCATTAATTTAATACATTTCAATACATATAAGTTCAAATTACATAAACATATTAATCATTACTTGTATCTTTATCTTGATGATCCTTTTCTTGAGGAACTGAGGATAAAGCTCCCTGAACTTGGTTCTTTTTATTTCTTCTTTCGTTATCAGATTGATGTGTTGCTAGATCTTTGCCTTCACCCTCCGGTTGATCTTCATCATCGTTATCATCTTTGTCCTTCTCCACATCTGTCTCATCTGTGTCTTCCTCATCATCCTCATCATCAGACTCATCATCACTTGAGTTATCATCATCATCATCATCATCTCCATCTCCATCTCTTTTGATCTTCAATGTTTCCTCCTTCCTTCCTTTCAATCTTAAAGTGATCTTCTTGTTTTTTTTTCCAGCTCATCAATCATCTTAGTGGATGCTAGCAGTAGCTGATTTTGAGTTTGAAGAGCCTCATATGCCCTAACCAGGGCAAGTTTATTTGCATTGTTTCTTGTAGTTAGTTGGGTTATCTATTGACTCTAAGCTGCATTCTCTGACATCAATTGACTGATCTGGTTAGATTTGAGGTCATCCGTAGCTAATAGCTTGAGTACCAACCTGTTAAGGCTAGCAAGCTGTTCCTCCAGACCAATCGTGGGCAAGGGAGATCTTTGAAATATGGGAACTTGACGGGTTGAGGTGCCAGCTTGTGAGATGGATAGGTTGGTGGTTGAGGTTATGTATAAAGGTGCGGGAATGGGTAAGGTTTGGGGAGTTATGGTTGTGGTTCTTTTGGGTGAGGCTGGTATGGGCAATGGTATGGTAGTGGGTGAGATGGTGGTAGTAGGTGAGATTGTGGTAGTAGCAATGGATGTAGCTGGAAAGGTTTGTGAAGGCATGGGAGAGCTCATCAGCACCAACCTTTGGCGCTTTCCCTTCTTCTGGTAAGGCATTGCCATCCTTTTCTTTCTCTTCCCAGTAACTGCAGGTTCCTTTCCTTTGGGGATTGGTTGATCAGGTGTGTAGGATGGATCTACGTCCTTATTATCCACTCCCTTAGAACTCGACTGTTTAACACCTACCAACTCTTTACTTTTTCAGTGGCAACCCACTTCCCACCTACCTGTCTAACAAGGGGTTCCTCCTTAGAGTCTTCTGAATCATCCCCAAAATCAAAGTTTCCTAAGTCCTTAATAGGCAGGATGTCTAGGTTAACATAAGACTACCCAGAACCTCCAGCAGCAGATGAGCCTCCCTGCTAAGGAGGTGGTTCTGCAGTGGATGTTTCAGCAGATCGGGATTGACTTGAGGCCTCACCACTACCTCCTTGACCTTCATCCTGGTCATCATCATCATCATCCTGATCATCATCTGGAATCACCACATTCTCTACATCTGAATCACTATCATCATGGAGACATCTTCTTCCTGTTTGTGCAACATAGTCAGCTCTTGCTAGATGGCCAAACAATCGTTGAACTAGGGGCTTCTGTGGCTTTCCCATGTACACTTTCATCATGCCCAGTGTAGTGTCATCCATCACCTCCAATATGACCTCGTCATCTTTGCTCTTTGTCAAGTTGGGAAGCTTCTCGTCGATCACCATCTGGAGGAATCTAGGATACATGCAAAAGCTTTTCTTCCCTTTTATCTCAATATTCTCTTTCATGTAGTTGAAGAATATCTTAGAGAAGCTGAACGGATGGTTCAGTACTAGTGCCACAAAAGCGTTTTGAATCTGATCACTTAGCTCATTGAACACAGCTTGTCGGGAAGCAATGCACTTGAGAACGACATGAGCTAAGTACTTGAAGGGTGGGCACATGTTGCTCTTGTTTAGCACTCCGACATTGATATCATCGGCATACTTGATCCTCAGAAAACAGCCACATACAACTAGGGGATGTAGTTTGGTCAGATGATCCACATCTTCTCCCAGGCTCAACACCCTTCTTAAATCATCTTCACCAATATCAATCACCTCACTGAAAATCGAGCTTCTTATTCGGTATGGCTCAACGGTACGATCTACCACAGCATTCTCCCAGAAGGCTTGCTATAATGATCTGTAAGGTGTACATGCAGTAGAAATGGCCCTGAAAATCCTGGATCGGTTTAGGATTTCGATTATTCCCACAAACTCAACAGCATTCCTAGAAATCGTGTTCAGATAAGCACAAATGTTGTGCTTGGTTTTCATCGTCCACCGCTAGGCCATTTCACTATAACACAAACCATAAACACCCAATCAACAAGTTAGATTAGTTCAACATATAGGAATACTTGAATTTGAAACTAATCACATGCTCCTGGTTCAATCGTATGATTGGACAATACGAATGAACTCAGTCATACGATTGAGCATACGACTGAGCTTATTCCACACTTTGACATCAGATTGATCTATTCATATGACTGAAGTACCGATTGGTTCAATTGTACAATTGAAACATGCGTATAGTTCAATCATACGATGAACTTCATCCGGATGTCTAGTAGTATACGTACTGTGCGCGTCCAAAGATATGAATTTTAATTCAAATCGGCAACAACCACTACAATATTTATGTCATTTCTCGCGCCAAGACTCGTTAAAACACCAGTTGTATGTTAATTTCATTTTCAAGCTTATTTAGTGTTTAATTTAATGAGTTCTTTGTCGTTTTTATAAGTGACGCAAAATTTGGGTGAATAACCGATTAAGAACTCCAATGCAATGTGATTTCATCTTGAATGTACCTTAATCCAAATTAGAACCATTAGTGAAAGAGATATCTCACTAGATTACACAAAAAGGTTCAAAAAAGATTCCTTTAGTTTGTCGGTTTTGAGAGAATATTTAAAACGAGCGTAGGGTTTACGACCGACTGAGCCTCATTATATACCCATGGGGATTTTAGTCGTGCGACTGGACCCAAACGCATGGTTCAGACGTGCGACTAAAGTCCAATCTCATGAATGACCTAGACGCCTTCCTAATCTTGTGATTCGATCATACTGATCTTGCCAATCGTGCGATTGAGCATACTGATGCTGTCAATCGTGCGATTGGGTCATGCTGATGGTCCAGTCGTGCATTAGGTCCATACTCATGTTCTAGTCATGTGATTGGTCGTATGATTGGGCCATACTCATGGATTAGACTTAGTTTATCTCAGTAATGCACACAGTTACATTAGATGTAACTTTCTTGCCTATCCATCATCTCAGACATGATCTTTTTATCTATCGATCACCTCATACGTGATCCTTTTTATTGAAAACCGTTGATCACCTTAGACGTGATCTTTTTATCGAAAACCATTGATCACCTCAAGCGTGAATTTTTTTTATGGAAAACCGTTGATCACCTCAAACGTGATCCTTTTTATCTTTTAGAAACAAGCTTTTCACAGTTAAGATTCGGTTCAATTTTTGTGACTTTCATAGAGTTCAATCTTGTTACATAGTCCGACACTAACACGTTGCACACATAAATAGAACTGGAAAAACTTGAAATAAAACTGAAATAAGACATATTTTTGTAATTTTCATTTAAGAAGGGTTGAAAGCACTTTAACATCTCTTAAATAATTTCTCCCCCTGGGAAGTACAGCTTAAGGCATTCACTTCATTTCGAGAAATATTCATATGGAATCATACAGGCAAAAACGCAATTTTTTGTTGGAACTTTTTGTAGATATATCAATGACGGTAAACATTATATGTACAATTTACAGAATCTCTATTATCTAAGAATCAAAAGCACTAACAAGAAAACATGTTGGAGCAGTTATGTAGCACAATTTGATTTTGAACATCAAGAGATGCAGCCACGATGATTGTCAGTATGTTTGTCCACTTAAATTCACACAGATTTTTGACATACATCAATGATTTTTTTGGTGAATTAGATCAACAAATATTTGTGGATCCCACAGGTATATGGTAATCAATCGTCCTCAGGAGATTTTTAAGCAGTCTGGTGGTCAAGAAGAGACTGTTCTAAGAGCTTTCAAAGAGATACAATGCCTCATGTTAGTGCCATTGCACAGTAGTGAGGCGCAAACCACAATGAATTCTTAGAACATATATGTTATGCCAAGCCTCAGGTCAGTGCCATCGCACAGTAGAGAGGCGCAAGACCTATCTTCTTATTAGAGCAATTTGATATTTAATGCAGCAATGACATTTGCCATCAACTTGATTACATTTAGCTCTTATTTTGATGCTTTATGACATTTTTCATATTCATTGCTCTGTTTTGGGTCGTTTGCACACATTTGTGGCTTTTATTTGCTCCTTACCCCTTATTTGAACTTGATTGATTATGCAGACTAGGGATACAATGGGAACCCACAACTTGTTGATTGATTTAACTTATGTGAATCACCAATGATGTCTACTAGTCTATTGTGTTGAATCTACCGACACATCGTATAATGGATTAGCAACCCCCTAGATCTACTTTCTCCGTGTGATCATGATAATAGACTATCTTACTATCATTTTTTTAACTTGTTAGGCTTTGACATCACAGATTTATAAGATTTTGTGATTTTATATTATTCAGAAAAATGCAAAAAGGAAAATCATTTTGGTGTCGCAAATAACTCGATGCCTAAGTACAATCATTTTCCATAGTATTGAATTGCTTTCTTAGATATGTTGTCTTTGCCTATCAGCTTACCTGCCCTTCCCCCTTTTTTTTGATAATTCTCCCCCTAAAATTTAAAAAATGAAAATCTTTTTGTAATATTTTTGTGATTTTAAAATTTTCAAATGCGAGAGAAAAAAAATAATAGATTAGACGTAACATTCAAGAAATGAAAAATAAAATTAAAAAATCTAAAACTGAAGATGCTTTGGCGGACTACGAACTCGATTCCTCTGGAATCACATCTTCTTTCTTTTTGACGCCGTTAACCTCTAATAGATAATAAATCTTGGCTTGTCAAATGGTTTTGTATGGAGGTCGGCACGCTGAAAATCCGTGTTAATTTTAATCACATTGATTATATGTTTTTCAAAACAGTCACGTATTAAGTGATACGTTATTCCGATGTGTTTAGTTTTGGGATGTTATACCGGATTTTTAGTGACAGTTATGGCACCAGAATTATCAACAAAATTATGAGTGTTAGTAAATTTCAAGGCGTAGTCTCACATTTGCAGTTGAATCCAAATGATTTGAGAACAGCAGCTTGCAGCAGCAACATATTCAACCTCACATGTTGATAGAGCAACCGAAGTCTGCTTCTTGCATTGCCATGTGACTAACCGCCTTCCAAAGAACTGACACCCCACAAATGTTGACTTGTAGTTCGTCTTACAGCCTCCATAGTCTGAGTCATTAAGTGTTATAAGTTCAAAGTCATCATCATGAGGATACCACAACCGAGTGTTGGAGTACCCTTCAGATAACGAAAAATACGCTTTACCCTAATAAGATGATTTACTTGTGGTTCTGACTGATATCTAGAGCAGAGACACGTGGCATATTTGATATCAGGATGAGAAGCCGTGAGATACATTAGAGATCCACTCATTCCATGATACATGTTGGCATCAACCAAATTCCCATTTTCATCAGGTGCCACATCGTGCTTAGTGGCAAGAGGGGTACCGGCAACAGTGACATTCTCCATGTCAAACCTACTTAGAATGTCTCCAACGTACTTAGTCTAATGCAGAAAGATGCTAATAGGTGTCTGATCCACCTGTAATCCCAGAAAGAACTTCATTTCTCCCATAGAACTCATTTCAAATTCAGCTTTCATTACAGTTTCAAATTCATTACATAAATCTTCGTTTTTGGAACCAAAGATTATGTCATCCATGTATATCTGAGCCATCAGTAAATCACCATCCTTTTAATTTATGAACAACATGCAGTCAATTACTCCCCTACGAAAACCTCCCCTACGAAAACCATGGTTTAGCAGATGTGTGGAGAGTTTCTCGTACCAGGCTTGAGGAGCTTGATGCAGCCCATACAAAGCCTTGTCTAGTTTGTAGACCCTGTCCGGATGATAAGGATCTTCAAATCCTTCTGGTTGACTGATGTATACAATCTCACGGATATCACCATGTAGAAATGCACTTTTCACATCTAATTGATAAACCTTGATCTTCATGTAGGATGCATAAGCTAGGAAGATCTTGATTGCTTCCATCCTAGCCACTGGTGTAGAAACTTCATTGTAGTCCACACCTTCAACTTGTCTGAATCCTTGAACCACTAATCGTGCTTTGTTTCTTATAATTACTCCCTAGTCATCTTTCTTATAGCGAAGAACCCATTTTGTTCCAATAACCTTGGCACCCTTCGGCCTGTCCACTAGTGTCCAAACGCCTAGCTTATTAAACTGTAGAAGTTCTTCTTGCATTACATTAACCTGTGCCTTATCTTTCAAGGCATCACTTACATACATGGGCTCAACTTGAGAAACAAAACATTTGTATGCCCCATCATGCACATATCCCTTTTCCATCACAGCTGTGTATTCAGCAATGTACAGTTGATTTCTAGTCTATACCCCAAAGAGAAGATCCCTGATGATGTTTTCCTAGGGATGATTCATACTAATCCTTGTCACAGGAGTTATGTGAACAATCACTCCATTTTCAAAATTTTTTATCATTGGTTCATCATCTGTGACTATTTGTTGACTTGCTCCAGAGGATTTAGCTGAATCATTTTCAGCTACTGTTGTACTTTCACCAGGGCTGACGTACTCCTCATTGCTTGTATTTTAATTTATAGCTTCCTCATCATTTGAGGAGTGATCACTTACTTCTAGATCTGTCCTCAAAGACCCAGAAGTACCATTAATTGGAGATGTAGTGCTAGAGTCTAGATTAGGAGTGTTCAGAACTCCATACATCATTTGAGTAGCTATCTCATCATCAGAATATTCAAGAGGAAGATTGAATGATTTGAAAAATCCATCATAATCAAAGAATGATGATGGACCTTTCCCAACAAGGGGGGTGTATCGTTGAACATCTACATTGCACCACACTTCAACTTGACCTATCAAGTTGTTGTAAATCCGTTTGTCTGGTATATTGTATCCAAGAAAGATGCTCTCATCTGCTTTTTCATTAAACTTTACAGTTTGAGTTTTCTTCAGCAACATGCAAGGAGCTCCAAACAGTTCGAGATACTCCAGATTCAGTTTACGTTTTTGAAGCAACTCATAGCAGGTTTTTCCATGATGCTTGACTACTAGTACTCGATTGAAAGTGTAGCATGCATTCGCAACTGCTTCATTCCATAATTGAACAGGCAGCTTCAAATCTACCAACATAGTCCTCATAGTTTCAATAAAGATTCGATTTTTGCGTTCAGCAACTCCGTTCATCTATGGAGTATAAGCAGAAGAGAATTAATGTACAATCCCCTTCTCTCTACAAAAGGCATCCACGCACTGATTCTTGAATTATGTGCCATTGTCTGAACGAGTCTTCTTCACTTTTAACTTATACAGAGACTCTAGTATAGTGACTAATACCTTGAATGACTCAAATGTCTCTGATTTTGACAGAAAAAACATTACCCATGAAATCTTGAATAATCATCTATGACTACAAAACAAGACCAGTCCCTAGTAATGCTTTTAGTACTAACAGGGCCAAATAGGTCCATCTGCAAGAGCTCCAGTGGTATTTCAATTAAATGAACTTTCTTTGATTTGTGATATTTCTTGCTCTATTTCCCTTTCTTGCATGATATGTAGAAATCTGGAAGCTTAAAATTTTTAACTGTAACCCCTTTAACTAGACTATTTTGAACCAAGTGATTCATCTTCCGTGGATTGATATGTCCCATTCTCCTGTGCCAAGAGATGGACTCTTTCTCTGTGGCTTTTATTAAGAAACACTGTGCAGCTAACTCAGTTGTAGAAGCTCTTGACATGTCCAAGACATATAGATCATTGTATCTTGAGGCAGACATTAAGATTTGCTCCTCAGGGATAACATATTCCTTTTTCAGAATGTAGCATTTTTTATCATCAAACATCACTTTAAATCACTTATCGCAAATTTAAGAAACTGAAAGTAGATTGTTCTCTAGTTGTTGAACGTAATTTACTTTATCAAAATTCACCTTCTCGTTTCCTACTTCACCTTGAGTTGTTATGTATCCTCCTTTATTTCCAGCAAAAGATACATGTCCCTTTTTGATTTGCTTGACATTGAAAAGGAGAGACAAATTCCTGGTCATATGCCTGGATGCCCCACTATCAATAATCCAGGTGTTAATGATAGCGATGTAGCGGACAACCTTCACAAAAGTAGAAATGATTAGTTTAGGATTGGGACCCAAGTCTTTACAGGCTTGGGTTTCCCAAAGGCATCACACATAACAAACTCTACCCACTGTCCTTGTGAAGTTGGAGAGACAATATTATTTATCTTATCCTCACTCTCAGACACAACTAATGATTGGCTTTCCACAAACCAGTCTTGTGTAAGGACTATTTGTGATAAATAGATGACTGGTTGATTGTTTGAACCTGTGGTTTGCTTTCATCAACTTGTTTCCAAGTGGCTTGTCTGTGTTGCCTAAGATGTTATAGAGGGGTATTGGATTGTGTTTTGGTAAACCTTGGTTTATTATCTTGAAAAAGTTCAACCCTTCATCTTTGTGTCTGATAGTAGAGACAATTTGGAGATATTTGTCCTCGTTCTCCACATCTGTAACAAGATCTCCATTTTACTGGACTGGGAGATCTTTTGTGTGGTGGGGAGTATGGTCTACTATTGGTCTCTTACTTCTCAACTTTAGATTTCTCACCTTCTTTGAGAAACTTAATTTGTTTCATATTTTGATTACTATTTCCTTTCATTTGCTTGATTAAAGGCAACAACCTCAGTTTCCCTAAGTTGCTTTCCTAACAGATCAATCTTTTCTTTAAAACAACTCTCATTTTGTTTTAACACCTTGTTAGCTTCAGTGCATAGTTTTAAATCAATTACTAAACTATCGTTGTGATCTAACAATCTAGCAAATTTTAAATCTATGCTTTCACGAAATTTATTGCATTCTTTACAGGCATGTTGTAAGGCCCCATTCCCAAGCACCTCATACTTGGACTATCATTGCACATAATACATAAATTATACTTTTATTTAAAACATCACAGCAGAATAACGTAAAACTATTTCATATATTAATGACAGCTTTGTAAAATAATACAAACAGATGAGGGTAATGCTGCTTTATCTCTTTTTCAGTCTCCCATGTAGACTCGGATCCCTTCCTGCGCTTCCACTGTACACGCACAAGAGGAACCACTTTATTTCTTAACCTTTTCTCTTTACGTTCAATGATTGCCACTGGTTGCTCCACGTAGTTGAGACGTTCATCTACCTTGTTATCCTCCAGTGGTACAACCATATCCTCATCAGCTAAACACTTTCGTAAATGATATACATGGAATGTCGGGTGAATTCCACTTAACTCATCAGGTAGTTCTAACCAATAGGCCACCTCTCATACTCGTTTAATGATTCGGAAAGGCCCTATATACCTCGGGCTTAACTTGCCCTGCTTTCTAAACCAATGATGCCCTTCTAAGGTGAGACTTTTAACACAACCTTGTCGCCTACCTGGAACTCAATCGGTCTACGCCGTTTATCGGTATACGACTTTGTCTATCATTAGCTGCCTTCATAAAGGCATTGATCTTTTCTAGTTTCTCAGTCGTAGCCTCAATCACCTCAATACTTCCCAACTCCTTCTGACCAATATCACCCCAACAAACGGGTGTTCTATATCTTCTACCGTATAGCATCTCATAAGGGGGCATACCGATACTAGCATGGTAATTGTTGTTATATGAGAATTTAGCTAATGGTAAGTGGTCATCCCAACTTTTTCCAAAGTCGATCACACATGCTCGGAGTATATCCTCGAGTGTCTGTATCATCCTCTCAGATTGACCATCTGTCTGAGGATGATAAGTCGTGCTGATGTGTAGCCTCGTCCCAATCATATCGTGGAATCTCTTCCAAAACTTTGATGTAAACCGAGTGTCACGATTCGATACAATAGACACCGGTACACCACGACGAGCTACAATCTCCTTGATGAATAAATCCGCGAGTCTCTCAGAGGAATAAGTCCCTCGGTTTGGCAGGAAGTGAGCACTCTTCATCAATCGATCAGCTATCACCCATATAGCACCGTACCCCCTCGCGATACGTGGTAATTTCATGATAAAGCCCATGGTTATATGCTCCCACTTCCACTCGGGTATATCCAATGGTTGGATCTTCCCGTAGGCTTCTGATGTTCTGCCTTCACTTGCAAGCAAGTAAGGCACCTACTCACATACTCCACCACGTCATGTTTCATACCCGGCCACCGGTAGTCTTTCTTCATATCATGGTACATCTTGGTAGCACCGGGATGAATGGAGTATCGAGTCTTATGAGCCTCATCCATGATCTTTCCACGTAAGTCCCCATAACGAGGAATCCACATTCGTCTGAATCGGGTTCTAACACCAAGCGTGTTCTCACCCAATTCCACGACTAGACTTTTCATCCTTTCAGAGTTAAGATGATCTTCTCTCAAAGCCTCATCTTGAAACTCCTTGGCCAGCGTCATCACGTCAGAGGTCATAATCAACTGATAAGCCTTCACATGAATTGGCTCGAGCTTCTCCTTTCGGCTAAGGGCATCTCCCACCATGTTGGCCTTGCCCGGATGGTAATTGGATCTCACAATCGTAATACTTTATGAGCTCCAACCTTCGCCTCTGCCTCATATTCAAATCTTTCTACTCAAATTAGTACTTCAAGCTCTTGTGGTCCGTGAAGATTATGCACTTCGTTCCATATAGGTAGTGCCTCCAAATCTTTAATGCAAAGACCATAGCTGCTAGCTCCAAGTCATGAGTAGGATAATTGATCTCATGAACTTTCAATTGCCGGGATGCATAAGCTATAACCTTTCCTCCTTGCATCAGTACGCAACCCAACCCCGAGTAAGAAGCATCTGAATAGATCACCAAATCCTCACTTCCCTCGGGTAATGACAAGATAAAAGCTTGAGTCAACCTTGCCTTTAACTCCTCAAAAGCCTTCTCCTGATCCTAACCCCATATAAACTTCACATCCTTACGAGTCAGCTTAGTCAACGGAGAAGCTATCTTAGAGAAATCTTGGATGAGTCTTCGGTAATATCCCACCAACCCCAAGAAACTACGAATTTCGGATGGCGTCTTTGGATACTTCCATTGCATCACCGCCTCCACCATTGCCGGATCTACCATAATCCCCTCAGGATTTACCACGTGACCCAAGAACTGAACTTCCCGCAACTAGAACGTGCACTTGGAGAACTTAGCATACAACTTCACCTTTCTCAATGTCTCCAACACTTCCTGAATGTGATCGGCATGCTCCTCTTTGCTCCTTGAGTAAATCAGGATATCATCAATAAACATAATCACTGATTTATCCAAATCAGCCGACACACTCTATTCATCAAGTCCATAAAAGCAATTGGCGTGTTTGTTAAACCAAAGGACATAACGAGGAACTCATAGTGTCCATAACGCGTGTGAAACGCTATTTTACGAATATCTTGCTCCTTCACCATCAACTGATGGTAGCCAGATTGAAGATCTATCCTCGAGAACCAACTGGCACCTTGGAGCTGATCGAACAAGTCATCAATCCTCGGTAATAGATATCGATTCTTCACCATCAACTTGTTCAATTCACGGTAATGAATACACATCCTCATACTACCATCTTTCTTCTTCACGAATAAGATTAGAGCACCCCAAGGAAAGATACCCAGTCTAATGAACCCCTTATCGAGCAACTCCTACAGTCGCTCCATCAATTCCTACATCTCAGTTGGAGCCAACCGATATGGTGCCTTAGCTATAGGTTGAGCACCGGGTATCAAATCAATTTGAAACTCGGTCTCACGGTCCGGTGGCACACCTGGTAAATCTTCTGGAAACACGTATGGGAAGTCACACACCATCGTTACATTGGAAAATTATGGTGTTGACGTGTTCACATCGTTTACGTAGGCTAGATAGGCACTACATCTACGTCTCGTGTACTTTCTCGCCACCGCCATTAACATCACCTTTAGTATCGTTGTAACTCGATCACCATGTATTGTTACTGAACTCCCATCAAGCACTGTCAGTCTAATCATCTTCTTGCGGCGCATGATGTTCGCCTCGTAGTCTACTAACCAATCTATTCCTAGGACTTAGTCAAAACCACCTAAGGTCATCATGAACGGTCTAACAGGAAACTTATGACCTTCTAATTCTATGTCACAGCCTTCTATCATCTCAGAAATCCTTATCAATACATCTACTCCTAATGGAACAACTTATCAAAAAAGGCAGCAGAAATGAAACTCCTACTAGCACCTGAGTCAAATAACACAGAAGTAAGAGTTTGGTTTACTAGAAACGTACCTGACACAACATCAGGGTCCGTCCTAGCCTCCTCCCTAGTCATTGTGAATGCCCTGGCACTTGCCCTTTGCCCTTCTATTCCGGTCTTCTTCCCTGCTCCGAAACTCTCTCCCCTCGGCTTCTTGCACTCCCTACTCAGGTGACCTACTTCACAGTTGTAGCACCTTGCTACTCTGTAATATCTAGAGATGTGGTCGGGCTTCCCGCACTTGAAATTTACCCCCAGCCTACACTCACCAGCGTACTCCCTCCCACACTTATCGTACTTTTTCATTCCCGAGCCTGTTGCAACCGCTCATCGGTCATCCACCCTCACCTTCGGCTAAAACCGCCACGCCTAAATCGTTTCTTGTTCCAACTCCGATCACCACCACCAGTCTTCTTCACCTCAACCATCTTCGCCTCCCTCTCACCCTAAAATCTTCCAGCCAAATCAACCACCAACCTAAACGTACTCGGTGGGGCGGCGATCATGTGCTTGCGGATATCTGCCGGCAAGCCCTGAATGTATCTCTTTTCCATGACAGGGGCGTCACTTGATCCGACACCAGCCATGCCATTTCATTGAACTTGGTGGTGTACTACTGATGTGTCATGGTTCCTGCCTCCAGCTGCAGTAACTCTCTTTCCACCTTGTCCAACTCCGGATGAGGACAGAACTCCTCAATCATTAACTTTTTCAGCTCACTCCACCTCATTCTGCCAATCGCTCTACTACCCTCGGCTTGGACAATATTGTTCCACCAACACAAGGCTGAGTCCACGAATGAGTGAGTGGCAAACTTCACCTTCTGGTCTTCCCTGCACGTGTTGATGTCAAGCACAGCTTCCATCTCTCTCACTCGTCGATGAGCAGCAGTAGCAGTGCCGTTGCCATTGAAAGTTGGGGGCTTGCATCTCTGAAATGCCCCATAGTTACAGCCTCGTGCTACCTCAGGCATAGGCTCTTCTTCCTCCTCCTCGTTAGTAGGTACAACCGTCTCAGTCTCTGATTGCTCTCCCCTTCCCGAGGACCTATTCCTCTCCTTTCTTTCTCCTTCCCTTACAGCCTTGACTACTTCAGTCACCATAGATGGTAAGATTGTCTGCATAACCTGGTGAACCTCTTCTACCACAACCTTCTTCACCGAGGCCCTTAGGTTAGCACTCTCATCACCACCTTCTGGATGAAGGGTCTCGGGCTCTTCATGAGCCACTCCTTCAGCTCTAGGTCTTCCTCTCATGACCTGCGGTTCAGTACCACATGCTTTTCATGCTCCACCTCTAGAAGCCTTAGAAGATCTACCTCCAGCCATCCTCTAACACACTATAAGATTCAAACACTAACACGGTCATTCAAGGGAATAGCTCAGTTTATGTCAAGTATAGTAAGTCCCTAATTACAGTGGCCAGTTGTGATTAGCCACTTACTTTACTATTCATACCCCAAGCATTTTCTATCCTGACTACATCAGTATCTAAATTTACTAAAGGCAAATAGAACAAATAATATGCACACATAATACTGGTTATCCTTAAATAAAATACCTGATGGCACATAGCTACTCGGACTGGCATCCCTTCCCTTTGTCCCATTCTCAGTTTAAGTTTAGGTTTCTTTTGAAAATATTTACCTATTTCACTTAAACCTGCTTCTAATACCAACTTGTAAGGCCCCATTCCCAGGCACCTCATAGTTGGACTATCATTGCACATAATACATAAATTATACTTTTATTTAAAACATCGCAGCAAAATAACTTAAAACCATTTCATATATTAATGATAGCTTTTGCAAAATAATACAATGTAGTAATTGTTACAAAATATTATAATTGCATTACATCACAAAAACATCATTTTATTATGAATGGATGTCATTCCAAAAATTCTAAGTAGCTGCCCCCGTGCCATCCTCAGCAACTCTTACCTGCCAACTGGAAACACATAAAAGTCAACGTTGCTGAGTGAGTTCTAGTTTTATAAATAAAATACTTTACTTTCATTAAAATCTTTCTTTACATTCATACGTGATCATGCATCTTACGTGCAAATAGACAATATCATTATTATCTTCCATTATCATTCGTTATCTTTCATTCCATGTACGTCATCTTCCGTTCTTTAACTTACGTTCATTCATCACCTTATGTCATCGTTATCATTTTCCTACATTTATTTCATCTCGATTACATTCTCTTTCGTTCTTTCGTATTTTCATACGTTTCATCACCTCTTACTTTCATTCTCGTTCTTTTGTATCATACTTTACATCATTCTTTTACTTTCATACTTTCTTTTCGTACGTTACGTCATTCTTTTACTTTCATACGGATCGATAAACAATACCCCAAACATTGTGCACGAAGCTGATGTTAGGCCTATGGTAATTAAATCATGAACATTGTACACGAAGCTGACCCAGTCACCTTGGGCAAGTCATCTCCCCCATTTATTCAGACCAATTGGCAATACCCCGAACATTGTGCAAGAAGCTGATGTTGGGCCTGCGGTAATTAACTCACAAACATTGTGCACGAAGCTGACCCAGTCACCTAAGGCATACCACAAAGGTCTTGTTAATCTCAATGATTGACCCTGCATACATCCTTTGGGTTATTAAAACCGCATACAGTTGAGCTAACGACAACATGGTCGTGCACCTCCTTTCTATTTGTTTGCAAGCCATTCTTTCTTTCATTACATTTCACTTCTCATCTTTGTTATCTTTCATTTCATTACGTTATACTTTATGTTCTTTCATTTGTTTGTCATACTACGAAGCTGACCCAGTCACCTAAGGCATACCAAAAATCCATAAAAGCTAACTTAATTACACTAAATTTGCTTACCTTATACGAATTCAGCTGCTTTCTCTCTCTAGAACCGAAGCTCTTCTGCTTGCTCTCTCTAAAATTGCAAGAAGTGAAATGTGCAGAAGATTATGGGCGTCCATACCACCTTTATGCACCAACTTTTGATACTTTTTGTCCTTTTGACACTTTTAACCCCTCAACTTGGGTTAAACAATGTTTTCTTCTTTTATTCACGTTTATTCTTTTCTTTCTCGTTTATTAAAAATATCCGCGTGTTACACATGTTTATCAAAAAAATTTTCTTTGGATTCTACCTTTGATGTGCAGGAGGTGTCAGCCATGAAAGCAAATTGAGATTCCTCGTTAATTTGAGATTCTATGCTCGCAATAGCCAGTTCGTCTTCAACCAAGTGTTCCACTGCATCTATAGCTTCCTTAGTGTCTGAATTGGCATTATCAGCTATGTTGTCTCCTTCAGTTGCTGAATCATCATTAATATCTTCCACCAAAGCCACATTTGCTTCACCATCAGAAACGAACCGGAATGTCCAGTCCTGTCCTTCATCTTCTTGAACAACCATAGCTTTGGAATCTTGACTGGTTGAAGTCACTTTTTTTCCTTGTCCTGACAGTTGTTTGATGTGAAAAGGTTACCATTTCCAGTCTTCTTTGGTTTCACGCACTCTGGTTTGAAGTGTCCTTTTTCACCGTAGTTGAAGCATGTGACGTTTATTTTATCAAAACCAAAAGTTGTGTCTTTGGTAGCAATCAGGTTTTGTCCAGTCTTTTTCATAAACTTCTTTGCTCTTCTAACTACACTAGCCAAAGCCCTCATTATGTCCATTCCTTCTAATTCAGCCTCGTCAACTTGTTCATAGTCTTCTTTAGCAAGATGACAGTTTCTAATTTTTCGAGCAACTAATCCATCATAAGAGTGCACAACAGCATCAAGAAGAACCATGTGTTCCTTGGCTACTTCAGCAGTAACATTTCCCAGATTCTCAGTCTTTAGCTTTGTTGGATTTGCTTCTGTGATATTGTATTGAGCTCCAGATGATCCTAACACTCCACTACCAGATGACCCACTCTGAGAATTTCTAGACATGTTGGCTACAAACACTGTTTGAAGTTGTGCTCTTGATGAAGCTGGTGTAGGAACAATGTTATACAATGATGGATTTTAAGTATATGACCCCTTCTTTGACTTGTATTTTATCCTTAGCTCCTACTCCCTTAACTTCAAGATAAAATTATTGATGTCTAGAGTGGCCAGAATATCATTCTGTCTCAGATTAGAAACAAAGGGATACTATTTATCTGACAATCCATTAGCAAAGCTAGCATCTTTATCCTTCATTGATGTAGTTACCCCATGTGTGTGCAACTCACTCATCAGATGATAAAATTTGTCTATAATGTCATCTAAGCATTCATTTCCAATGGATGAGAAGTTGTCAAATTCCTTCTTGAGGGCTTTGGCCTCCAGCGCCTTTAAAGTGACATTACCATCATATCGCTTTTCCAAAGCTGACCACAGCTTCTGGGACTGTTTGTGTTCTGAGAATTGATGGAAAATGTCCTTTGGAATCGACCGTGTCAGTAAAGCATATGCTTTCTTCTCAACATTGTGTGCAACCTTTTGCACATCATTCATCCCACTCAAAGTCAGCTTAACACCATTTGTTCCAACCGGTGTAGAATAACCACTTTCAATAGCAATCCATAAGTTCGGGTCTGCATAATTAAGGTAAATCTCAAACCGTTGTTTCCATTGTGGGTATTTATCCAAAGTCAACAATTTTGGAGGTTTGTTGGGATTTCCAATTTCATTCTCCAGCAGTAAGAGGTTTTGGATTCGTGAGTCCTTTCCAGCAATAAACGCGGTGTTCTGATCGTCCATGTTATCAAAATTTGAGGATACCCAAAGTCAAATACTCAAACTTGAAAAACCTTATGCAACTGAGTCAATCGTGTGAATGGACAGTTCAATTATACGATTGGAGAGTGCGATTGAGTTCAATCAGATGATTGAGTACAATCATGTGATTGAGGGAAGGGGATGAGTTCAACTGTATGAATAGAGAGTGCGTGTGGGTTAAATCCCATGATTTAGCTTAATCATGCGATTAGGGATGCGATTGAGTTCAGTCGTGCGGTTGAATCGTCCGATTGAGATTCGGTCGTACGATTGAGTGAATCGTGCAACTGAGACTGCTGAGTTTGAAAAATTCGAGATTTTGAACACGTTTAGACTCAAAACTATTTTGCACACACCCTAAACTGTTGTTAGTCTAAAAGTTCAAAATTTTTGAATCATGCACACGTCAAAAACTCGTTTTGTATCGAAAACATGGATTTTTGAAAAAAAACTTTAACTTTAACCAAAACACCGATCGAATCCACGAAGAATCAAAAGCCAAGGCTCTGATACCACTTGTTAGGACCGTGTACGTACGGAGTACTAACTGATTCAATGTGAAACCTAATCAAATAGTGTGGAATCCTATTTGATTGGTGATCCAATTAGTCAGAACATAAACCCAGATCAATTTAACGATAGAACAACATTAAGAATGGGTAGAAAACGATCCGGGATGAACTGTGAACTGGATGACTAGGGTATGAAATAATTCAAAGTGTTACATTTTTCCATGAATTACATGGTATTTATAGGTTGAAGTGTACAGTCGTACGACTGAGCCATTAGCATGGTTCAGTCGTGTGACTGAGCCATACGATTCGATCATACGTACAACTGAACTATATGATTGGTTCAATCGTGCGACTGAGCCAGTCTCATGACTCAGTCGTGCGACTGAGCCAATCACCTGGTTCAGTCGTGTGATTGGTCCATAAGCATGGTTCATTAGCATGAATAACTATAAGACTAAGTCAAACACATTCCTGAATCATTATCAACTCAAAACTCTGAATAACTACTACAAACCCATATATAATATTCATTCAAGCGTGTATTTATAATAGATATAAGAATAAGACAAATTCAATAGTAAATAGCCATTCAAACACATATCATATTACTAAAATACTCTTGTATTACACATCTGTAAGAAAGAAAGACATAAACATTTAAGTACAATGAACTAGGAACATCGTGTATCAACAACTTTGGATGAGCTTAAAGGATTGATAACCAAGTAGTACTACCTTGTGGACTAGATGGAAAAGTTAGATCTTATGTCTTCGAATCATGCAATGGTAGGATGTGGTCACGAAGCCCATACCAACCAATGCCATAAGCTGGCAAAGCTGGTGCCATAGTTATGACACATAAATTAAATAAAGGTTGAGAGCTTATCAAGGTTCTGGTCCTATAGTCATTGAATGATGGCCGCTGCTGCACCCCCAACCATTTAGAATGTCATACTAAAGATAGGTACTTTGGCCGACGACATGGTATGTATTAGAGCTTTGAGAAAGCTAGTGAGACGAAGAAGGATGTTAGGGAATCGGGTGAGGTAGATGATGTTTAAATGGATAAGAATGACAAGGTCATGAAACGATATGTGGCTGCAGTGCTAGCAATGAAGGAATATGTCGGCACTTGTCCAGAGTATAATAAGTGCAATCTGCACCATCCTACTATGACGTCGCATCATGTATATTTCAATTTCAAGCAATTGGAGTGCTTAGCCAAGGGCTTTATGGTACTGGTGAACCCAATTATGCTGATTAATACGGTCAAAATTGGCAAGAGTTTGACATTGACATTATGAGTATGGAAGCTAGGATAGTCAACGAAATGTATCTGCGAGGTTAAATTGGATTCAAGGTCAAATGGTCGATCAAAAACAAAGGAACAATTCAAAATATGGCCTGCAACTTGTGCTAACCCAGCGCAAGGTAATATGGCAACCCTATTCATAGAAAGGCATTTGGGATTGGTGTCAATAATGCCAGACATGACCCAGGCATAGTAACTTTGACTTTTCCAACTACGTTAGACTTGACCTTAGTTATAAGGATATGTGTTACGAAATGGGCTAATGGGAGTCTTGTAAATACTAGAAGAAAATATAAGACTATACTATGCTATTAGAGGATCATGCCTTTAGAATAAATCTTATATGATTTGGGCTTGGAAGTTTCAACATGGTCACGAGAATGAACTGGTTATCAGGGAATAGGGGAGATTATCTTCTACGAGAAGACTACTCATATGCCATTGTACAATGGTGAGACATTTAACATACATGGAAAGAGATTAGAAGAGTACAAGATGCAGATTATAAGCTTGAAAGCAGAGGAATAAGACTAGACGACATACTTGTTATGTGAGAATTTCAAGAAGTGTTTTGGAAGGATTTGGCATGATTGTCTCCTTCATAACAGATGGACTTTTAGATTAAATCGGTACTTATCATGATGCATGTTGCTCGGACACCTTATCTCTTAGCACATTAATTGTGGAAAATTTGTCTAATCAACCTCAGGAGCTATGGATAAGGGTTTTCTACTACTGTTCAAAAAAAAGATAAGGGTTTTCTACTACCCGGTCACTCACCATGGGGCACTAGTGCTTTGCATCAAAGAAGGATAGATCCTTCTATGCGTGTTGACTATCAAAAACGAAATAAGCTAATGGTAAAGAACTGTTATCCTTTGCTGAAGGTAAATGACCTATTCGATCGGCTAGAAGTATCGACGTACCTTTGAGAATATTGATCTCCATTCTGAAATCATCAACCTAGAGTACATGAGGATGACATATGGAAGAAAGCATTTAGAACTCATCACAGAGATGACGAGTTCATAGTTATGCATGTTAGGCTAACAAAGGCACCTACGATGTTAACGGACCTGATGGATCGGATACGTTAGCTATATTTAAATAAATTGGTCATAATGTTCATTAAGGATATTTTTATTTATTTGAGGACAGGGAGAATCATGAGATTCATATAGGGATAGTTCCAGAATTATTAGAAAAGGAAAAACTATATGCTAAGCTCCCCAGCTGTGTCATTCATACTAAACATAAAAGTTTTCAACATATTTTCATGACAAAGAATTGACATAAGATAGAGACGTTAAATTGAGTTGTTCGGAGACTATGACTGTGAGATCTAATATCACCCGGGAAAGGCAAATGTGGGTCTGATGTGTTAAGCAGTAAGAAAAGAGTCAAACTCATATGAGTCAGGACATTAGGAATGACGGTTCATTTAGGTATCAAATCCCACATCAATGTTACTCAAGATAAGTCAATGAGGGGCACATGCGGACCGCATGTGCAGGATAAGGCTTTGAGATGTCTAGACGAAGAGTTTGTACAAATGGACAATAGAGAATTTTACTTTATTAAGAATATTTGGGTTCTATTTATTGGGAATGTGCAAACATTGGTGTTGGACGAATCACACAATTTTACGTATATTGTTCATCCTGGTGCTAACAAGAGGTACCATGATTGTTAGGACTTGTATTGGTGTTCTTAAATGAAAAGGAACATAGTGGACTATGTGTGCTAGCTTTTTATTTGTTCAAAGATCAAAGCGGGGCATCAAAGACCACCTAGCCTGTAGCAATAACCTGAGATTCTAAAACGGAAGTGGAAAACGTTCATGTGGACTTCATCACGAACTAGTAGTGGGAATGAATTGATTTGGGTCATTAACCATATCTGTGCACTTCCTGACAATTCGTGAGGATGTCAAGATGGAAATACTAGCAAGGATTTGTGTTAGTGAAATTATGGATAGAAATGGAGCACCTTTGTCGATTGTCTTCGATCATGACAGTCGCTTCGTGCCACGATTCTGGCAGAGCTTATAGAAGGTGCTGAGAATACGTTAGGACATGAATACAACTTATTACTCTAAATGGTCTAAGCAAGTGAACTATTAAGACAACCTAGGGTATATTAAGGTCTTGTACTAGTGACCTTGGAGGTAACTAGGACATTCACCTACTATAGGTTGAGTTCCCTTATAACAATAGCTACCATTGGAGCACTATATTAGCACCAGTACTATATTAGCATCATTTGATGCATTTTATAGATTCAAGTGTCAGTCACATATATAATGGCAAAAAATTAGGTAAAGTTAGATGACTGACCATTAATCATTCAAGAGACGAATGATTAGGGCTTTAGACGTAGGACAAACTAAAGGCAGTATAAGATCATTGGAAATCTACACTGACAATCAAAGGAAGCCTTATTTTAGGCACGTCCTCTCAGGTGTTACTTGAATTGGAAATTGTTTACGGTTGGTGAATGATACACTATTCAGGTGTTAGAAGTGTGGTGGGTTAGCCACGGTACACCCTATATATAAAAACTAATGCTACTCTGAATATGTAATCAGAACCAGATCAGGAACTAACTTTTGGTAATGTACATCAACCATACTGTTGAGATATCAATACATAGGTTGTAGACCTAAAATGTCATCTCAACAGACCTTAGTTTACGGGTTTCATACGAGCTGTTGCCTTAGAAGGCATTCTCTACTTGGGCAAAAAGAGAAAATCAGCACCTATATTGGTGAGTACAGTTAAGACTACCAAACAATTGGTTATGTGGAGAATTGGATGGTGGTCTTACCACAAGAAATGAGTAGGGTGTATAACACGTTTCATACTCCAAAACTCAAGTAGTGTCTTGCTGAGGAGACCTTATATGTAGTGATCGAAGAAATTCCTATGGATGATATATTTCGGTTCGTTAAAGAACTGGCTGAAATCAGGTCTACAGAAAATAGAATTTTGATTAGTAGTAAAATCTTTATCCTAAAAATTAAATGGAAGTCAAAGCGAGGACCAAAATTTTATTTGTGCACGTGAAGATCAACTGTGCAGTAAGTACCTTCACCAATTCACTTAAGGCATTGCAGTTGATAAGTCTTATTGAATTTCAAGACGAAATTCTCTTAACGCGGGATAAAGTGACATACGTCCCCAGAATAGGTGCATTGACCATTTACTTTTGCCGTTGACTTTGAGTTGGTATAAATATCAGTTTTGACTTGAAAGTTGATATAATGATAACATGATTTGAGATTAGCACATTTTAAGTTCAAGAACTATGCATTATGGGCTTAATAGTTCTAGTGGGTCTTGGACATGTGATAGTAAACATTCACTGATTTGGACTTAGCATGATGGTTTTGTGCTTAAAGTTGGTCTAAAGACATAACAAGGTAAAAATATACATCTTACATTAAGAACATAACAAAAATTGGACACCAGTGGATTTTGTCTAAAGTCTACTAAATAGACTTAATTTAATTCAAAAATATAAGTTAAATAATTAATATAGCATATAATAGTCCCTTGAAATCGTATTAATGAATAGAATTTAAAAATGAAAAAAATGGACGGCACATCAATTGGGATGATACGAAATTAGACGAAATGGGCAAAGGGCCCGGGAGGCCCATCTTAGGCCCCCTTTGGCGTAATCATTATATACGGGTGGAGCTCCCCTTGTTTTCTCATGCTTTCATTTTTTATGCTTTTGGTTCAAGTTTTCTCTCTAGAGAAAACCCTAGCCGCCATTATGTTTTTCTATTGTTCTTCATCATCTTCTTCATTCTTGATCAATTTTTGTTGTTCAAGCACTCATCTTGTTGAAACATTGGTCTTCTACGCATTATCGATAAGAAAAGTCATTTCGTTGATGATTTAATTTCCATGGATCGTGTTATTGATGATATTCATCATCTAATATTCTTTTATTCTCCGTTTTGTATGTTGGATCATGAAGATCTAGGTGTTTCGGGTGTTGAACCTTCTAACTAGTATACACTAACTCTCAATCTTTTTATATTGTTGGATCTATCAAAATTGGGTTGTATACTTGTTTGACCTGAACATAATGGACATCTTGGACTTATATATTGTTTTTGAAAACATTAATCTTGCTTCTTGAATTGATAGACGCGTTGGAAAATCAAAACTATGTACCGATTAACTAACAATGTGAACCGGAAGACTAAAATTTAACTAACTGTTTTGGGATGGAAAATTTCTGATAATCTAAGTGTTTAATTTTAGGTTTTGACAATTAGTTCATGGAATAAACTTTCTTTAAGGTCTCGGGTCATTAATGGTCAAATATTGAGGCTTGGGGTGCAAAAGAATAATAAACTAGACAGTTTGCTGTTAGAAAAATAGAACGTTTTATACAGGTCATAACTTGGTCATAGTAAGTCCAAATGGGTCTAAATTTTCATCTAAAACAATTTCAATGTGTCCTCTAACTAACCCAAGTGGTATCGTGTCGTTTCGATATCGTTTGGCCCTCCAAACATGGCAAGGAAAACTTAAGGTCAAAACTGACGAATTTGGGCAACAGGTTGGTCTCTCTTCGTCAAGTCATATCTTTCTCATATTTTATATAATTGAAATGATTCTTTTTTCGGGATTTAATCTAAAGTATTATCTTTCAAACGATACCTATTAAGAAACATTTCGTTACCTTTCGACCTCCAAACAGTTTATACAAAACCGGTGCGTAATCAGCTCTACATGCTGAAATATTTTGATAAACTTAAAACTAAGGATTTGAAACTATATAATCAAATAAAGACAAGATTTGTATTCAAAAATGGTTAAATGAATTTTTAAATGAATAAGTTAATAATGTCTACAATTCATTGAATATGGACTAATCGATGTTCATTGAAGGGCATTAATAAATTATTATAAAGTGACAACTAAAACCCTAAATATGGCAAGATTTAAAATTTAAATCCGACATTGGACTTGTTATATTAGTAAATCATTCTTTTATAAAATCAAAACCATGATGTATATTAAAGACTGGGCTACAAGGATTACACCCATATTGGTTATTTTGATCTTTAGTAATCCTTTTATGATTTGTACTTTTAGTGCTTGCTTTGCATATTATGGGATTTGGACTGTGCTATTTTGAGGTGAGTTTCATGGCCCCTTTTTAACGTCTTTTACTTGGGGGAAAGCTTGCTCCCTGTTTTGGACTATGTCATGTCTTAAAGACTATTTTGGGAACAATGTATGTGGTTTGGGTTATGGGTTGAGTCTAGACGTTCATTCATGAGTATGTACTTGGACTTGTGCTTGTTCTTATGACTTGGACGTCATGAAGAGGTATTGTGAGTACTAACGGGTTAACACCCTCACCCCTGTTGTCAGTATACTCGTCAAGGCTTACTTGGCCTGGGCGTGCCCTTGGGTGAATATAATTTGGGTAATTGGACATGGTTTGATCTTAAACTTGTTTTGATATCTATGACTACTATGTACTCCTAGCCACATAAAACTTCTTTTATACGTGTTATACATGGTAAAATGTATGTACTTTAAACCTGTAAACTCATCAATATTTGTTGACTGTTTAGAGCATGTCTTTTCAGGTGATGAGGCTTAGATGCTTGGCTATGGAGTTTAGACAAGACCACTCCCTTGGGAGCAATAAACTTTTCATGGGATATTTGGACTCGTTTTGGATTGTTCAATTATTGGATTGTAATTGTTGGTTTTGTATTTGGGATTGCTTTGCACTTGTGCTTGTTTGTTCCTAAATGAAACTTTGGATTATTTATGCATATATAGTATGATGTTTTGGGATTGACTATACTTAGCACGTGTTCCTATGTGTCGGGCGATGTCATGACCCACTTACAGAGAATGCCTTTAGTGATTCTCTTACCCAATGTATCATGATGATCCCGTCCATTGCATCCTCATGTTTCCGCTTCTAGAGAGGGTGTGACACAATATAAAAGTATTTTCGAGTAATTTTATTTGTTTGATCTTTGTTGATTGTATTTCCAATACAATTATGAATTGAATTCAGTTAAATATATTCAATCCTATTGAATTTAATCTACTCAATTTGTATTAGAGCATTAGCTCCCAAATTTGATCCAAAAACCCATTGTTTTGGATTGTTTCTCAATCAATCTACTGATTGATTTTGCAATTCATTGTGTTCTACACATTTGATTTGTAATTAAACTTGAAATATTAAAATCATTCAACCAATCAACCTTTAAATTCATCATGAATTGAAGATTCACTATTTGATTGATTGAAAACCGTTAAAATCAAACAAAACCATCAAATTAGAGAGTATAAGTGAGAGCCATCGCTGGAGATTATAAAGGGTTCCTAATCAAAGATTAATCCAATTTGAGGGAAAATAAGAAGTGATTTCACCAAAAACTAGAGAACGTGATCGAGTATTGTTCATCACATTTGCTTGAACAAACTGTTCATCACATTTGCCAAGTATGGTACTTCGCATTTGCCTTAACATCCATTATTCATCGCATTTGCTGCTTACTCTTGTTCATCAAACTTGCATGCACATCCACTAATCAGCACATTTGTGTGAAGTTCCCATTCATCGCGTTCAATATTCACCGCATTTATGACCTGATCCTTGACTACTATTGACTGTGTTTGTTACTTATTTGAACTACTTGAACTAATTAGACTATTTTTAGACTGTTGAATTGATTGGATAAGTAAAAATCAACTTAAAATTAGCACAACAAAGTTGAAATCAATCTAATCTTGTCAAATCAAGTTAAAAACAAGCAATTAAATCACTGAAAATTAGATTTAGAAGTTATTTGATTGCTGTTGACACAGGTTACTAGATTTCAATCTGTAGAGGTCCACACATTCCTACAGCACTGGATGTTGATCAGTATTGCACTATCAAAATTCAAGTTCAATATGATACTATGAATCTTGATCTTGAAGATTACTAAAAGATCAAAATAGACATGTGGGCATACTCAGTCCTTACTCAATCCTTGTAGATGGATGTGCTCAAAAGGATGGAGAAATATACTGCTGCAAAAGCAGTGTGGATGCTCGATAAAAGGAATGAGGGAAACTCCAATAGAAAAATATTGGAAGATCCTTTATCTTGGTTTTAAATCATTGGGTTTAGACATTACTTTGGTGCTTCTTAATCCTTTATGGGGTTGAGGGAGAGCAATACAAGCATCGTGCTTCTAGGCGAAGCACTTAGTATATGAAGATATTTATACTTCTTTTCACATACGTAAATATGAAATTCAGATTAACCAAGGCCTCGTCGCTACAAAAGGATTTTTTTAGTGAACGTGTCACAGTTTCCTCCTAATTTTTTTTGTAAAGAAGAAGAAAAGGAGGCCTTCTTTGCCTTCCACCTAAGCTGCGCAGGAAAGGCCCAAAGCCAATCCCAGGGAATCGTGAAGCTTCATAGGGTCTTTCTGTCCAGGTGCTGGTAAAACTAGCGTTCTTAAGGCCAAAGAGTTGGCTAAAAAGCCCTTCTTTTTGGGTGTGAAGCAGTGTCAAACAAAAATACCCAACAAGCATTAGCTCTCCCTGAAAAGGAGGTGATCCAGTCGCACCTTCCAGTATGGCTACCTTGTTACAACTTCACTCCAATCACTAGCCCTGCCTTTGGCATCCGCCCGAGGAGGGGCTCACGTCTGATTAGCTAGTTGGTGAGCCTAACATCATGTTCGGAGGCAGTAGTGAAGTAACTGAGATCAACAAGGATAAATTAGTGAATCTGTATAAGACCTTCCATCACATTAAGGGTGAATCAATCTCTAAGTAGCTTCAAAGATTTGTGTAATTGGTTAAATATTTGGAGATACTTGGTGTGACTTACACTGAGAAAGAGATGAACAAGAAGATGTTGTACTCTCTGCCTAAGAGTTGGAAGCAAAGTATGTGCATGCTATAGAACACTCTTGATCTTGATAACACTAGTTTAGACATAATTGTGGCAAATAATGAAGCACTAGAGCTTGATGGGAAGTTTAGAAATCTTGTAGGGACACAAGTGATAGAGGCATACAAGTTCCTTCTAAACGACACTTTATGGAAAATGCCTTTATTAAAGAAGAGGATGACTTCATAGCATCCCAAGAGAGTCTATGATCAACAACATTTGTGTATTCTCAACATCGTAACCCCAAGCTTAAAATTAAGCTTATTATCCATTTAAGCATATTAATAAAAAACAAAAGGCAACTTACAATGCTTTTGTGTCAAGCTTTGAAGCCTATTTGGGTGCTAGACTGACCTTAACACAACTAATCTAAGAAGATCTTGAAGAAATAGATCCAGATGATATGGAAGAGATGGATCTTGAACGACAGATGTCCATAATATTTTAAAAAGGAAGAAGCTAAGATTGAATAAGAACACCAAACTTCATTATGACAAAACCATATTTAAAAAAATAACTATGGTGTTAATGGCCACCTCTCCAGAGAATGCAATGCACCAAAAAGTAGCAACAACAAATTCTCAAGAAGTTCTTATGGCCAATTCAAGTCAAAGCAACCAAAGCTCTACCAATAATTAAAGTAATCAGCTAACATTTTAGCAAAATCAACCTTAGATGACACATCAATGTCCATCACCATCTCAATCCTTATCAAATGCACTTATCATAAGACAAGATGGTGTTTGTGACCGGAGCCTATATGCTGAAGAAGTGAAGCCAACCTATCAAAATCATGCACTAATTACTCACATTAATGATGCTAGAACACCAATGCCAACTGGGGTAAAAGATAATTTGTATGGTAAAAAATGCATCAATGAGGTGCAAGGCTACAGAAAGCACAATCATAAATTGGCTACCATGGTGAAAGAAGGAAAAGTAAAATTTGAGATGTTAAAACATACGATGAGAAGCTTTGAAATTAAGATCAAATCATTACTTGTTGATATTGAGAAACTTCATGGGGACAAGTATACCCTTGAAATTGAAGTTGAAAATTTAACAGAACTATTAACCAAGTCAAAAGTTGATCACTCAGCTACTGAAGTGAAACTTGAAAAATTTTAGTTTTCTTCTATCAAACTTCAAGAGTTGCTTGAATCACAGAAAGAAACTAAGGATTAGACTGGCATAGGATACTAGGTTTGTCACCCCACCATATAAGGACAACTACATTGTCATTCCTGAGTCATGACAAAAACGGATTTAACTAAAATTATAATTATTGAAACTAAATCTAAAACTTTTTGTTAAACAACAAATCCACATAAAAACCTCACGTATGTGAAAATTAATGCTGAAAAGATACAGAATGGGCATCCAATCAAAGAGCAGAGGAGATGTTAGTGTATGTGCAAAAGCCTAAAAGTCTTATCAAGGCCATCATACCATTTACAAAATCCACCCAACAAATATCATTAATGATAAGGATGCTAAGGTTGAGATGAAATAAGATGCTAAAAGCAAATCTGATAATGAGACCAAATCGCATAAGAATTCAAGCAAATCAGATAATGTTTCATCAAGTTTAAAGCCAAAGCAGTAGGATCCACATCATTAAAGGGAAAAGCACTGATGAGTTCATCTCTAACAAAGAAACCAAACTCTACCTCAAAACCACAAGTTGGTTTTAGAATATGTTCAAAATCTGACTGTGATAAATTTCTAAAAGATGATGAAAAAAGTAAGCAAATTCAGTTTCCTATAACTCAATTTAAAAGAATTGAAAAACCATACATCGAGAACTAATGTCGCTTCAAAAGCTTTATCATCTAACTTTAAGAAATAGTCCAAACACTATGAGTGTATGATATGTAAAATCTATGAATATTACTTTAACAAATATTATGCATTATGTTATATGACAAATCACAACACAGTTGGTTGCTTTTTCAATATGAAGGGTTTGAGATCCCTGAAGATAAGGTTGTTTCACCAATCTCACCTAAGTATTCCAATTATACTAGTCCATCATTTGCTTATCATGGTAAGATTTCTCAAGATGATGATGACCCTTATGATGCTTGGCATCCAAGATATATCAGAATCAATCATTAAAAAATGAGAAATTCAAAAAAAATTGAATCCTACACTTAGGAATTGAACTACAGCAGAATTATTTAATAAATAACATGCAAGATTCCTTTATAAAAACATAGATCAATGTTTTGATTATGTATCTAACAGTTCTGATAAGATTGAGATCATGAAACAAGACTATCATCATTATATCCATCATAAGGAAAAATCCTTTATTGATGAACTTCAAACTAGGTTCTTAAAACCTAATTTGATGAATATGATGAACAATTCAAAAACACTTACCAAAAACTCATAATTATTGATAGAAATAGGAAACCCAAGACCATCATGGCTTGGGTTCCATATTCTAACTAATTTTTTACGCATGTAGGGTCATCCTAGAAGGTCCAATAATATCTAGTATGTGGATAGGGATTTTTATGACATATAACACGAGATAGTTCCTTTGTGCATGATTTTCAGCACATTCAAGGAACTACATTGGCTTTTAGTAGAAACTCCCGAGATGGAAGAATTATTGGTAAAGGAACAGTGACAAATTGCCCGCTTAGGTTCAACAAAGACAATGATTGTGAATAGTTAAATATGTTGAGTGTGTCACAAATCTGGATGCAACAAAATTAAACTAAATCCCAATACAAGTGTATGGAACTAAACTGTTTAGGTGTTATTAGGCTTCAAGTTGAATGACCATTAAGAGAGAATATCTACGTATATCTTAGGGTTAAGCAACAGGTTGTTTTTAAAGATGCGATACGGACTTAACCATTTGACTAATAATAATTACTAGAGTTAATATATGCTTTTTAGCTTGGAGTATTGTACGGGGAACCCTTTTATTGATTTCCTTTTAGTTTATGTAAACTAAATAAGCCAATGCCATTGTCTTTACAATTTAGCCATTAATAGTCCATACCTTCAATCCGAGCTAAATTATAAGCCATCAAAGACATAATGTTTTGTGCAAGTAAATACTTAAATAAGTAGAGATTTAACCTATTACCAAGCATATGATTTCACATGTATTCATACTATGCATGGCAATCTTGACTCAAGAGAGCATAAATAGGTTGGAATATGTACTTTTTTAGGGTATTTTGGGCAGAGATGGGCAGCTACTTAACACATAATGGGTTAAAATGAGCAAAGATGGAAAATCTGGGTACAAACACATCAAAAAGAATTTTGTTGAGTAAATGAATTGTATCTCTTTAAGGACTACTACAAGATATCACTATACCACCAACACCTTCAACTTACCAACCACCTATCCATGAACGCACCATCATCCGACATCAAAATCACCACCTACGACCATCACCATCAACAAGCACCAGAAATCGCCATTGTCGCAACCAACATAGTCCATGGATACTACTACAACAAACACTAACATCACAAGTTCACAGCTACTTACAATCGTCGCCGCTAATGTTATTCTAGATATTGACTTCCGATCAATAAAAATTGTCCACCATGTTAGTGAGTTAGTAGTTGACAATATATTGCACATTATTGGTTGTGGCTATTTAGATCGAAAGGGCGGTGGACGCCAGTGGTGATTGTTGTGTGTAAGTAGTCATATAATGGTTGTTTAGTGACGGTACCAGTGGCGGTGGACTTGGGTAGTGGATGATGGATGGGATGTTTTGTGATTGTTATGTTTTAGGGTTATTGAGGATCAGGACCTTAAGAACATGTGATAGATAAATAATAATAACCCATTTCAACCCATAATTAGTTTTGTTAAACCCATCTTGACCTGGACCAAATTAATCATTTTTGAAAATGTCTCACCCAAACCCATCTTGACCCTTGGCCTCACCCAACCCAACCCGCCCATTTTGTCAATTCTAATTCATACTTACAATTGAACGTATTAGTCATACGTTACCTTATATATGATTCTATACATATAGCCGAGTGTGAGTGCACCTTGTGATAAGTGAAAATTTTTGCATTTTAAAAATCTTTAGAAACCAATCTATTGCTTGAAAGGATATCATTTCACATGTGTTTAATTGTTTATATTTGGGTAGATTAAGTTTGCTTGTATAATACTTGAAAGACCTATGTATCTTTTGATTTATTTGGCTATTAATGATGTTGTTATTTATAGTGATTTTGCTTGAGCACAAGCAAATTTCAAGTGTGAAAAGTTTGATGTGTTACAAATTACACATATAACACATATAATTGATACATCAAATAATCCCAAAATTCTTACCAAAGTGATGATTTGGTATTTAAATCCTAAAAATTGTTTTTTAGGTTTGAAATAGACCAAGATGGACCAAAGGATCTTAAACAAGGAGAAAATGAAGAAAAACGAAGCTCTAGAAGCCAAGCGCTCTAAAAGCCAAGCATGGGATGTACCCCAGGAGGCATGTGCTCAAGCTCAAGACACCTTTGTGCCTACCCTCTTGTTCATTAGTTCAGAAGAGATAAAAGCATTATTCTCTATAGGAGAGGCATGTGTGACACCCTGTATTATGAAGTCAACACCATCAAATCAACCTTCGTTACTTCAACATTCTCCTGTAATTTATTTAATTATTTAACTTTGTTATCTGGTTAAATTAAATAAAGTAAATTAGGTTAAGTTACATATATTAACTTGGAGGACTAGCGTGTCATTTTATTGAAGTTGCTTTAGTTAACTCCAGGGACCTAAGTGTCATTTTCCTCAAACTTGATTTATAACCACCGTACACCCCCATGCAAATCCCTTAACCCTAATTACACCAAGCAACCTCACATTCATTCTCTCTTTAGAAAACCACTGCCGCACGGTCAAAAATTGCCTCCGGCAGCCTCTTCCACCTTCAACCATGAGTATCCTTCAGCAATCATTATCCCTTCATGGTGATTCTGTTTGTCTGATTAACATCTGCATTCGTCTTTGCTTCTGACAGCTTCGATCGGCAATCAAACAACTAACCACACTCTAATCGGTATGTTTCCTCCGATGGTTTCATGTATTCTCTATGTTATGGTGTCGGTTTCAGTTTTGATTGGTTCAACAGGCGTATCATTCGAATGTATGTTCCTGTTATGAATGCCTTTTATGTGCTTTGTGTGTATGTATCTATGTATGTGCGTATATATTTATTCATGTTTGGCTTTTTTATGTGTTCTTGTTTTTCACGGATGGGTGTTTGGTTTGGGTTGGTCAAGGGTCACCATGGTGTGTGCATGTATAAATTATATGTACGGATGGGCATGCGTGTGTTCTGCCATTTGAGTTAGTGTGTGTTTTTAAGGAGCAAGTGTTTTATTTCGGGGGTAGTGCTTGTATGTATGTTGTTTATGTGTATGTATATGCATCATTTTATGTGGTGTAGTGCTAAGCATGTATATATATACTATGTGTGTGTTTATGAAAAAGAAATAATAAATATTATGTATTAAGTATGAACTAAATACATATATGTTTGTATGTCATGTGAGTGAATCATACGTGTGTGTATATATATATACATATACATATATATATATACATATATATATACATATATATACATATATATATACACACAATGGGTGTGTACAAGTTAATGTACGTGTAAATTACAACATGCGTGTTACACATGGATGATTGTATACATTACGATGTGTAGATTATCTATGTGTCATTGGCGCTAGTGTTATGTCTTGCTATTATTCATGTGGGTTTGTTACTTGTGGACATTCAACAAAAATATAAAAAGAGTGTCCATAAGTATGACCTTGTATACGTGAGAATAATTAGGTTTCATGCTTGTGTAGGTTGTGTATGATTGTGTTTGCTTGTGTATGGGGGGAAAGCATCGACGACCTGTATCATAACCGGTCGTGAACGTGAAACTATGCAATTCAAATTCTTAATTGTGACAACCCTAATTAAGGTCAGATAAAGCCCTAATATTTTCATATACCAAATTATTATATGACTATATTGTTATGTCACATATATATATTTTAGGTAAAATATGTGAATATAGACTTATGTATACGTGATTTTGAATGCATGAACACGTTTTATGCACACGATTAAGTCTGGTAACTAAGCATATCACTACATATATGTGTTATAAGCATGCATGCATACATGCATACATATGTTTATGTGTGCATGTATGAATCAAGTTACCAAATTGTTAAGCCAACAAATATATCTCAAAGTCTCTCAAATCCCATAATGTACCACATTATAACTCAAACAAACACTATAATACCTTGAAACATCAAAAGGAACTTAGCCTCAACACAAAACAAATCAAACCTTAAACACCTAAACCATAACATAACCATAACCAAGGCTTGAAACCGGACCATTAGGCAACTAAACCAAACCCGACTAAGCCCCATTCGATCCCAACCAAGCCGGTTAGCCACCATTAAACCTTGTGCAAACTAAGTAATCATGACCCAAGGTGAGTCATGCATACCATAGCTTGCCACCTTGCATGTGAGACACCAATCTCACCATGAAAGCGCCACCTCTCTCGGTTTATCTCCTAACCCGCCACCAAAGCACCATACTAAACCATATCATCACTCTAAACTTTAGGCCTCATAATGAACTCCCTTACTATATATACCTCTCGGCTAGGAGCACCAAAAACCGACACAAAGCCTCATAACTCTCGGTAACTATACCATCGATCACCACCACCTTACATTCACGGGTTCTTTGAGCACGACCTTGGCCAAAAACGCAAGCACCATCGGTTACCATCAACTCAACTCTCGGTTCTAAACACTCATGTTTTATGAAACAAGGTCATCATCACACGGTTAGAACTCACGGGAACAACACAAGAGAAACGCGTGTACTACCCTCTGTCAAAATCAAGGTGCTGATATCAAACCATTTGATATTTAAAATCTTCAGGTTATACGTGTTTGATAAACACGTATAAAACAACTCTTAAGAATGATAAGATATAAAAGAGTTGTTATCAAAAACCATGTCAAAATATGATTTCTCAGGTTAAAACTTTTAAAAGAAAATTATAATAAATGATATAAATAACCAAGAAATTAAATATAGTGTAAAAATCTAATCAAAAATCTGAAAATATATTTAAATAACTGTGATTGTGGGAATAAACATTTAAAAACATTTGAAAAATTCTAAAATTAAGATCTGGAAATTTTGGTAAAATAAAGACAAGTAAAATAATTTTCATAAATAATTTATGTTTATAAAAGAAAATTTTCTATTGGAGGAACCGAAACCATAAGAATTCTGGAAAAATTATATAATGATTATTGTATATTTTAAATACCCAAAAATTAATTCCATGATTTAATTCTTATTTATAATTAAAATTTGTATTTTTAAGCATTGTGGAAGAGAAAAATCGTAAGAAATATTTGCACTACAGAATAAATAATGAAAAATTTACATAAATTTTTATGTAATAGGAATAAGAATAAATAATGAAAAATTTACATAAATTTTTATGTAATAGGAATAACAGACTGTATAAATTTCATAATTTATGAAGCTAAATAGCTATTTTTACCGAAGTTTGTGATTATTAGAAAAATCACAGAAAAATATCTGTTGATCAATAAATACCAGATTAATTACGAGATGGAAGGAATATTGGGAAAACAATCTGGAAAAATATGAGGATTGTTGGACCAAAAGAACCAATGAGCCAAGATCAGGAAAACCTCTAAGTCCCACATGATATCACAACAACTACTGAAGACCTTCATCAGAAGTTTGACAAAGTCTGAAGAATCAACAGCTGAAGATCAAAGATCCGAACTACAACAGCTAAAGATCTCAAAGTGCTGAAGATAAGTACTGAAGTCTGAAGTACTGATAAACACAAGAACTGAAGACTTCAAGTACTGAAGACAAGTGCTGAAGATCAAAGTCTGAAGAACTGAAGAACTGAAGATCAACTGCTGATTCACAAAGTCTGAAGACAACGACTGAAGACATCAGCTGATGACAACTACTGAAGTCATCAGCTGATGAATCATCTGAAGAACAAAGTCTGTAGACCAAAGTGCTGAAGCTTTAGAGTTTGTCACAACAGCTGAAGAAGTCTTCTTCAGTTGTTTTGATGGTTTTTCCTTTCAGTAGTTTTATATTTTTCTTTCAGTAGTTTGTACAACAGCTGCAGAGTTTGTTCTTCAGCTGTTATAGTTCAATAGTTGTAAACGACTGAAGAGTTTGTTCTTCAGTCGTTGTAGCTTTTCAGTAGTTTCTTTTTCAGTACTTGTAATAGGTAGAACACTTAGGAATTTTGTAAGAAGATGTTAGCTGTTGTGACATCTTCAGTACATCTTCAGTAGTTTGTGTTCTATCAGTAGTTAGTTAAATAACTGTTAAATGTCAGTGGAATCTGACAACAGTATGGGTCTTTGCCTATAAAAGGGCAGTGACCTGATTGTATTCGATGCCGAAACAAGTGAAATAAACAGAACATTATTCCTTTTGAGGTAGAATTATTCTCTCTACATTTACTTTACATGCAATATTAATTGCTAATTTTCATGCTAAATCCGCTGCGAATACAATCTAATTAATCAAACTAGAGGCTGAGATCCTGTCAAATGGTATCAGAGCAGGTTAATCATTGTTCGATTTCACTATTGATCATTTGAAACTGCTCTTTTGATCTCTACGTTTGATCGAATTAGTAATTTGCAAGAATTAGCTGTAGAGAGAGAGATTCTGTTGTTTCTGGCCGAAAACTTGAGGTTCTCTGGTGGTTTTGAGCTACATTTGTTTTGTTTAAACTTGAGTTTGACTAAAAACTGAGATGACTACACCAACAAACGATCCTCACAATACTGGTTCCTCAACCAAGCCTCCGATGCTTGTGAGGAATGAGTATAACATATGGCAACGACGTATGCTTCACCACTTGTCTGTCAACAGTGCTGGTTGTTGGAAGTCAGTGGTGCATGGACCATACAAGCCTATGGTGAGCATCCCTGAATCTAATGAACAGGTTCCGAAGAAACCTGAACAATATTCGGACGAAGATCTAAAGCTGTTCGAGATCGATGTTAGATCCATGGCTATTCCAAATGAGATTTACTCAGGGCTTTTGCATCATGAAACTGCTCATGACCTATGGGTTGCTCTAAAGGAACAATTCGTAGGAACCGATTCGGTCTTAGCAAACACTAGAGAAATCCTCGCCCAACAATATGAGACATTCTCTCATAGGAAGGGTGAGACTCTGACTCAGCAGTTTGAGCGGTTTTCTTGTTTGATCTCTGAATTGAAGATGGTCAAACAAGAATACTCCAATAGCCAGATGAACAACAGATTCCTCAGATCACTACCTTAGAGATGAGACACTTATACTATTGTCCTACGCTCCAGTGCAGACCTGGATACTCTATCTCTCATCCAACTTCATGGGAAACTGCTCACATTTGAGAGAGAGATAGAGCAAAAGAGGATGTTGTCCACCTCTGGAAAGCTCACTGATGACTTTGTCCATGGCAATGCTGCCTTGATAAGTCAAGAGTCTGAATATGCTGTATCAAAAAGTTCTTATGATGAGCATATTGATTTCTCTACCAACTCGGAACAAGCTTTTGTTGGTGTTAGTAGCAGTTCAGGAGGTAGCAGTGATAACTGGTGCTTTTTGATGGATGATTTGAAGGGCATTCCAGATGATGATCTGGAAGAGATGGATATTCTGAGCCAAATGGAAATGATCAATATCAGATCTCAAAAGTTCTACAAAAGAACTGGTAGGAAATTCCCTGGTCTCTCTGGCAAAACCAAAGTTGGTTTTGACAAGAGCAAGTTGAGGTGTCACAAGTGCCAAAGGCTTGGACACTTTGCTAGGGAGTGTAGATCATCTGGATCTAACTCCTCTGCATCCTTTGTGACTTTTCCTAGCAATAGCTCATAGCACAGAGGGCAACCTTCCTCCAGTTCTGGTCATCCATCACATGCACAGGCATCACCTGCTTATTTTGTGCCTCAGGGTCATATGCCATACCCATACCCCTGCTACTATGTGCCTCAGCCCAGTCAAACTCAAGCACTTTCTGCTCAACCACCACAGGCTCTTCCTGAGCCTCAATCTTCCCCATCTCATCATCAAACACAACCTCAACAGCATAGCTTCTTCACCCCAGGAGTTGTTGACTGGAGTAGTCTGCCAGATGATCTATCTGGTCAGGAACAACTACTCCAATGTGCTTGTCAACATGGTGGTGATAGTCCTTTTGGAAATCTTGCTCTGATGGCCCTTGAGTCTGCTGAGGGGTCATCATCCAATGCCTCATCACAGGTATCTTCAGAGGCCAAAGCCAAGCTTTGTTCTGAATCATGCATAGCAGCATTTGCTTCTATTAGAGAAGCAAATGTAGCTTTAATAGATAAAAATCTTGAGCTAGAGCACACTATTTCCAAAAAGAAAGCTGAATTTGAGGCTGCACTTAATAAGAAAAATGATGAGATTTACAAGCTTAAATGCCAAATAAAAGATGGTAAAGCTAGGGAAGATGTACTTCTAGAGAAGTACAGAGACCTCAAGGAAACTCTTGCAAACACCCAAGTAGAGTGTGATCGATGGGTGCAATCATGCAAGGGTTTTGAAATGCTTCTTAGCAAGCAACCAGCTTCCAATTTGAAGTTTGGGATTGGTTATAATCACACTGCTCCTCCTACAGATTTCACTTCAAGAGCAGAAGTTGAATCTGATGGAGAAAGCTATAACCAATCCTTCTCATCATGTGACCTACTATCTTCTGATTCAGCATCATCAGAGATAGAAGTCAGCAACAAATCAGCTGATGTTACAAGAGCTGATGGTTCAAATGCTGACTGTCACATGATCAAAAGGTTGATCAACTCAGGTGTTGTCTCAAGAAGTACTGAAAGTACTGAAGAGCAACTGATAACACCTGAAGTTCAAACCTCAACTACTGCCAGCACTAAAGAGAAGAAAACTGACAGTAGAAAATGTTTGAAGACAACTAAAGAAGAGGTCAGGATAGCAGGTACTAAAGGGAAGAAAACTGCTAGTACTGATAACAAACAGCTGAAGAACAAGTCTTCAGCAGTTTCATCTTCTTTGGTTGATGATCAACACAAGATGAAGAAGAAGCCATGTGAGATATGTGGCTTGTTCAATCATCTTACTGATGATTGCTGGTACAAAAGGGGTTCCAAACTCAAACAAATGGAGAAAATTAAAGAGCTAATAAATACAATGAAAAATGAGTTTGAAACCAAGTTTGTACTAGCAACATCAAAGCCTGAAATCCCTAAGCCTAAAGCTAAATATAAAAAGAAAGAAGGGGTTACTCAGGCAACAGCTGAGGTTGCTCAAAAGAAGATGGTGCAACATAGGAAACCATCATCAGCAAGTCTCAATGTGTCTGAAGAGCTGAAAGCTTTATCACAAAGTCAGACACAACTGGTGATGATGGTCCAGCATCTAATGGGAAGAGTCAACCATTTAGATGCTCCTGTGTTGAAACCAAAGAAAAGGAAATCCAAGGCAAAGGGTTCCTCTTCTACACCATCTTCTTCACCCCAGGCTGTTACACATAACACACCTGTTAGTGTTGCACCTATAGTTGAGAACAGACCCAAAACCAAACAGGTTTGGGTCTCTAAAACCAACTAACATGTGGTTATGATTGCAGGGTTCTTCAACATGCCAAAAGAGCATCTGGTATGCAGACAGTGGAGGATCTATGCACATGACAGGAAGCAGCTCCCTTCTTAATGACTACTCTCAAGGAAAGAAGGGATTTGTCTCCTTTGGCAATGATGCAAAGGGTTACATCATCGGAAAAGGCTTTGTTTCCAATGGGGAAATAAGGTTTGATGATGTTAACCATGTGGAGAATCTCAAGTACAACCTCTTGAGTGTCAGTCAAATGTAGGATAAAGACCATGTTGCCCTTTTCACAAGCCAGAACTGTCGGATTCTATCATCCAAAGTTCTAAATTTGATTGACAAGGTGTTGGATGAATACACTCTCCTGAAGGCCAACAGGACAGGAAGAGTGTATGCCTTAGATCTTTCCAAAAAGATAGATCTAAAAGGCCATCCTTGCCTATTCTCCAAGGCATCTCCTCAAGAGTCTACTCTATGGCATAGAAGGCTGGGGCATGTTAATTTCAAGAACATGAATCAGCTGATAAGCCATGGTTTAGTAAGAGGATTGCCTTTAAAGGAGTTCAAGTGTGAAGACAACTGCACTGCTTGCTTAAAAGGAAAACAACACAAAGTTTCATTCCCTTCAATAGAAGAACCAAAGTCCACTGCCTGCTTGCAGCCCCTGCATATGGATCTCTTTGGTCCTGTCAGAGTGATGAGTTGTGGATGATTATTCCAGGTTTGTATGGACTTTCTTCTTGTACTCCAAGGATGAAGCAGCCAAGACAATCATGAACTTTGTGTTATTTGCAGAAAAGCAGTATTCCCTACAGGTCAAGTGTGTGAGGAGTGACAATGGAACAGAATTTAGAAACCACACACTTGATGACTTCTACCTGTCCAAGGGAATTAAGAGGCAGTTTAGTATTCCTAGAACTCCTGAGCAGAATGGAGTGGTTGAGAGAAAGAACAGGACTCTAATTGAAGCTGCAAGGTCAATACTGGCTGACTCAGGATTACCACTGACCTTTTGGGCTGAAGCTATCAATACAGCTTGCTATGTACCAAATAGAGCTTTAGTGAATAAGAGGTTGATGAAGACTCCTTATGAAGTTCTTCATCATTTGGCTCCTCTGATTTCATTCTTTAGAGCCTTTGGGTGTCCATGTTTTATTCTCAACACTAGCAACCCACTCTAGAAATTTGCTAGTAAGGTGGATGCAGGGTATTTTGTTGGTTATTCATTAACTTGCAAGGCATACAGAGTCTTCAACTGTAGGACAAAAGTGGTTGAAGAACCTCTGCATGTTAAGTTCAATGAATCTTCAAAGGACAAGATTCCACAAAACCCTGTGGAGTTGTTTGATCTAGACATACTGCAATATGTTCCTTATCAACCTCCAGCTGTTGAGCCTATCAACAGTCCTCCACCTGGTGGTACTTATGATGATGTAGTTAGTACTCACCTCTTCAGGTTTAGTGACAACCTGCCTGAGTTCACTAAACCTGATGCTCCTGTAGCTTCAGCAGCCCCATCCATAACAAATGCTGATGAGATTTCTGCAAGCTCTACTTCATTTGAGCTGCCATCTCCTACATGGTTTCAAGAATCTCCATCACCATTTATTGCTGCTGAAAGTCCTTTAAACACTTGCACTGACATTATAGTCTATCAAGAGCTGAAGAATCACCCCACATCTCAAATCATTGGTGATATCAATGCTGGAGTTTCAACCAGGAGTCAATTGTCCAATTTCTGCTTCTATCCTCTCTTCATCAGTCAGCAAGAGCCAAAGAACTATCATGTTGCTTTAAGAGACAATGGATGGGTTGAAGCAATGCAGCTTGAGCTTCTTCAGTTCAAGAAACAGCAAGTGTGGGAGCTTGTTCCTTTACCCCAAGGGAAGTGTGCAATAGGCACCAAATGGGTATTCAGGAACAAAACAGATGATAAGGGCCAAATTGTCAAGAACAAGGCCAGGCTGGTTGTCCAGGGGTTTGCACAAGAGGAAGGCATCGATTATGATGAGACCTTTGCTCCTGTAGCCAGACTGGAAGCAATCAGACTGTTCCTAGCTTATGCTGCTTTTCACAGTCTTAAGGTTTATCAAATGGATGTCAAAAGTGTCTTCTTATATGGTAAAATAAAAGAAGAAGTTTATGTGTGTCAACCACCAGGCTTTGAGGACAATAAACATCCTGATTGGGTGTACAAGCTTGATAAGGCTCATTATGGGCTGAAGCAAGCTCCTAGAGCTTGGTATGAGACACTATCAACTTTTCTTCTCCAAAATAAGTTCACTAGAGGCACCATTGATAAAACCTTGTTCATTAAGACTGTGGGACAACATAAGCTCCTCGTTCAAATTTATGTAGATGATATCATCTTTGCATCCTCTGATCCAAAATTGTGTGATGAATTTACAATGCTCATGAAGCAAAAGTTTGAAATGAGTGCTATGGGGGAATTACAGTTCTTTCTCGGTTTGCAAATCAAACAACGGGCTGTTGGTATCTTTATTCATCAGTCCAAATACACCAAAGAGTTGTTGAATAAGTTTGATTTACAAACCTGTAAGCCCTGTTCTACTCCCATGAGCAGCATCACATAACTAGATGTAGATCAGGAAGGTAAAGCGGTTGATGAAACCCTTTACAGATGTATGATTGGGTCCTTGATGTACCTTACAGCTTCTAGACCAGACATCATGTTTGCAACATGTGCCTGTGCTAGATTTCAGGCTGCACCTAAAGAATCCCATTTGATTGCAGTCAAAAGGATCTTTAGATATCTGTAAGGTACCCAATCACTAGGTCTTTGGTATTCAACTGGGCATTCTTGCAAATTAGTTGCTTTCTCTGATAGTGACTATGCAGGATGCAAAGTCACCAGAAAATCCACTTCTGGTGCTTGCCAATTCCTAGGCAATTGTTTAGTTTCTTGGCAGAGTAAGAATCAAACATCAATTGCTACATCCACTGCTGAAGCTGAGTACATTGCTGCTGCAAGTTGTACATCTCAGATACTCTAGCTTCAGAACCAACTCTTGGATTATGGCATTACAGAGACTAAGACTCCATTGTTAATGGATAGTGCTTCGGCTCTTTGCATTGTTAAAAATCCAGTCCAGCACTCTAGGACCAAACATATAGAGATCAGACATCATTTTATTAGGGATTGCTATGAAAAAGGTCTGATTGATCCAAAGTTTGTGCCTAGTGCTGATGAGCTTGCAGATATATTTACTAAGCCTCTAGATAGTGCCATATTTCAAAACTTGGTACTAAGGCTTGGTATGCTGCAGCTAGAATAATTTGACCAATACTGATGCTCTCAGTTCACAAGTACTGATGAGCATTAGTATGCAAAGGTCAAATATAAGTACTGATGAGTAATTTAGTCTTCAGCATTTTCACAACTACTGAAGACTAAAATGCTTCAAAGTACAGATGTACATTATTTGTTGAAAACAAATGATGTAGTGAGGTGGATTACAACTACTGATGTATTATTTTCAAACAAATAAGTACTGAAGAACAAATTTTGTTCACAAGTACTGATGTGTAATCTTACACAAGTACTGAAGACAAAATTTGTTCACCAGCTCTGGAGTATTTCATCAGCACTTGTGAACAACTGATCACAAGAGCTGAAGGCATAAATATTCACAAGAGCTGAAGGGTAAATGAAACATCTGAACGTCAGCCAAAGAGCTGATAAGTAAATGTGGAGGTCAGCATGAAACAACTGATTTGACGGAAACAGCTGATGAGTAATTTTACTCTTCAGCTGATGCCAACAGCTGCTGTTTTATACCCAAACAACTGAAGGACAAAACCATGTCTTCAGTAGTTTCACAACTACTGATGACTAACACCAAGTCCTTAGTTGTTTACAACAACTGAAGCAATACCATGTCTTTAGTAGTTCACAACTACAGAAGCCAGTAGTTCACAACTACTGAAGGCTAACACCAAGTCTTCAGTTGTTACAACGTCTGAAGATGAAAACTAGGTCCTCAGTAGTTTACAACTACTGAAGACTGACATATCTTCAGCCGTTTACAACTTCTGAAGGACAAAACCAAGGTTTCAGTAGTTTCATCTACTGGAGACTAACACCAAGTCCTCAGATGTTACAACCACTGAAGGTTAAAACCACATTATCAGTAGTTTCAACAACTGATGACTAACACCAAAACCTTCAGTAGTTTTCTTTCAGCCTTTGCCATACCCTATAAATACCCAACCTTCAGAGCTTTTCATTTTCACTTGACCTAACTTTTCAAAAAGCTCTGAAAATCCCATACACCATTAATGGCGGCCATGCAACTCAAACCTCGACACAACTGTGTCGCTCATGTCACAAAATCGCCATTCCGGGCAAAATTTCACAATGCCGTTGAGCTCATGAACGATTCACCATACCAAACGGCATTCCTTCTCAACCCCACCATATACACCGAGTCCTTGGCGGAGTTCTGGACGAACATCACCGTCCAAACCGGAGAGCAAGATGGCGAGTCTCTCTCCGGTCTTCCGTCAACAACCACCCAGTGGTTATCACTCCAGCCACAATTCGCCAAACCCTAAAGCTGGAGGATGCCACCTACCCAACCTCTTACCCCAAAGGCGCCCTTGATCTATGCTTCACAGCCAACGACTATCAGGGCGACCTCTCTACCACCACCTTATTGAAGAAACACTTCCCAGATCCCCAACGACTAATCTTCCACATGGTGAATGTGTGTCGGGCTCCCAAAACTTCTTCATGGGACCAGATGTCAACAAGGTGGCAACAGGTATTATATTCTATCCTTGATAAACAACCACTAAACTTTACTGAAATCATATTTTTGGAAATCAAGGATATGGCCACTAAACCAGTTTCTAACCGGTGGATCTTGTATCCTCGGTTTATAATGGCCATAACGAGGACCAGCTTCAAGCTGAGGGACTTGTTGGCACTGGGGTCCCTGCCATGGCTGTTCTAGCCGAGGTATACTCCAGGCACAACACCGACCAATCCCTAAAACAGGCTGGCCGGCTGCGAAAACCCACGCAGCTGGAACCCACAGCCTCCACCTCTAAATCCAAAGTCCCCACCAAGCCAAGAGCCAAAAAGAAGCCCAAAAAGGCTACTCAGGGAAATGAGTCCCCTGAGGATGCCCCTGCAACACAAAGGCAAGAAGTGGCTGCTGGTCAGATTCTCCCAGCAGTCACCACGACTCCACCCACCATAACCGCACAGGCTTCCTCTCAACAGGAGCCTGATGCAACCACTTCTGGGGCTGCCACACATCCGGGGTCTTTCTCACTTGAGGAGACTGCCATTGAAATGCACACTCCTCCCCATGTGCACTCTGCTTCCAGCCCATCTCCCACAGAAGCCGCCCCATAAAGCCCTACACTGATAATTGCCAAAGTGCTGACTCACCTTAGCACTCCACCCTCTCCCCAGAAACCAATTACAACTGGGGAACTCCAACCGAACAGAGGGTGGACACTAGTGCCGGTGGGAGCCCACAGCATAGAGAATCACAAGTCCAATCTCCCAGTGTGGCTAGGGAGATAGGACATTCTGGTGAGGCTGCCACTTCCCCTACATCAGCACATGAGCAGGGAGAAGCTGGTACAAGCAATAAGACCTCACCAGAAGCAACTGCCGATGATGGATCCAATCCGGAGGCTGGAAGTCCCCAGTACCAAGAACAAGGGGCACATGCTACTTCTGAGCCACACTCAGAGCATGTATATCCTGACATAGTCAGGAGGTCAGGTGATTCAGTACACACTGATGATGACCTGAGCTTCTTCTTTGATGTAGTCGCTCACAACACTATCTTAGAGGATGAGGTAAGCAGACTCAAAGAGCTACTTGCCAAAATGTCTCAAGATAGAAGTCCATCTGCCACCACTGACCCACAGATGGCACCTTCACCCGAGGGTCTCCAAAATACTCAACCACTCCTACAAACTCGGCCACCTGCCTCTGCTTCTTGCACTAGTTCTCAGGAACAAAACCCTCCTGAGCAACTAGATGCTATCCTCCAGAAATCCCTGCCACTCATCACACCTATAATCACAGAACTTGTGATAAAAACCATTGATGAGAGACTTTCCACACACATACAACCCCTGGTGGAGGTTGCTGTAGCCAAAGCGCTTGCTGATACTCAAACCCCAACCAATGCACCCAAAAAGGGGGAGACATCAGTGCAAGCTAAGAGGAAGAGGGGAGAGGAGGAGATAGAAGTAGGAAGAAAGGAGGTGACTGAGAGGAAGAAGGTTGAGGAGACAAAAGGAAAGGGGAGGGAGAAGGAGGAGAGAGCTGAAAAAGAAGTGGCTGGAATCCAAAAGGATTTCAGTGTCACTTATCAAAAGAAAAAGGGAGAGAAGGTGAGGGAGGGTGTTGACTCTGATCTAGCAGCCCTTGTCAAGGAGGCTGATGCTGAGCATAGCCGATCAATGGACTCTGTCATTGATCAGCTGTTCAGGCAAGGCTTTGACAAGGACACTGCCCTGCTAGATCAGGAGATCAGAAATATGGAGAGAAGAGAGATTGAGTACCGATGGACTACTTATAGCCAAGAGAAAAGAAAGAAACTTGAGGCTATGAGTAGGTTCACTTCGAAGTATCTGGGCAGGCCAGTCCTTGATGTCAAGGCATGGAACAGGGACAGAATATTAGCAATAACCACCAAGATCTGTTCGGCTGGTGATTTCACCAAAGGATTGGTCGCTGAGGCCCTCTCAGAAGCCGTTGCTGGGAACAGGACCCTGCTAGTAAAACAAACCAAACCTGCTCGTATTTCTAGGTTACTAGCAGTGCCTGCCAACATTCCCACACCAACCACCCAAACACAACCCACAAAACCAACCCCTTCACCATCAAAACCCGCAGCCAATGATCCACTCTTGAAGAAGAAGAGAAGGGTGTTGAGGCTGTAAGAAGAAGAAGAGGATGAGGAGGAGGATAGACTGCCCCTGTCTGCAGTCATTCCTCTACCCAAAGCCAAATCCAAAACCATCACTCCCACCTAATAGATGGATACTGTGAGGGTTAAGATAGAGGAAGAGGAGCAGCAGCAGCTTCATGATGCTGAAATGCTTAAGTCAATTGACCAAGCTTATGCTGCTTCTACCTCTATCATGAACATGAAGAAAGAAGCTGACAGGATCTCAGCCTCTCGTGTTGATCAATTAGATTATGTTTGCAGCGGATTTAGCACATTAATTAGCAATTAAAGCAAGAACATAAAAGATATTGCAATTAAAGCATAAACATAGAGAGAGAAGAGTTCTGCGAAGCAATGAATGTTCTATTGGTCGCACGTTTCGGCATTTAAAACTGTATGGCTTGCCATCCTTATATAGGAGGCAAAAGCATGGTGGTGATGTCCTTTTCTGACATCACTGAATATTCAAATTACAGCTGTCAAAACATAAAACTACTGAAGATGTCAACAACTGACATCTTCTTACAAAAGTTCCTAAGTGCTGACAAAAGTAAACTACTGAAATCCTACAACGACTGAAGAACAAACTCTTCAGTCGTTTATAACTACTGATACTATAACAACTGAAGAACATGCTCTTCAGTTGTTGTACAACTACTGAAATGAAATAAACTACTGAAAGGAAAAACCACTACAACAACTGAAGAAGACTTCTTCAGTTGTTGTGACAAACTCTGAGTCTTCAGTACTTGGTCTTCAAACTTGGCTTCAGATGATATAACAACTGATGACTTCAGTAGATATCATCAGTTGTTGTCTTCAGTCTTTGTCTTCAGACTTTGTGCTTCAGTAGAAGGTCTTCAGTTCTTTAGTTCTTCAGCTTTTGGTTCTTCAGTACTTGTCTTCAGTACTTGAAGTCTTCAGTACTTGTAAGATCAGTACTTCAGACTTCAGTACTTGGTCTTCAGCACTTTGGAGTCTTCAGCTGATATTCTTCAGTTCTTTGATCTTCATACTTTGTTCTTCAGACTTTGTCATAACAGCAGAAGGCTGGAGCTAAGATGCTCTCGAGTTTGACATTCAAGCAAGAGAACACAATAGCTGATGAGAGTCTTCAGATATTCTCGAGTCTGACATTCAAGCAAGAGAACATTGTGACTGATGGGAGTCTTCAGCAGTTGTAGCAGTGGCATGTGGGACTTAGAGGTTTTCCTGATCTTGGCTCATTGGTTCTTTTGGTCCAACAAACTCCCCCTGAACCAATGCAGCCAAAACCTCTAATTATTGGATGTTCCACTTATTGATGGCATAAAGATTGGTCTATTTCCTTCTAGATCAGATTAGAAGTTGACCCAGATAAGCACTGGCCAGAGAGGTAGTCTCAAGTGTTTGTTTGGCTAAGTATGGATGGGAGCTCTGTCTTGGGGAATTGGACACAGAGCTGTTGCCCCATCCATGAGATCTACCTCCCTCGTACAAGCCGGTAGGATTCTCTACAGTAAGCCTGAAGAAAGATCAATTGTTCTTCTTTGGACAGGTCTTCAGGCTCACCTTCGAATAGCCCCTCCCGACCGTACAGCTCTGAGAGGTACTTGACCTGTCTTCTATTTTTGAGCTCAAGTGTTGTGATTTGCCTATATGCAAACTCATCAGGGTGTTTACCCTCTAACAACAAAGTGAGCTCATTCCTATGAAAATTCTCAAGCTTCTTATAAACCAGACCCTTCCTAACCACCCTATTATCTAGCATTGAAAAGGGTGATTGGCCGGCTCTATAAGCTTTCTCGAATTCATCTACTATTTCCCAGGGTGTTATTACAATAGCCACAGAGATCTCTTCATCTATGATTCTCTTTAGTTGGCTTTTGTATCTCACAGGCATGTCCTTCTTGACTATCCTGTGAGCCACCCTTAGGTCAGGCCAAGTTCTCACCCTCTCCCTTTCATATTGAAAGGTTTGTCTGAGGGTGAATAACCTCAGAGCTTCTCTCTGCATATTTATTATAGAGGTGGTAGCAGTATAACATTTGTCAATGCTTTTCAGCATTTCCTCATCATGTCTTTTCTGCTGCTCCTCCTCTTCTAACTTAACCTTCACAGTGTCCTGCTGTGAGGTGGGATTGATGGTTTGTGGTTTGGCTTTGGGTAGAGGTATAACTGCTGAGAGTGGCAGGCTATCCTCCTCATCATCCTCTTCTTCATCTTGCAGCCTCAGCACCCTTCTCTTCTTCTTCAAGGGTGGATCATTGGCTGTGGGTTTTGGTGGTAAAGGAGTTGGTTTTGTGGGTTGTGGTTGGGTTGTTGGTGTGGGAGTGTTGGCAGGCACTGCTAGCAGCCTAGAGATAAGGGCTGGTTTGGTTAGCTTGACTAGCAGTGTCCTGTTCCCAGCACCGGCTTCAGATAAGGCCTCTGCGACCAGTCCCTTTGTAAAATCACCAGCCGAACAAATCTTGGTGGTTATTGCCAAGAGTTTGTCCCTGGTCCATGCCTTAACATCAAGGACTGGTCTGCCCAGGTACTTCGAAGTGAACCTACTCATAGCCTCAAGTTTTTGTCTTTCCTCTTGGCTATGAGTAGTCCATCGGTACTCAATCTCTCTCCTCTCCATATTCCTGATCTCTTGATCTAGCAAGGCAGTGTCCTTGTCAAAGCCTTGCCTGAACAGCTGTTCAATGACTTTGTTCATTGAACGGTTATGTTCAGCATCAGCCTCCTTGACAAGGGCTGCTAGATCAGGATCAGCCACCTTCTTTCCCTCTCCCTTATTCTTATCAGTGATACTGAAATCCTTTTGGATTTCAGCCACTTCTATATGCTCTACCTCCCTCACTTTCCTCTTCCCCTTCTCCCTCACCCTACTACTCTCCTCAGCCAACTCCCTCTCTACCACCACCCCTTTCTCTGCCTCTTTCTCCTCCTCTCCCCTCTTCCTCTTGTCTTGCACTGATGTCTCCCCCTTTTTGGTTGCATTGGTTGGGGTTTGACTATCAGCAAGAGCCTTAGTTATGGCAACCTCCACCATGGGTTGTATATATGTGGGAAGCCTCTCATCAAGGGTTTGAATAACTATATCTTTAAGGATTGGTGTGATGAGAGGCAGGGATTTCTGGAGGATAGCATCCAGCTGCTCAGGGGGGTTCTGTCCCTGAGAGCTAATGCCAGAAGCAGGGGCTGGTGGCTGAGTTTGTAGGAGTGGCTCAGTGTCTGTGAGACCTTCAGGTGAAGGTGCCATCTGTGGGGTAGTGGTGGCAGATGGACTTCTATCCTGAGTCATCTGAGCAAGCAGCTCTTTAAGTCTGCTTATCTCATCCTCAAGGATAGTGTTTTGAGCAACTACATCGTAGAAGAAGCTCAGGTCATCATCAGCATGAGCTGAATCACCTGACCTCCTGACATTGTCAGGATGAACATGTCCTGAGTGTGGCTCAGTAATGACATGTGCCCCTTGTTCTTGGTACTGGGGACTTCTGGCCTCCGGATTGGATCCATCATCGGCCATTGCCTCTGATGAGGTCTTAGAGATGTTACCAGCTTCACCCTGCTCAGATGTTGATGCAGGGGAAGTGGCAGCCTCACCAGATTGTTCTCTCTCCCTAGCCACACTGGGAGAGTGAACTGATTCTCTGTGCTGTGGGCTCTGATCAGCACTTGTGCCCACCCCCTCTTCGGTTGGAGTCTCCCCAGTGGTAATAGGTTTCTGGGGAGAGGGTGGAGTGCTCAGATCAGTCAGCACTTTGGCTATAACCAATGTTGGGCTTAGTGGGGCGGTCTCCTCTGTATGTGGGCTAGAAGCAGTATGCACATGGGGAGAACTGTGCTCTTCAATGGCAGCCTCCTCAAGTGAGGAAGACCCTAGTAATGTGGTTGCCCCAAAATTGGTTGCATCAGGCTCCTGTTGAGAGGAAGCCTGTGCGGTTGTGGTGGGTGGAGTCGTGGTACCTGCTGGGAGAATCGAACCAGCAGGCACATCCTGCCTTTGTGTGGCAGGGGCATCCTCCGGGGACTCATCTCCCTGAGTAGCCTTGGTTGGCTTCTTTTTGGCTTTTGGCTTGGTGGGGACTTTGGATTTGGAGGTGGAGGCTGTGGGTTCCAGCTGCGTGGGTTTTCGCAGCCGGCCAGCCTGTTTGAGTGTGGGGTCAGTGTTGTGCCTGGAGTATACCTCAGCTTGAACAGCCATGGCAGGGACCCCAGTGCCAACTAGTCCCTCAGCCTGAAGCTGGTATTCGATCATGGCCATTATGAACCGTGGATATAAGTTCCAACGGTTAGAAAGAGGTTTTGTGGCCATGTCCTTGAGTTCCAAAAATAAAAGATCAGTAAAATTTAAAGGTTGTTTCTCAAGGATAGAATACAATACCTGCTGCCACCTTGTGGACATCTGGTCCCACGAAGAGGTCTTGGGAGCCAGACATACATTCACCATGTGGAAGATCAATCGTTGAGGATCAGGAAAGTGTTTCTTCAACAAGGTGGAGGCGGATAGGTTACCCTGATAGTCATCAGATGTGAAGGAAAGATCAAGGGTACCTTTGGGGTAGGAAGTTGGGTGAGTGGCATCATCCAGCTCTAGGGTTTGGCGTAGAGCAGTTGGAATGATAACCATGGGTTTGCCGTTGACGGAGGACCGGAGGGAGACCTCGGCATTCTGCTCTCCGGTTTGGACGGTGACATTGGTCCAAAGCTCCGTCAAGGAGTCGGTATATAGTGTGGGGTTCAAGAGAAAAGCCGTTTTGTATGGTGAGTCATGCATAAGGTCGACGGCTTGGTGAAATTTGGGCCATAATGGCGATGTTGTAAGGTGGGCGACACAGTTGTGTCGAGGTTTCAGTTGCATGTTCGCCATTAATGGTGTATGGGAATTTCAGAGGTTTGTAAGGATTAGGTCAAGTGAGGAGTAAATGCTCTGAAGGTGGGGTATTTATAGGGTAGGGCAAAGGTTAAAAGAAAACTACTGAACGTTTTGGTGTTAGTTATCAGTTGTTGTAACAGCTGATGACGTGGTTTTAACCTTCAGTGGTTGTAACATCTGAGGACTTGGTGTTAGCCTTCAGTAGTTGAAACTACTGAGACCTTGGTTTTGCCCTTCAGATGTTGTGAACGTCTGAAGGGTTACTATCAGTCTTCAGTAGTTATGAACTACTGATGACCTAGTATTCTTCTTCAGACGTTGTAACAACTGAAGACTTGGTGTTAGCCTTCAGTAGTTGTGAACTACTGAGATCAGTAGTTGTGAACTACTGAAGACATGGTATTGCTTCAGTTGTTGTAAACAACTGAGGACTTGGTGTTAGCCTTCAGTAGTTGTGAACTACTGATGTCAGTAGTTGTGAACTACTGAAGACATGGTTTTGTCCTTCAGTTGTTTGTGTATGAAACATCAGCTGTTGTTATCAGCTGATGAGAAATTACTCATCAGCTGTTTCCGTCAAATCAGTTGTTTCATACTAGCCTCTACATTTACTCATGAGCTCTTTGGCTGACTTTCAGATGTTTCAGACCCTTCAGCTCTTGGGAATATGCCTTCAGCTCTTGTGGTCAGATGTTCACAAGTGCTGATGAAAGTCTTCAGAGCTGGTGAACAAATTGTCTTCAGTATTTGTGTAAGATTACACATCAGTACTTGTGAGCAAAATTTGTTCTTCAGTACTTATTTATTGAAAATCATACATCAGTAGTTGTAATCCACTTCACTACATCAGTTGTTTTTCAATAAATAATGTACATCAGTACTTTGAGTCAGTTTAGTCTTCAGTAGTTGTGAAAGAGCTGAAGACTAAATTACTCATCAGTACTTATATTTGACCTTTGCTCTTTAGTAGTGTACTAAGAGTACCAGCATAGGTCAAATCATTCAAGCTGCAGCATACCAAGCCTTAGTACCAAATTTTGGAATGTGCCACTATCTAAAGGCTTAGTAAAAATGTCTGCAAGCTCATCAGCACTAGGCACAAACTTAGGATCAATCAGACCTTTCTCATAGCAATCCCTGATAAAATGATGTCTGATCTCAATATGCTTGGTCCTAGAGTGCTGGACTGGATTCTTAACAATACAAAGAGCTGAAGCACTATCCATTAATAATGGAGTCTTAGTCTCAGTAATGCCATAATCCAGAAGTTGGTTCTGAAGCCAGAGTATTTGAGAGGTACAACTTGCAGCAGTAATATACTCAGCTTCAGCAGTGGATGTAGCAATTGATGTTTGTTTCTTACTCTGCCAAGAAACTAAACAATTGCCTAGGAATTGGCAACCACTAGAAGTGGATTTTCTGGTGACTTTGCATCCTGCATAGTCACTATCAGAGAAAGCAACTAATTTGCATGAATGCCCAGCTGAATACCAAAGTCCTAGTGATTGGGTACCTTGCAGATATCTAAAGATCCTTTTGACTGCAATCAAATGGGATTCTTTAGGTGCAGCCTGAAATCTAGCACAAGCACATGTTGAAAACATGATGTCTGGTCTAGAAGCTGTAAGGTACATCAAGGACCCAATCATACATCTGTAAAGGGTTTCATCAACCGCTTTACCTTTCTGATCAACATCTAGTTGTGTGATGCTACTCATGGGAGTAGAACAGGGCTTAAAGGATTGTAAATCAAACTTATTCAGCAACTCTTTGGTATACTTGGACTGATGGATGAAGATTCCATCATCCAGTTGTTTGATTTGCAAGCCCAGAAAGTACTGTAATTCTCCCATAGCACTCATTTCAAATCTCAGCTTCATAAGCTTTGTAAATTCATCACACAACTTTGGATCAGAGGATGCAAAGATGATATCATCAACATAAATCTGAACAAGGAGCTTATGTTGTCCCACAGTCTTGATGAATAAGGTTTTATCAATGGTACCTCTAGTGAACTTATTCTCTAGAAGAAAGGTTGAGAGTGTCTCATACCAGGCTCTAGGTGCTTGCTTCAGCCCATAAAGAGCCTTATCAAGCTTGTACACCCAATCAGGATGTTTATTGTCCTCAAAGCCTGGTGGTTGACACACATAAACCTCTTCTTTGATTTTTCCATATAGGAAGGCACTTTTGACATCCATTTGATAAACCTTAAGACTGTGAAAGGCAGCATAAGCTAAGAACAGTCTGATTGCTTCCAGTCTTGCCACAGGTGCAAAGGTCTCATCATAATCGATGCCTTCCTCCTGTGCAAACCCTTGAACAACCAGTCTGGCCTTGTTCTTGACAATTTGGCCCTTCTCATCTGTTTTGTTCCTGAATACCCACTTGGTGCCTATAGCACACTTACCTTTGGGTAATGGAACAAGCTCCCACACTTGCTGTTTCTTGAATTGAAGTAGCTCAAGCTGCATAGCTTCCACCCATCCATTGTCTCTTAAAGCAATATGATAGTTCTTTGGTTCTTGCTGACTGATGAAGAGAGCATAGAAGCAGAAGTTGGACAATTGATTCCTGGTTGAAACTCCAGCATGAATATCACCAATGATTTGTGAAGTGGGGTGATTCTTGAGCTCTTGATAAACTATGATATCTGTGCAAGTGTTTGTAGACCCATTAGCAGCAACAGATGGTGATGGAGATTCCTGAAACCATGTAGAGGATGGCAGCTCAAATGAAGTAGAGCAAGCAGAAATCTCATCAGCATTTGTAGTGGATGGAGCTGCTGAGGCTACAGGAGCATCAGGTTCAGTGGAGTTTGGCAGGTTGTCACTAAACCTGAAGAGGTGAGTACTGACTTCATCATCTTCAGTACCACCAGGTGGAGATCTGTTGACAGGCTCAACAGATGGAGGTTGATAAGGAACATATTGCAGTATGTCCAGATCAAACAGCTCCACAGGTTTTTGTGGAATCTTGTCCTTTGGAGATTCATTGAACTTAACATGCAAAGTTTCTTCAACCCCCTTGGTTCTACAGTTGAAGACTCTGTATGCTTTGCAAGTTGATGAATAACCAACAAAGTACCCTGCATCCACCTTACTAGCAAACTTATGGAGTGGGTTGCTAGTGTTGAGAATGAAACAAGGACACCCAAAGGCTCTAAAGAATGAAATAAGAGGGGCCAAATGATGAATAACTTCATAGGGAGTCTTCATCAATCTCTTATTTACTAAGGCTCTATTCTGTACATAGCAAGCTGTATTGATAGCTTCAGCCCAAAAGGTCAGTGGCAGCCCTGAGTCAGCCAACATTGACCTTGCTGCTTCAATGAGGGTCCTGTTCTTTCTCTCCACCACTCCATTTTGCTCAGGAGTTCTAGGAATGCTAAACTGCCTTCTAATTCCCTTGGACAGGTAGAAGTCATCAAGTGTGTGGTTTCTAAATTTTGTTCCATTGTCACTCCTCACACACTTGACCTGTAGGGAATACTGCTTTTCTACTTGTAACACAAAGTTCATTATTGTCTTTGCTGCTTCATCCTTGGAGTGCAAGAAGAAAGTCCATACAAACCTGGAGTAATCATCCACAATTACCAGGCAGTATTTCTTCTTTGCCATGCTCATTACTCTGACAGGACCAAAGAGATCCATGTGCAGAAGTTGTAAGCAGGCAGTGGACTTAGGTTCTTCTATTGAAGGGAATGAAACTTTGTGTTGTTTTCCTTTCAAGCAAGCAGTGCAGTCATCTTCACACTTGAACTCCTTTAGAGGCAATCCTCTTACTAAACCATGGCTTATAAGTTGATTCATGTTCTTGAAATTAACTTGACCCAGCCTTCTATGCCATAGTGTAGACTCTTGAGGAGATGCCTTGGAGAATAGGCAAGGATGGCCTTTTAGATCCATCTTTTTGGAAAGATCTAAGGCATACACTCTACCTGTCCTGTTGGCCTTCAGGAGAGTGTGTTCATCCAATGCCTTGTCAATCAAACTCAGAACTTTGGATGACAGAATCCTACAGTTCTGGCTTGTGAAAAGGGCAACATGGCCTTTGTCACACATTTGACTGACACTCAAGAGATTGTACTTGAGATTCTCCACATGGTTAACATCATCAAACCTTATTTCCCCGTTGGAAACAAAGCCTTTTCCGACGATGTAACCCTTTGCATCATTGCCAAAAGAAACAAATCCCTTCTTTCCTTGAGAGTAGTCATTAAGAAGGGAACTGCTTCCAGTCATATGCATGGATCCTCCACTGTCTACATACCAGATGCTTCTATGGCATGTTGAAGAACCCTGCAAACACAACCGTGTGTTAGTCTTGGAGACCCAAACCTGCTTGGCTTTGGGTCTGTTCTCAGCTACAGGTGTAGCACTAACAGGTGTGTTGTGAGTGACAGCTTGAAGTGAAGAAGATGGTACAGAAGAGGAACCCTTTGGCTTGGACTTCCTTTTCTGTGGTTTCAACATAGGAGCATCTAAGTGGTTGACTCTTCCCACTAGTTGCTGAACCATCATCACCAACTGTGTCTAATTTTGTGATAAAGCCTTCAGCTCTTCAGACACATTGGAGTTTACTGATGATGAGTTTCTATGTTGTACCATCTTTTTCTAAGCAACCTCAGCTGTTGCCTGAGTAATCCCTACCTTCTTGGATTTAACTTTGGGCCTAGGGATTTCAGGCTTGGATGTTGCCAGTACAAACTTGGTTTCAAACTCATTCTTCATTTTATTGATGCTCTCAGTAATTTGCTCCTTATGTTTGAGTTTGGAACCCCTTTTGTACCAGCATTCATCAGTAAGATGATTGAACAAGCCACATATCTCACATGGCTTTTTCTTCATCTTATGCTGATCATCAGCTGAAGAGGGTTTAACTGCTGAAGACTTGTTCTTCAGCTGTTTGTCATCAGTACTAGCAGTTTTCTTCCTAGTGCCTGCTTTCCTGGTATCCTCTTTAGCCGTCTTCAAACCTTTCCTACTGTTAGTTTTCATCTCTTTAGTGCTAACAGTATTTGAGGTTTGAACTTCAGATGTTGTCACTTGCTCTCCAGTACCTTCAGTACTTCTAGTGACAACTTCTGAGTTGATCAGCCTTTTGGTCATGTGATAGTCTATCTCTGATGATGCTGATTCAGAGGATAGTAAGTCACATGATGAGAAGGATTGGTTATTGCTCTCCCCATCAGATTCAACTTCTGCTCTTGAAATGAAGTCTGTGGGAGGAGCAGTGTGATTATAACCAATGCCAAACTTCACATTGGAAGCTGTTTGCTTGCTAAGAAGCATTTCAAAACCCTTGCAAGATTGCACCCATCGATCACACTCAACTTGGGTGGTTGCAAGAGTTTCCTTGAAGTCCTTGTACTTCTCTAGAAGTACATCTTCCCTAGCTTTACTATCTTTGATTTGGCAGTTGAGCTTGTAAATCTCATCATTTTTATCTTTTAGAACAACCTCAAAATCAGCTTTTCTTTTGGAAATAGTGTGCTCAAGCTCAAGATTTTTATCTATTAAAGCTACATTTGCTTCTCTAATAGAAGCAAATGCTGCTATGCATGACTCTGAACAAAGCTTGGCTTTTGCCTCAGTGGATACCTGAGATGAGACATTGGATGATGACCCTTCAGCAGAATCAAGGGCCATCAGAGCAAGATTTCCAAAAGGTTGATCACCACCATGTTGACCAGCACCCTGGAGTAGTGGTTCCTGACCAGATAGCTCTTCTGGTAGACTACTCCAGTCAACAGCAGTATGGGTGAAAAAGCTTTGTTGTTGAGGTTGTGTGTGGTGATGAGATTGGGAAGAATGAGGCTCTGGAAGAGCATGAGGTGGTTGAGCCGAGGGTGCTTGAGGTTGACCAGGCTGAGGCATGTAGTAACAGGGGTAAGGATAAGGCATATGACCCTGTGGCACAAAATAAGCAGGTGGTGCTTGTGCTTGAGATGGATGGGGAGAACTGTAGGAAGGTTGCCCTTTGTGCTGTGAGCTATTGCTGGGAAAAGTCATAAAGGGTGCAGATGAGTTAGATCCAGATGATCTACACTCTCTTGCAAAGTGTCCAAGCCTTTGGCACTTGTGACACCTCAACTTGCTCTTGTCAAAACCAACTTTGGTTTTGCCAGAGAGTCCTGGGAATTTCCTACCAGTTCTTTTGTAGAACTTCTGAGAGCGGATATTTATCATTGCCATTTGGTTCAAAATATCCATCTCTTCCAGATCATAATCTGGAATGCCCTTCAAATCCGCCATCAGAAAACACAAGTTGTCACCACCACCTCCTGAACTACTAACACCAACAAAAGCTTGTTCTGAGTTGGTAGAGAAATCGATATGCTCATCATAAGAACTTTCTGATGAAGCATATTCTGACTCATGACTTATCAAGGCAGCATTACCTTGAACAAAGTCATCAGCAAGTTTGCCAGAAGATGACAACTTCCTCTTTTGCTCTACCTCTCTCTCAAAAGTGAGTAGCTTCCCATGAAGTTGGGTGAGAGATAGAGTGTCAAGGTTAGCACTAGAGCGTAGGACAATGGTATATGTGTCCCATCTCTCAGGCAATGACCTGAGGAACCTGTTGTTCATCTGGCTGTTGGTGTACTCTTGTTTGACCATCTTCAGCTCAGAGATCAAACAAGAGAACCGCTCAAACTGCTGGGTCAGAGTCTCACCCTTTCTATATGAGAAAGTCTCATATTGTTGGGCGAGGATTTCCCTATTGTTTGCTAAGACCGAATCAGTTCCTCCAAATTGTTCCTTTAGAGCAACCCATAGGTCATGAGCAGACTCATGATGCAAGAGCCCTGAGTATATCTCGTTTGGAATGGCCATGGCTAAAATTCCATGGGCTCTAGCATCAATTTCAAACAGCTTTAGATCTTCGTCCGAATACTGTTCAGGTTTCTTCGCAACCTGTTCATTAGATTCCGGGACGTTCACCATAGGCTTGTATGGCCCATGCACCACTGACTTCCAACAACCAGCACTGTTGACAGCCAAGTGGTGCAGCATACGTCTTTGCCATATGTTATACTCGTTCCTAACCAGCATCGGAGGCTTGGTTGCGGAACCAGTATTGTGAGGATCATTAGTTGGTGTTGTCATCTCAGGGTTTGGTCAAGAACAAGTTTAAACACGACAATCGTAACTCAAAACCACCTAAAGACCTCAAGATTTTGGCCGGAAACAGCAGAAACTCACTCTCTATGACTAACTCTTGCAAATTGCTAATTCGATCAAACTGAGAGATCAAAAGAGCAGTTTCAAATGATCAATGGTAAGATCGATCAATGATTAACCTGCTCTGATACCATTTGACAGGATCTCAGCCTCTCGTGTTGATCAATTAGATTATGTTTGCAGCGGATTTAGCACATTAATTAGCAATTAAAGCAAGAACATAAAAGATATTGCAATTAAAGCATAAACATAGAGAGAGAAGAGTTCTGCGAAACAATGAATGTTCTATTGGTCGCACGTTTCGGCATTTAAAACTGTATGGCTTGCCATCCTTATATAGGAGGCAAAAGCATGGTGGTGATGTCCTTTTCTGACATCACTGAATATTCAAATTACAGCTGTCAAAACATAAAACTACTGAAGATGTCAACAACTGACATCTTCTTACAAAAGTTCCTAAGTGCTGACAAAAGTAAACTACTAAAATCCTACAACGACTGAAGAACAAACTCTTCAGTCGTTTATAACTACTGATACTATAACAACTGAAGAACATGCTCTTCAGTTGTTGTACAACTACTGAAATGAAATAAACTACTGAAAGGAAAAACCACTACAACAACTGAAGAAGACTTCTTCAGTTGTTGTGACAAACTCTGAGTCTTCAGTACTTGGTCTTCAGACTTGGCTTCAGATGATATAACAACTGATGACTTCAGTAGATATCATCAGTTGTTGTCTTCAGTCTTTGTCTTCAGACTTTGTGCTTCAGTAGAAGGTCTTCAGTTCTTTAGTTCTTCAGCTTTTGGTTCTTCAGTACTTGTCTTCGGTACTTGAAGTCTTCAGTACTTGTAAGATCAGTACTTCAGACTTCAGTACTTGGTCTTCAGCACTTTGGAGTCTTCAGCTGATATTCTTCAGTTCTTTGATCTTCATACTTTGTTCTTCAGACTTTGTCATAACAGCAGAAGGCTGGAGCTAAGATGCTCTCGAGTTTGACATTCAAGCAAGAGAACACAATAGCTGATGAGAGTCTTCAGATGTTCTCGAGTCTGACATTCAAGCAAGAGAACATTGTGACTGATGGGAGTCTTCAGCAGTTGTAGCAGTGGCATGTGGGACTTAGAGGTTTTCCTGATCTTAGCTCATTGGTTCTTTTGGTCCAACAGAAGCTCTGAGACTCTTCACTCTCAAACAAACCTTCCAATATGAAAAAGAGAGAGTGAAGTGGCCTGATCCTAGGGTGGCTCACAGGATTACAAAGAAAGACATTCCTATGAGGTACAAGAGCCAGATGAAGAGGATTGTAGATGAGGTGATCACAGTGGCTCTTGTATTAACACCCTGGGAAATTGTGGATGAGTTCGAGAAGGCCTATAAGTCTAAGCAATCACCCGAAATGATGTTGGAGAATAGGGTGGTTAGGAAAGGCTTAGTTTATAAGAGGCTTGAGAACTTCCACAAAGATGAGCTCAACTTGTTGCTAGAAGGCAGACATCCAGATGAATTTGCATATAGGCAAATCACAACAGTTGAGCTTAAGAATGGCAAACAGGTCAAGTTTGTCTCAGAGCTGTACGGCCGTGAAGGATTATTTGATGGTGGGGCTGAAGACCTGTCCAAAGAAGAACAAATGATTTTTGTCAGAGCCCATACCAGAGAATCCTACAGGCTCGTACGTGGGAGGTAGGTTTCATGGATGGGATAACAGCTCTGTGTCCAATTCCCCAAAACAGAGCTCCCATCCATACTTAGCCAAACAAATATCAGAAACCTCCTCCCAGGCCAGTGCTTATCAGGGTCAACTTCTGATCTGATCCAGAAGGAAATAGACCAATCTTTATGCCAACAATAAGTGGAACAACAAATAATTAGAGGTTTTGGCTGTATTGGTTCAGGAGGAGTTTGTTGGACCAAAAGAACCAATGAGCCAAGATTAGGAAAACCTCTAAGTCTCACATGACATCATAACAACTGCTGAAGACCTTCATCAGAAGTTTGACAAAGTCTGAAGAATCAACAGCTGAAGATCAAAGATCCGAACTACAACAGCTGAAGATCTCAAAGTGCTAAAGATAACTACTGAAGTCTGAAGTACTGATAAACACAAGTACTGAAGACTTCAAGTACTGAAGACAAGTGCTGAAGATCAAAGTCTGAAAAATTGAAGAACTAAAGATCAACTGCTGATTCACAAAGTCTGAAGACAACGACTGAAGACATCAGCTGATGACAACTACTGAAGTCATCAGCTGATGAATCATCTGAAGAACAAAGTCTGAAGACTAAAGTGCTGAAGCTTCAGAGTTTGTCACAACAGCTGAAGAAGTCTTCTTCAGTTGTTATGATGGTTTTTCCTTTCAGTAGTTTTATATTTTTCTTTCAGTAGTTTGTACAACAGCTGAAGAGTTTGTTCTTCAGCTATTATAGTTCAGTAGTTGTAAACGACTGAAGAGTTTGTTCTTCAGTCGTTATAGCTTTTCAGTAGATTCTTTTTCAGTACTTGTAATAGGTAGAACACTTAGGAATTTTGTAAGAAGATGTCAGCTGTTGTGACATCTTCAGTAGTTTGTGTTCTATCAGTAGTTAGTTAAATAACTGTTAAATGTCAGTGGAATCTGACAACAGTATGGGCCTTTGCCTATAAAAGGGCAGTGACCTGATTGTATTCGATGCCGAAACATGTGAAATAAACAGAACATTATTCCTTTTGAGGTAGAATTATTCTCTCTACATTTACTTTACATGCAATATTAATTGCTAATTTTCATGCTAAATCCGCTGCGAATACAATCTAATTGGTCAAACTAGAGGCTGAGATCCTGTCAAGGATTGATGGACTACCGTGACTAATTTTTATGAATTTTAGTATGTTTATATAAATTTTAACAAATTATGAGAGATTTGTTAAAAGATAATAAAATTTTTATGTGCTATTAAGCTTTTGGAAGGTTACTTCCATCTGAGGTGCTAAAAATATTAAAAGAAAATTTTGATCTAACATATGGTTAATATTTTTCTTTTTCTAGGTTATCGCCAGAACTAAAAAGGTGAGACTCATAGCCCCATTTTGGTATTTGTAAAGTTTTTAGGGGAAAAATCATACTTTTTATGTTGATGCATTATTTTTAAAATTATTTGAGATGTACTGTCATTTGTGATACAACCATTAATTCGAATAAGAAACCGTCTGATAATATTGGTAGTGCTACTTAGGAGAATATTTTGCACCAACAGGATGAGTGTTGTGATGCTATATTTCCTGCACCAACAGAATGAGTGTTGTGATGTAATATTATCTGATTTTATAAATTGTTTAGTGACAGTATGAGTTATATGTGAACAGGTTTGGTTGTAATTGATGCATCAATAAAATATTTTGTCTGGAAATAAACCTATGATCTTACCAACTTTATGTTGATTATTTGAGTATGCTTTTTCAGGTGAAAATGACTAACAATGTATACTTCTCTTTTGATGTATATAACGGCTGGGGTGAAGTCGTAGGAAGGGTCTGTGTAAATTTAACTGTCAACATTTACGATGGCAGTGTGGTGGTGGACACGCATTTCCATTGTATTTGAAGATGTTTAGTTAAATAAAAGTGGTAATAAGGGTTAGATCAAATTTTGGACTTTATATGTAATGATGTAATCTTAATTTATGATATATATATATATAATCAAGTTATGTGTTTTATGTATTAATATTGTTTGTAGTTTGATTCCTTATAATCAAATGCGTTCTGAACAAACAAGTCACACCCAAAAATCGTTTTACGCTTCTGCCGGGATGTGACAGGTTGGTATCAGAGCCATTGGTTATAGAGAATTAGGTACTATGAAAATACCTAGACTATAACCATAAGCTCAAATAATGATAAATATATACACTTGTGTGATATGATTTTGTGTGAAATTCTATGATTCTATGCTTAACTCTAATAATTATAAAATATGTGACTAACCATTTTGTGAAAAATTATAAAGAAATTTTTGCAGTTATGAATTCAGATAGTTACTACAATGAGACTGATCCTTCCGAATGCTCAGACCATAGCAATTTTAAGGAAATAACACCTGAACCAGAAACCCAACAAGCTATGGAAATCCCTCAACTGGAAGTTGAAAATGAGCCAAAATTTTATGTTCGACGACCACCGATACACATTGGAGGATATACAATTAAGACCCCTAGCAAAAAGATACAACGTGGAGACAGATTTGTAACTAAGCAAGCTGAGGATATAGAAATACAAAATTCTGATTCCTCCGAGAACGAAGGTAATATAATTAAAAGAGAAAAGTTGAACCAAGTAAAGACAGCTCAGTAGACCCTTAGGAAACTCAAGAAAATACAACAAGGAATTTGGAGAATCTAGAAGGATATCAAGAAACTCAAAACACCTAAGAAAAATATCTTCACAAAGATATGGGAATGGATTCGCAAGAACTAGAAAGCTATAGTCTAACTTGTTAGAATAAAGAAATAAGAACTTAATGATATAACTATATATTTTTGTGTTGAAATGTTTACTTGTTATGTGTTAAACAAATTTGTGTTAGAATATCCATTTATGATACTAATATTATGATTCACTATAGTGAATCATGCCGCCAAAAAGAAACACTCAGCCTGTATGAAGAACAGCTCGAGTAGTACGACCTAGAACCCGACTTGGGGAAGAAACACCTGTGTTGGTACACATGTCCCTAGTTCTACTTCAAGTGAGCTTAAATGTAACAGACTTTGATTTTGTTACACATATGTAATGTTTGATCAATGTAATAAAAACTCTTTGACTGATTGTGTATTAGTTGCTTAACGTTTTATATATTTATATCATTGTATGTTACACGCTTATAAGAACATATTATATAGGTATATAGTTGTTAGACATAGTTCTGAATTGTTAAAGGCTCAGGAATGTGTTTAACTAAGTCTCATGATTCAGTCGCACGACTGGACCATGCGAATGGTCCAATCGCACGACTAAACCAGGTGATTGAGTCAATCGCACGATTGAGTCATAAGACTGACTCAATCGTACGAATGAACCAATCGCATGACTCAGTCGCACGACTGAGCCATACGTATGACTCAATCGTACGAATGAAAGATGTAACCTATAAATACCACTTAATTCGTGGAAAAACGTAACACTTCGAGAATTCACAACCCTAGCCGTCCAAGTTCGTCCAGATCGTCCCTTCCAAGTTCATAGATCGTTTCTGATCATTCCTAGTCTAATCTTAACGTATTCTAATCGTCAGGTTTGATCGGATTAACGGTTTCCCTGATTGGATCGCCAATCAAATAGAATTCCGCGCTATTTGATTCGGTTACACATTGAATCAGTTAGTACTCAGTACGTACACGGTCCTAACAAGTCGTATCAGAGCTTTGGCTCTTGATTCTTCGTGGATTCAATCGTTTTTGTGAAAAAGTCAACGTTTTTAGTCTAAAGATCCGTGCTTTCTGCATAAAAATCAAGTTTTTACGTGTGCATGCTTTCAAAATTGAGTCTTTTTCAAGTTGCAGCTGTCTAGGGTATTCTAAATTGTGTTTTAGGTCAAATTGTGTGAAAAAGGTTGAAAAATTTCAAAGTCAGCAGTCTCAGTCGCACGATTGACTCAATCGCACGACTGAACTCCAATCGCCCAGTTCAATCGCACGATTGGCCCAGTCGCTCGTTCAATCGTACGATTGGCCCAGTCATTCTGTTCATTCGCACAACTGCCCTAATCACCTGCCCAGTCGTACGACTAAGCTCAATCACATATTTGAGTTTCAGTCGTCCTTCAGTCGCCACTCCCAGTCGCATACAAAGTTTGGTTTTCAAGTTTAATACTAATTCATTATGGACTCAGAGAACTATGCATTCTCAGTAGGGAAGGACTCCAGGATCCAGAACCTATTGCTATTGGAAAATGAGATCGGGAACCATAGTAAACCACCTAAGCTTTTGTCTCTTGATGAATTTCCTCAATGGAAGCAACGGTTTGAGATTCATCTTAACGGAGTGGACACAAATCTCTGGAATGCTATTGAGACTGGCTACAATATGCCAGTTGGAGCTGATGGTATACCCCTTACTTTGAGTGGATTAAGTGATGCACAAAAGATTGCCTATAATGAAGAGAAGAAAGCCTATGCTATGTTGACACACTCAATTCCTAAAGATATCTTCCATCAGTATTCAGATCATAAATAGAGCAAAAAGTTATGGAATGCTCTTGAGAAACGGTATGATGGGAGCACAACACTGAAGTCTTTAAAGGCCAAAGCATTAAAGAAGGAATTTGATAATTTTTCTGCTATCGGTAATGAGAATCTTGATGATATTATAGACCGCTTCTATCATTTGATGTGTGAACTTCACACTCATGGTGTTACAACGTCTAAGGAAGAAAAAGTGGCAAGTTTGACTGATGGGCTACCAGAGAAGTAGGATTCATTTATTTCCACTTTAAGATATAACTCAGTACTGGAGACATTGGATATCAATGATTTCATCCTGAAACTAAGAGAAGAAGAGGTGAGACACAAGTACAAGGCCAAGAAGGGATCATACACTCAGGATCCGTCTCTCTACAACGTGACTCCTACTGCAAAATCTTCCAGTGCCCCTCTGCAGACTGCTTTTGTATCTAATACATCTGCAATTGGTCAAAGCTCGTCGTCTGGTGGTGAGTCAATTGTTTCATCAGGGGTTCAACACGGTACTACAAAAGCTCAATCGACAAAGTTCGTGACGGAAAATCTGGGCAATGTAACTGTGGAAGTGGCTAAGGAGCACATGGACTTACTTGCTATTCACTCTTATGATGGATTAGTAGCAGGAAAGATTGGTAACTACCACTTGGCTGATGAAGACTATGAGCACGTGGATGAAAATGAATTGGAAAGAATGGATATCATGTGGGCTTTCACAAGTGCTGTGCAACAAGCAAAGAAGTTTGTTAAGAAGACAGGACAGAATCTGGTGGCTACTAAAGATACTACTTTTGGATTTGACAAGTCAAAAGTCACCTGTTTCAACTGCGGGGAGAAAGGACACTTCAAGCGAGATTGTGTTAAACCGAAGAAGACTGGCAATGGGAACACATTCTCGTCCTTCAACAAACAGGATAAAGAGAGAAAGACAGCTTCAACAAGCAATGATTCAAAGGCAATGGTTGCTCAAGGTGATGAAGGACAGGACTAGTCCTTTCGATTTTTATCTGATGGTGAAGCCAACATTACTCTCGTTGATGATCTGAATGATGCCTCTGCAAGTGAGGGGGAGAACTCAGTAGAGCTGGATGCTAATAAAGCCTTAGCTGCTATTGATCAACTTGTTGAAGATGAACTGAATGCAGAATCTGAAGCACAACAGGAACCTCAAACTGCATTCATGGCTGGCACGTCTACATCAGCACAGGTAGAATCAAAAGATGATCTTTTTGTTAAACATGCTTGTGTTGAATGTGATAAATTTAGGGAAAGCATTGATCTGAAATTTGCTAGGTTATTAGATCATAATGATAGTTTAATAAATGACTTAAAACTGTGCACTGAGGCTAATAGAGTGTTAAAATAAAATGAGAGCAGCTACAAGGAGAAAATTGAAGTTTTAAAGAAACAACTAAAAGAAACTGAGGTTGTCGTGTTTAACCATGAAAATGACATAAAGTTTTATTTAAAGACAATTGAGGAAACTAAAAAGGACAGAGCTGTTTTACAAGTTGAAAATGAGTCTTTAAAGTAAATACTCCACAGTCTAGCTAGTTCTTCTCATATTTTGAAAAACATGGTTAAGGAATGCAACAACGGGGAAGTACTGGGTTATAAGATTGTGCCTCCACCACATGAGATCCTTTTGAACACCAAACAGCAACCAGTTAATAATAATCCCATAAAGGACCATGTGGTGACTACTCCTCTGGTTAGTGACTCGGATACTGCAGTTAAACCTACTGCTCCTGTTGCTAATCAGAAGTCATCAACTTCAGGCACAAAAGATCAGACTGATCGGGTGGAAGAGGATATTAATGTCACTCTTGGGTTGGGTTCTAAATTTGTTGACACACAACCAAAGACTTTAAAATCCACTCAATCTAAACAAATTAAGCAAGATCAAAATCATCCAAAAAGACAAATCCACCATAATGTTAAACAAGTAAAATTTTTCAAGGAAGGTGAAAATCAAAGGATTGAGACCAAAAAGTCCTTACCTGAAGTTTACTCCCCACCCCACAAGAGATCTCCTAGTCCTGTTGAAAGGAGATCATGCTATACTTGTGGACAACGAGGTCATATCTCTTCAAACTGTCCTCGCTATCAGACACCCAAAATTAAAATTGAACTAGATAATGAACTTAAACAGTTTTCAAAATAGAGATCTGAGACTCCTGTTAGGTCTGAAACACCTACTAGGTCTTATACCTCTCCTCAACACCACAGACAACACAGATAAGTCACTGGCAAGTCTGTGATGCCTGAGGTGAAACCTGTTTTTGAAACTAAACCTAAGGTTCAAATGGTAAATCACTCATCGGTTTACCACAAACAATCCTTTCACAAGGATGGTTTGTGGAAAGCCAAAATATCTGAAGTGTCTAAAAGCATTGATAAGTTGAAGGTTGAGGTCTCACTAACTGATAAAGGACAGTGGGTTAAGTTCATGATGTGTGATGCCTTTGGAAAACCCAAGCCAGTCAAGGCTTGGGTCCCCCTCCTTAACTAATTATTTTCTATTATGTGCAGGTTGTCCGCTATAGTGCTTCTACCAACACATGGATTGTAGATAGCGAGGCATCCAGGCACATGTCAAACAAATTAAAGGGGCACACGTTTCTTTTGCTGGAAACAAAGGAGGATACATTACCGCATAAGGAGAAGTAGGTAATGCAAAGGTAAGATTTGATAAAGTGAATTTTGTTCAACAATTGGAAAACAATTTGCTTTCAGTGTCTCAGATATGTGACAAGGGCTTCAAAGTGATGTTTGATGATCGGAAGTGTTACATTCTAAAGAAAGAGATGGAGATTCTAGAGGAGCAGGTATTAATGTCAGCATCTAGGTACAATGACCTGTATGTTTTAGATATGTCAATTGCTTCTATTACTGAGTCTACTGTTCAGTGCTTTTTGTCTAAAGCAACAGAGAAGGAGTCTATCTCATGGCACAGAAGAATGGGACATATAAAACATAGGAAGATGAATCATCTGATTCATAACAACTTAGTTGAGGGAGTTACTGTAAAGAACTTCAAACTTCCTAATTTTTGTGTCTCATGCAAGAAGGGAAACCAGACCAGGAAGTCTCACAAGACCAAGCACGTTAACTCTATCGAGATGCCCCTGGAGCTATTGCATATGGATCTATTCGGCCCTGTCAGCACGAAGAGTATCGCCAGAGACTGGTACGGCTTTGTAGTCACAGATGACTACTCACGTTTCTCCCGGGTGATGTTTCTGAAAGCTAAGTCAGAAACTTTTGAGTCGTTCAAGGTTCTCGTCACAACACTGGAGTCCCTCTACAAGCTGAAAGTGAGGAAGATTCGTTCAGACAATGGAACAGAGTTCAAGAATCAGTGGATGGATGCTTTCTACAAAGAGAAGGGAATTTTTCATCAGTTCACCTCTGCATACACACCACAGATGAATGGAGTTGCTGAACGAAAGAATCGGAGCTTGATCGAGACAGCACAGACTATGTTGGAATATTCAAAACTTCCAATACAGTTCGGGAATGAAGCTATTGCCAATGCTTGCTACACACTTAATCGTGTGTTAGTAGCCAAGCGGCATGGGAAGACTTGCTATGAGTTGCTTCAGAAGCGCAAACCAAACCTGGAGTATCTGGAACCATTCAGAGCTCCATGTACGTTGCTGAAGAAAACTCAGGAGGGTAAGTTCAGCGAGAAAGCCGATCAAGGGATATTTCTAGGATATAGCATACCAGACAAACGGGTTTACAACAACTCGACGGGTCAGGTAGAAGTGTGGTGCAACGTAGATGTACAAAGATACACCACCCCCCCTTCTGGAAAAGGTCCATCGTCATTCTTCGATTACGATGGCTTTTTCAATTCCTTCAAGCTCCCTCAGCTTGATTCAGATGATGAGATTGTTGCCCAGATGATGTACGACATCTTAAATACACCAAATCTAGATATCAGCAATATGACACCAGCAATGGTGCTTCGGGATCTTCAACACCCGCTCAGGACGAGACTGGTGAGTCATCAGATGATGACGAAGCAGCTGAGACTAACAATGAGCAAAATGTCAATCAAGAAGAGAGCTCCTCAGCTGCTGAACAAGTATCGGGAAATCCAGATACTGAACCTGTTGTCACAAATCTTGATACTGAAGTTGTCGTTCCTACGACACCTGTGACTAAGATCAGTGTGAATCATGCCCTCAACTCTATCATTGGGGATCTTCAATCCGATGTGCAGACAAGAAATCAGCTGTACTCTGCTGACTATGCTGCAATTATGAAAAAGGGATATGTCAATAACAGGGCTTTCTCATGTTTTGTTTCTCAAATCGAGCCTAAGTTCGTCAGTGATGCCCTAAGGATGAGGCCTGGGTCAATGCTATGTAGGAGGAGTTGCTACAGTTCAAGAAGTTGGGAGTTTGGACACTCATTGACAGGCCCAAAGGAGTGAAAGTTATTGGTACCAAATGGGTACTAAAGTGTAAGAAGGACGACCAAGGTGTTGTTATCAGAAACAAGGCACGGTTGGTTGTTCAAGGATTCAGACAAGTCAAGGGTGTCGACTACAATGAAGTGTTTGCACCAGTGGCACGAATGGAAGCGATTCGGATATTTTTGGCCTACGCATCTTACATGAAGATCAAAGTTTATCAGCTGGATGTTAAGAGTGCATTCCTTCATGAAGAAATCCATGAAGAAGACTACATCAGTCAACCCGAGGGATTCGAAGATCCTTGTCATCAGGATAGAGTCTTCAAGTTGGACAAGGCTCTGTATGGGCTACATCAGGCTCCTCGAGCTTGGTATGAGAAGCTCTCCACCCATCTCTTGAAACATGGTTTTTGGAGGGGTGTGATTGACTGCATGTTGTTCATTAAAGAGAAAGATGGGGATTTACTAATGGTGCAGATCTATGTGGATGACATCATCTTCGGTTCCAGAAATGAAGAACTATGCAAAGAGTTCGAATTTATGATGAAGGCAGAGTTTGAAATGAGTGCCATGGGAGAAATGAAGTTCTTCCTGGGATTACAGGTGGATCAAACACCAACCGGTATTTTTCTGCATCAGACTAAGTATGTTGGAGACATTCTGAGTCGATTTGATATGGAAAATGTCACTGTTGCCGGTACCCCTCTCGCCACAAATCATGATGTGGCTCCTGATGAGAATGGGGATTTGGTGGATGCCGCTATGTATCGTGGGATGATCGGATCTCTTATGTATCTCACTGCCTCGCATCCAGGAATCATGTATGCCACATGTCTTTGCTCCAGATATCAAGCGAAACCCAAAGTCAATCATCTGATTGGAGTGAAGAGGATTTTCCGTTATCTGAAGGGTACCCCAACACTGGGATTGTGGTATCCTCATGATGATGACTTTGAGCTCACTATGTACAGTGATTCTGACTATGGTGGTTGCAAGATGAACTTGAAGTCAACATCAGCAGGGTGTTAGTTCTTTGGAAGGCGGTTAGTCACTTGGCAATGCAAGAAGCAGACCTCGGTTGTATTATCAACCTGTGAAGCTGAATATGTTGCTGCTGCAAGTTGCTGTTCTCAGATCATCTGGATCCAACAGCAAATGCGAGACTACGGTTTACAATTTTCTCAAACACCTATCTTTGTTGATAATTCTGCTGCCATAGCCGTTACTAACAATCCTGTTCAACACCCTAAAACAAAACACATCGGCATAAAGTATCATTTCATACGCGATTGCTATGAAAAACAATTAATTGATGTGATTAAAATAAACGTGGATTTTCAGCGCGCCGACCTCTACACCAAACCTTTTGACAAACCCAGATTTCTATATCTGTTAGAGGTCAACGGTGTGAAAAACAAAAGTGACATAATTTCAGAAGACACAGATGCCTAGTCCGACACTATTGAGTTTTGTTATTTTTATTTTTATTTCTTTTAATTTCCTTGTCTTATAAAAATCCAAAAACACAAAAAGATTTTCTGTTTTAGAATTTTAGGGGGAGATTAGGTTACGTTAAGTAGTTATTTACTTAAAAAAAAGGGGGAGGGAAGATAAGCTGAAAAGGCAAAGACAACAAAACTAAGAATGTGATTCAGCAAATTGGAAAGTGATTGTACACAGGCATCGAGTTACTTGGAACACCAAAACGATTTTCCATTTTTGCAAGTTTAATTAAAATCACAGAAAATATTAGTCAGAGAACTCTAAGTCTAACAAATTGGGAAAATGATAGTACGCTTGTTTGTAACTGTAATTATACGGAGAAAGTCGATCTAGAGAGGTGCTAGTTCATCATACGATGTGTCGGTAGATTCAACACAATAGACAAGTAGACATCATTGGTGAACTCAATTTAAACTAAGCTATTCAACTGACTGTGGGTTCCCATCTTATCACTGGTTAACACAATCAACTATTTTTAATAAGGGATGACGAGCAAATAAACGCCAATAAAAGTGTGCGGATGACCACAAAAAGAGCAAAGCATGAAAAAATGAAAATAACTGCAATCAAGCTAATAACCTATATTGTTGGTGCGTTATGTGCAAAAGAAAATTTAAAGATGCTCTAACAAGAAGATAGGTTATGTGCCTCTCTACTATGCGATGGCACTGACCTGAGGATAAGCATAACCTAGATATTCTAGAGTTCATTGTTGTTTGCCGCCTCTCTGCTATGCGATGGCACTGACCTGAGGTTTGGATTCTCTTTGAAAGATCTATGAATTGTCTCTTCTTGTCAAAATACCCGTAGACCGCTCGAACGTCCTCTAAGGAATGTTGATTACCATATAAGCTTGGGATCCACAAATGTTGGTTGAAATAAAGTAACTTAATACATCACCAATGTGTGTCAAAAGTCTGTGTATGGATTTAAGTGGACAAATATACTGATAATCGTCTTGGATGCACCGCCTGATGCTCAAAATCTATGTGTGTTACATATCAGATCAAGCATGATTCCCAGTTAGAACTTTGAAGTCTCAGATGAAGGAGAAACTGTGATATGTAAATATGTTAGTATCCACGTCACTAAATATATAAAAGTTCCAAGTAATTGAGTTTATGCCTGTCTGATTCCATATGAATCTGTCTTAGAAATGATGTTAATACTAATAGGCTTTTCTACCCAACCCTAAGAAAATCACAAAAACATGTTTATTGTGTTACTTAGTTTAGTCTTTCAAATTTTTTGCAAAGTGTGTCAGTGTCGGACTGGGCTATGTTACTCATTGCTGTGAATGTCATAAAATGAACTTAACATTTAATCTTAAATAAATTGTTTCTGAAAAGGTAAAAGGATCATGTCTGAGATGATCAGGTGGATAAATGGATTATGTCTGAGATGATCAGGTGGATAAATGGATCATGTCTGAGATGATCAGGTAGATAAATGGATCATGTCTGAGATGATCGGGTGGATAACTGGATCACGTCTGAGGTGATCGGATGGATAAATGGATCACATCTGAGGTGATCGACAGGTTTTAATCTAAAATTGATCATGTCTGAGATGATCAACTGCTCATAATGTTTTATCTACTGTTAAATGGAACTAAGTGTCGAACAGTAAAATGGCCAAAATGTCACAAGTATGGCCCATTCGTACGACCAGACCATAAGTATGGACTAGTCGTATGATTGAATCATACGAATGAGTCCAAATCGTACGAGTGGACCATGTGAATGAGCCCAATCGCACGATTGGAGGTGACCGACTATGACAGACGTCCGAATAAACCTCAATCGTACGATTGGAGGTGAATGATTGGGTGAATCGCACGACTAAGGCTCAGTCGCATGACTCACTCATGCGACTAGGCTCAGTCGCATGACTGGAGGTTGCCCTAGTATAAATACAAGGTGAATCGGCCTCAGTCACTCTACTCACCCAAATCGCCCTCCATACGTACGACATAAAGAACCTCAGCCGAAATTTCATTCGATTCACATTTACCATCTATTCTTGTGTTCTGACATTCTATATTGTTTATACAAGTAATATTCGAGGTGGTTCATCAATAAAACCAAACATTGACATCAAGAATCACTCAAGTTTTGACCTAACAGTAACCGAGGACTAAAACGGACAAATAAACTACCTAAACTGAGCTATAAGATCATACTAAACCTAAAAGATGCTTAATCGGACTATTCCGAGTGCAATGAGCCTAATCCCAATGTTTAACATCAAGTATTGCTCAAAAACATGAATTTGGATGTTCAAACAGTCGAATAGGCGACTGGACACACTAATGAACTTCAATCGTACGACTGAGCTGTCTGATTGGCTCAATCGTACGACTGAGATGGACGAATGGCACAGTCGCACGACTGAACCATGCATATGAGCTCAGTCGCATGACTGAAGTAAGTGCATGAGAAGACATGCGACTAAATCCAATCGCATGACTCAGTCGTACGAATGAACTCTATCGTATAACTAGATCTCAGTCGCATAGTTCAATCGCACGACTAGATATCAGTCGCATAGTTCAATCGCACGACTAGATCTCAATCGCCTTGTTTAGTCGCACGACTAAAGAATTTTCTCAAGTTCATTAACCGAAATTGGTTATCTTAGACGAGTACTAATGTTTATCTGTTTTATGTCACAGATGGCTAGTCGGTGGCCCATGAGCACCAAGCACAATATCTGTGCTCATCTGGATCTTACTTCCCGCAATGCTGCGGACTTTTCTGCGATTATCAGTTGCGGATCTTCCAAGCGATCTCAGCGCAGTGTACACCATACAGATTGATTCAGCAGGCGTTTTGGGAAAACGCTGTTGTAGACAGGTTCACGAAGCCTCACACTATTCGGAGCTTTATCTTTGGACAAGATATTGTGCTAACTGAGGAGGATATATGGACCGTTCTTGATTGGGGATGATGCTAACTGCCCAACGAGACTACATCCCCTTACTGTCCATGGCTACTTTATGAGGGCGAAGTACTCGGGGGACATTAACTCAAGTATGCTTAACAAAAGCAACTTGTGCCCCCAGTTCAAGTTCCTCGTCCATGTTCTTTTACGTTGTTTAGCCTCAAGGAAGGGAGGATTTGATGAGTTGTCTGATCAGATGCAGAATGCATTTGTTGCATTAGTGCTGAACTTCCCGTTCAGCTTCTCCAGGATGATCTTCACCTACTTGGTGGAGAACATCAAGGCGAAGGGGAAGGAGAGCTTCTGCATGTACCCGAGGTTTCTCCAGATGATCATTGATCATAAGCTCCCCCAGCTGCTAAAGGAGAAAGAGGATGCCATATGAGTGGATACCGCCACTATCAAAGATCTCGGGCCCCTCTACCATATCTGTACAAATAGAATAGCCTATTTATACAGAATGGTAAAGTGGCCTTGGTTCGTTTAGAAAATATGGCTCGAGGAACCAGGAACAGAGAGCTTTCCCCCTTTTCCATCGACTCTTTGGCCTTAAGAACGCTGGTTTTAAGAATGAGTGATTGCCCTTCTCCGACCCTTACTGCCCAACCTGAGAGTGGACAGTTAATGCGTTCCGCTTATTGAAATTTTTGGGCACAGGTTTTGGCGGTAAAAAAAATGGACTCAAGTAGGGGTTTCTGTAATGTATTAATAAGCTATACCCATACTGCGAGTTGTTTCATACCATAAATAAACTCGAACACTCAAGAAATCTGTTGGGCAGGCGGATGTACTGCGCTCTCCAAGTGTGCCTGTTCCCCCCTTCTTCCTTACCATGGCAAGTCTTTGTGAAAGAACTCCGATGAGAAGAAAAAAGAAGGCGTTAAGAGACCCTCCTGGCCCAACCCTAGACACTCTAAGATCCTTTTTCAAACATGTTCCCATTTCAAGTCAAGAGATAGATAAATAGACACATCCCATTTGATTTGACAATTTAAAACAGATTTTTCAAATACTTAAATATTATTTACTGGATGAAAATGGTAAAATTTATAATCCCTATTCATGCAGTAACATCATCTTGAATCCATTCAATTTGAATTGGTATTTTCTCCATTACAATTATTGGAGGTTATTGATGATACGCCACTGGGGAGAATGAAGGTCTACCGGGGCAAGCAGGTTAAGCCCCGGTGAGGAGACTGTTTGGGCATCTAGCCCGAGAGGACTACGTGGCGCCGGCAAGACATAAGTGGTGCCACGACGATAGTGACTCTGATGTGGAGCACATGGTCATCCTTGGTGATGATTTAGATGATGATGACGGTGATGATTGTGGAGATACAGGTTTTGAGACCACCACTGCAGACGTTACATCTCCACCATCCCCACAAGAGGGATTTGAGACGGCTGGGTTCCATCAGGACTTTCAGGCCGATGAGGATGAAGAGTCTGATGAAGAGCCTCTCACCCGAACAGTGGGTAGCCGGGTGGTTGCTACAGAGCAAGGCGTTAGGGCGGTTGGTGGATGCCCAGGAGGGTCTGGGGGTTCTTCAGTTGATCCATCATATACCCCAGACTCGCCCAATAGCCGAGGGGGAGCATCCAGGTCCAAAGGGACTAGACTGAAGTGGATGGCTCATCCCTAAGGGAGGAAGGAGAAGCGAAGGAGGATTACCTTGCTTACAACCTCAACAGCCACCACTACTACCACTCCACCATCCTCTACCACACCACCCACTACCACAACACCACCACCCACTACCACAACACCACCTACCACTACCATTCCACCTTTCACAACCCCTACCTATACACTTCCACCTATATTCACCACCGCTACAGCTATAACCACCCAACACCGAGCCGGACCCTCATCAGTTCCCTCTAAATCCTTTCTGCCCTCCAGTGGGGTAGAGGAACAGCTTGCAGCACTTAACCGAATGGTACTGAAGCTGTTAGTTGCCGACGACGAGAAGACTGCTCAGCTAAGACAGTTAATGGAGCCTACTGCTGCCCAATCACTGTAGATCTCTTAGCAGGCACAGCAGCTACAAAAGCAGACCCTGCAGATGGCTGCTCAGAGTCCAGAGATCACCCAACTCCAGGAGCAAAACGTCATATCTTCTAAGAAGATTGAGGAGTTGGAGGAGGCCAAGAAGACCATCCTGCTCAAACTTAAGGGCACTAAGGATGAGCCTCTGAAGATAAGAGAGGGAGATGGCGATGATGGTGATGATAAAGATAGTGATGATGTGGTAGATGACAGTGATAAAGATGATGATGATAGTGGAGATGATCAAGCAAAGGAGAGGCACAATGATGATGATGACGATGAAGATTCAGCTACAAATGCTGCTGATCCTGGTCTGGAACAACGAACAAAATGAAGACAAGAACATGGATCTACATCAGCCCCTCCATCATCACCTACAGCTAAAGCTCACGAGCAGATTCAAGACAAAAGTACAGATTAGATGTTTTATTATTCAACTTTTGTACTTGAATCATCTTTCGATGTTTATGTAATTAATGTAAATATTTATTATTTAATGTTTGATTATCTTGATTACATACTAATGATTGTTATGCTACATGTCTTGATCAAGCAGATCCAGCATTTCAGCAAGATGAGCACGATGTTGCTCCCCTCCAACAGATCAAGTCTCAACTCACAATGAGTCTTGAACTGCAAGGGATCGTCAGAAGGGCTGTGAGTTATACTCCTGAAGAAGGAGAAATAATTCACAACCTAACTGATGAGCAACTTGCTGAGATGTTTTGACTTAATCCTGATGATATCGTGAAGGATGCTCCAACATTTGATGATGCTAGTGATGAAGAGCTTAACAATGTTGAGGAGATAGAGATTGAAGACATCACAGATCAGTATTATCCGGAATACGCTGACCGAGAGGGAAATGTGTTTCCAGATCTGGTTAACACTCTCGGCAGTGATGTTTTGGAGAAGCTAAGTGAGAAACAAAAAGGAAGCTGAGGCATCAACTAGCCTAGCCCAAGCCTCGGACGCTGATGTCGATATCAGAAAGGCTGAATGGGCGGCTTGCTTTGGTGAGATCCGAGCCCAACGTGCTACAGCTAAGCCAAGTACCTACACCAAGCTCTACAAAGTTAAGAAGAACATGAAGGTGTCAGGGAAGATTATTGCATAGGCTCATTTTGAGGATCTTGGAGTTTACACTGTAAAGAGGGAGAGGGGAGTCGAGTACTTTAGATTCCCTCATGATCTGAAGACTCTCCCTGGGTTCAAGCTCAACCAACTGGCACGCCTGAAGTTGCTCTACGCTGACCCGAAAAAAATGTCAGGCTGGTTTGAGGCTACACTGAAAAGGGAATACAGGACAAGATGGGTAAACTATAAACCTCAGCAGGCTACGAGGTACCTCCGGAGGTTTGAGGTGAGTACCATCACCGGTCAACCAAAGATAGTCCTGAAGTGGCGCCATCCACGAACGATGTCCAGAATTCCTTTGAGGGAGATGCCATAGGACTTTACACCATATTTTAAGTGGTGGTACTATGACTGGCGCTTTGGAGAGGCCGTCATTGTTTTGGACAGGGAAGGAATGGTGGACACAATAAGGGTGTTCGACCCAATGTGGCTTATCAACTTGTCAGCTTCAGATGTCTATACTCTATACAAGTGGCCACTATTTTTTGATACCCAGGATATAGTGCAAGCACTACAGTTTCAGCATGTCATACGTCTATGCTTCGCACTCAATATCCATGTTGGGGTTTTAAAAGAAGAATGGGCTAAGAGATTTGAAGAGTTTACAAAGGAAGTCAAAGATTAGATAGAACTAGGTCCAAGGGGGAGTTTGTTGGTACACATGTCCCTAGTTCTAGTTCTAGTGAGCTCAAATGTAATAGACTTTCATTTTGTTACACATATGTAATGTTTGATCAATGTAATGAAAACTTTTGACTGATTGTGTGTTGGTTGCTTAATGTTTTATATATTTATATCATTGTATGTTACACGCTTATAAGAACATGTTATATAGGTATACAGTTGTTAGACATAGTTCTGAATTGTTAAAGGCTCAGGAATGTGTTTAACTAAGTCTCATGATTCAGTCGCACGACTGGACCATGCGAATGGTCCAATCGTACGACTGAACCAGGTGATTGAGTCAATCGCATGATTGAGTCATAAGACTGACTCAATCGTACGAATGAACCAATCGCACGACTCAGTCACACGATTGAGCCATACGCATGACTCAGTCGTACGAATGACAGCTGTAACCTATAAATACCACTTAATTCGTGGAAAAACATAACACTTCAAGAATTCACAACCTAGCCGTCCAAGTTTGTCCAGATCATCCCTTCCATGTTCTTAGATCGTTTTTGATCATTCCTAGTCTATTCTTAACATATTCTAATCGTCAGGTTTGATCGGATTAACGGTTTCCCTGATTGGATCGCCAATAAAATAGAATTCCGTGCTATTTGATTCGGTTACACGTTGAATCAGTTAGTACTCAGCATGTACATGGTCCTAACAACCTGTGAATACTGACACAAATGAAAATGACAGAATTTCTCAAATAGTAGCCTAACAAATAGAAGATACGTTACCTACCCTGATAACCCAACTATAACAAAATCTGAACTTTGGAACCACCTCACACCCACAGGAAAGCCCTGAAAATATTAATTCAGAAGAACGACAGGAGGAAGACATCCGGAATAGAGTTTCAAAAGGATGTTCTTACAAGACCTTTATGTCCTGCAGACCCCGAGAATTTGATGGAAAAGGAGGAGCTGTGCAAGCCTTACGATGGTTACATGAAATGGAAGCAGTCTTAGAAATTAGTAACTGTGCAGAGAATTACAAGACACTGTTTGCTTCGTATTACAAAAAGGAGAGGCACAATCCTGGTGAAAAATGGAGGTACACACTAAAGGTAGGCATATTATGAATAAGATAAGTTGGGAAGATTTTAGAAATCTAGTAATAGAAAAATATTATCCTTATAATAAAATAGAAAAATTAGAGGCTGAATTTTTGGCACTAGAAATGAAAGGAGCTGCAAACCGGGAATATACCGACTTGATAACCCCTGAATCGAAAAGGATAGGAAGATATATTTGGGGGCTAGTACCACAAATAAGAGGATTAGTAAAATCCGCAAGGACCAAAACTTTTCAGGAAGCAGTAATCCTGTCAGGAAGTTTGACAGATGAAATGATCAGAAATGGATCATTAAGCAATCCAAAAATAGGAGAGAAAAGAAAGTGGAATGAAAACCACATAGAAAGGAGATTTGGAGAAAAACCTCAGAAAAGAATGACCCGACCTCCACAAAGAAATTTCTTAGGAGCAGCACAGGAAAAGAAAATGGAAAGGCAACCACGGTGCAATATCTGCCAAAGATATCATTCAGGAAACTGTATGACAGTGGCTTGTTATAATTGCAAGAAGAAAGGACACATATCCCGAGATTGCAAGAACCCCACCAACCCTAAACCAGTCTGCTTTCAGTATGGAAACAAGAACCATTTTCGTAATGAATGTCCACAATGGAAAGGCAAGGCTCCAGTTAACCAAAACAACCCCCGTGGAAGAGCTTTCGTAATACAAGCTGAAGAAGCTCGTCATGAACCAGAAGTGGTAACAGGTATGTTCCTTATCAACAACCAGTATGCAAAAGTATTATTTGATACGGGAGCAACTCGTAGTTTTATTTCAAATACCTTTAGACCATCACTTAGTTTAACCTCTGAGAAACTAATACATAAATATGTGATAAAATTAGCTGATGGTAAAGTAATTGAAGCTAGTGAAATTATTCCTAACTGTATTTTGAATTTAGATAAATATTGTTCCGATATAGATCTAATTCCTATTAAATTAGGAGGATTTGATATTGTAGTTGGTATGGATTGGTTAAGTAATAACCATGCGGAAATTATATGTGATAAGAAAATGATAAAAATTCCTTTGATTAAGGAAAATAAAAATCTCTGTATATACGGTGACAGACCAAATGGTATTATGAAACTAATTTCTTGTGAGAAAGCACAAAAATTGTTAGGACCGTGTACGTACGGAGTACTAACTGATTCTTCGTTATACCGGTTCAAATAGTGAGGAATCCTATTTGATTGGTGATCCAATCAGGGAGAACGAAATCAAGATCAATCCTAACGATTAGAAAACATTAAGAATGGAATAGGAATGATCTGGGACGTTCTATGAACTTGGAATGGACGATCTGGACGTTCTGGGTCGACTAGGGTTTCAAGAATTTGAAGTGTTCCGTTTTTTCACGAATTAAGTGGTATTTATAGGTTACAGCTATCAGTCGTACGACTGAGTCAGGCGACTGGCTCAGTCATGTGACTGAGTCATACGATTGGTTCATTCGGACGACTGAGTCAGTCTTATGACTCAATCGTACGATTGACTCAATCTCCTGGTTCAATCGTGTGACTGGCCCATTCGCATGGTCCAGCCGTGCGACTGAATCAGATAAACTAGTTAAACACATTCTTGAACCTTTAATGGTTTAGAACTATGTCTAACAACTGTAAACCTATATAACATTGTCATATATATGTGTAACAATAAACAATATAGATAGATATAACATTAAACAACCAATACACATATATAGAAGAGTTTCTTATTCAATTGATCAAACATTACATAAGTGTTACAAGAAAAGAAAATCTATTACATTTAAGCTCACTAGACTAGAACTGGTGACATGTGTACCAACAAACTCCCCTTGGACCTAGTTCTATCTAGACTTTGACTTCTTTCTTGAACTCTTCAAATCTCTTTATTCTCTCCTCTTTAGAAACCCCGACATGGATATTCAGTGCGAAGCATAGACGTATGATATGCTGAAACTGTAGTGCTTGCACTATATCCTGCATGTCAAAAAACAGTGGCCACTTGTACAGCGTATAAACATCGGACACTGACAAGTTTATTAGCCACATAGGGTCAAACACCCTTATTGTGTCCATCGACCCGTCCTTCTCCAAAACAATGACTGCTTCTCCTGAGCGCTAGTCATAGTACCACCACTTAAAGTGTGGGGTAAAGTCCTGTGGCATCTCCCTTAGTGGAATTCGGGACATTGTGCACGGAGGTCGCCACTTTAGGACTATCTTCGGTTGACCAGTAATGGGACTCACTTCAGACCTTCTGATGTAACGTGTGGCTTGCTGTGGTCTGAAGTTGACCCATCTAGTCCTGTACTCCCTTTTCAGGGCAGCCTCAAACCAGCCTGACATTTTCCTCAGATCAGCGTATAATAGCTTCAGGCGCGCCAGCTGGTTGAGCTCAAAACCAAGGAGACTCTTTAGATCGTGAGGGAATCTAAAGTACTCTATTCCCCTCTCTCTCTTTACAGCATAAACCCTAAGATCCTTAAAGTGAGCTCATGCTATAATCTTCCCTGACACCTTCATGTTTTTCTTGACTTTGTAGAGTTTGGTGTAGGTACTCTATGTCGCTGTAGCACGTTGGGCTCGGACCTCGGCGAAGCAAGCCGCCCATTCGGCCTTTCGAATATCGACTTCTGCGTCTGAGGCTTGCGATTGACTTGTTGAGGCTTCTGCTCCTTTCTCCTTATCGCTGAGTTTATCCAGAATGTCACTGTCAAGGTTGTTTACCAAATCTGGAAACACGTTTCCCTCTTGATCAGTGTATTCTGGATAGTGCTGATCTGTAATGTCTTCAATTTCGATTTTTTCAACATCGTTGAGCTCGTCATCATCAGCATCATCAAAAATTGGAGCATCCTTAACAATTTCGTCTGGATTCAGACGAAATATTTCAGCAAGCTGCTCATCAGTAAGGTCGTGAATAATTTCTCCTTCTTCAGGAGTATAACTCACTGACCTTCTGACGATCCCCTGCAGATCAAGAATCATTGTGAGTTGAGACTTAACCTGTTGGAAGGGAGCAACATCATGCTCATCTCGCTGAAATCCCTTATCTATTTAATATCAACATGTAGAGTAGCAAACATTAGTATAAACTCAAGTTAATTAAACATTAATCATGAAATATTTACAAGAGTTTCATATAAGTCAAAAGATGAATCAAGTACAAAAGCTTTAGAAATAAAACATCTAATCAGTACTTTTGTCTTGGATCATTGCTGGATCTCCAGCAGAAGGGGAGGTAGGTGGGGCAGCAGTTGATGCTCCCTGGTCTTGTCTTTTCTTGCTTCGTTTCTCATGACCAGAGGCAGAGGTAGATGCATCTCCGTCCCCTTCATCATCATCATCATCATCTTTATCTTCATCATCACCTTCCTCGTCATCATCATCACTATCATCATCCTCATCATCCTCCTCATCATCATCATCTCCACCTTCTCCTATTTTGAGAGGCTCACTCGGAGTTGCTTTCAGCTTTAGCAAGATAGACTTATTTTCAGCCTGTAGCTTCTCCAACTTCCTGTCAGTCTCAATCTCGTGCTCTAATAGACCAGTGATCTGATCAGTCTGTGAAGCGATCAGCTGAGCTTGAGATGAAGTCAACTCCCTTAACCGGTGAATCTCAGCTGTCTGGGAGGAACACTGCTCTGTTAACTGCTGAATCTGAGCAGTCTTGGCCCTGTCAGAAGCTAGCAGCTGGAGCACCATGCTGTTCAGTGCTGCAAGCTGCTCTGTCACTGAGACAGGTGGAATGAATGAGCTAGAGGGTGCAGATGAGGGTTGGGTTTGGTGAGTGGTGGTTGTTGTGGTAGCTGTGGTGTAGATGGGAGGTGGTGGGAATGAAGTAGTAGGGGGTACAGTGGTGGTGGTGGTGGCTGTGGTAGTGTGAGATGTAGAGATAGTGGTGGTGTTTTGAGGTGCTTAGGATGGAGTGGATGTGGTAGTAGGTGGTGTAGAGGTAGTGGGTGTGGTGGTGGTAGTGAGTAGATTAAGCCTTCGGCGTTTCGGCTTCAGCCCTTGAGGCCGAGCCATATGTTTCCTCCGTGTCCCCCTTGACACGGAGGCTCCCCCTCGGTTGCCGGGAGAGGCTGGGGTGTAAGATGGATCAGCTGAAGAGCTCCCAGATGCTCCTGGCCGTCCACCAACAGCTCGTATTCCCTGCTTAGTGACCACTACCCGACTGCCCACAGTCTGGGTAAGTGGCACATCATCAGAATCCTCCTCTTCTTGCATATCAAAATCAGGATGAATTGGAGCTGGTTCTGGTCCTCCCTGACCAACTCCCCCTTGATCAGTACCATCATCGTCATCGTCGGAGTCATCAGAGGGAAATGCAATCGGCTCGACGTCCGAGTCACTATCATCGTGACGCCACTTTCTCCTAGCTGGCGTCACGTAATCCTCACGAGCCAAATGCCCAAACAAACTCCTCACCGGGGGCTTGACCTGCTTGCCCCGGTATACTTTCATCCTTCCCAATGTAGTGTCATCCATGATCTCCAGGACGACAGCATCATCTTGAGCTTTTGGGAGCTGGGGGAGCTTCTGGTCTATAATCATCTGGATGAACCTTGGGTACATGCAGAAGCTTTCCTTCCCCTTGGTTTCGATGTTCTCCACCAAATAGGTGAAAATCATCCGTGAAAAGCTGAATGGGAGGTTCAGCACCAGCGCAACATATGCACTCTGCATCTGCTCAGAAAGCTCATCAAAGCCTCCCTTCCTCGAGGCAATGCAACGTAGAAGCACATGGGCCAGATACTTGAATTGGGGGCACAACTTGCTCTTGTTAAGCATCCCCGAGTTGATGTCCCCCGAGTATTTTGCCCTCATAAAACAACCTCGGACAGTAAGGGAATGCAGTCTAATTGGGTGTTCTGCATCGTCCCCAAGCTCCAATACTGTTCGTATATCCTCCTCAGATAGCTCGATATCTTGTCCAAAGATAGAGCTTCTAATAGTATGTGGCTCCCTGGATCTATCGACCACAGCATGTTCCCAATACGCCTGCTGTATTGACCTGTATGGTGTACACTGTGTAGAGATCGCTCGGAATATCCTTGATCTTCTCAAAAATGTGATAATGCCCGAAAACTCGGCGGCATTCCTGGAGGTCAAGTCCACATGAGCACAAATGTTGTGCTTCGTGCTCATAATCCATCGACTTGCCATCTGTCACACAATGTAAGTAACATTAGTGCATCAAGAAGATAGCAAATTTAAAGTCAATGAGCTTTACACCTTGGTTAAGTCGGGCGACTGAGCTACCAATGAACATAGTCGTGCGACTGAGTAGAACGACTGAGCTTTATATGAGTAATTGATTCATACGGGTGACTAAGTCAAGCGAATGAACCTAGTCATGCGATTGAATCATTCGTCCATCTCAGTCGGGCGACTGAGACTAGTCGTCTTCTTAGTCGGGCGATTGGAGTTCATCAGTGTGTCCAGTCGCCTACTCGACGGTTTGTCAATTCAAATTTGTATTTTGAGCCATACTTGATGTTAAACGTCGAAATTTGGCTCATTTGACTCAGAAATGACCGATTAAGCATATTTTAACTTTTGTGTGAACGTTTAGATCAGTTTTGATTATCTATTTGGTCATTAAACTTTCGGTTACTGTTAGGCCAGAATTCACGTGATTCACGATGTCATTGAACGGTTTCAACGATGAAACGCCATGAAGACTACCTGTTTAAACATAAATGAGTGTTAGAACACACCAATAGGATGTAATATTGAATCAAAAGAAATTTGGACAGCGGTTCTTTAGGTCGTGCGAATAAAGGGGGCGATTTAGGTGAATGAACGACTAATGATGATTCGGCCTGTATTTATACTAGGGCAAATCCCAGTCGGGCGACTGAGCCTAGTCGCTTTGGTCAGTCGGGCGACTGAGCCTAGTCGTGTGATTAACCCAATCTTTCATCTCCAATCGGGCGATTGAAGTTCATCCAAATGACTGTTACAGTCGGTCACCTTCAATCGTTCGATTGGATTCATTCGCACTGCCCATTCGTACGATTTGACTCATACGTGTGTTCCAATCGGACGACTGGACCATATTTATGGTCAGTCATGCGACTGGGTCATCCTGATCATCTTTTGACCATGTTACCATAATGACATTTAGTTCCATTTACTAGTAGATAAAACGTTATGAACAAGTTGATCATCTCAGACATGACCATTTTAATAAAACAGTTTGATCACCTCAGACGTGATCCATTTATCCACCTGATTATCTCAGACATGATCCATTTATCCACCTGATCATCTCAGACATGATCCTTTTAACCTTTCAGAAACAATTTGTTTAAGTAAACGTTAAGCACATTTGGTGATGTTTAGCAGATAACAATACACACAGTCCGACATTGCCACATTATACTAAAAAATTGAAAAATCTTAAAACTATGAATAGAATGAACATGTTTTTGTGATTTTTGTTAGGGCAGGTTTGTATAGCCTATTAGCATTGACATTATATCAGGAACAGACTCATTTAGAATCAGACAGGCATATACATCATTACTTGGAACCTTTGATTAGTATTTAACTTTACACACTTGCATATCATAGCTTTCTCACTTATCTAAGACTTCTAAGATCTGACTGGGAATCATGCTTGATATGATACGTAACATACTTTGATTATCAACTTTAGTCAGTGCATACACGACGATTATCAGTATACTTGTCCACTTAAATCCATACATAGACTTTTGACACGCATTGGTAACGAGTTAAGTTATACTATTTCAACCAACATTTGTGGATCCCAAGCTTATATGGTAATCAGTATTCCTTAGAGGACTTTCGAGCGGTCTATAGGTATTTTGACAAGAAGAAACTATTCTTAGAGCTTTCAAAGAGAAGCCAAACCTCAGGTCAGTGCCATCGCACAGCAGAGAGGCGGCAAACAACAATGAATTCTAGAATATGTAGGTTATGCTTATCCTCAGGTCAGTGCCATCGCACAGCAGAGAGGCACACAACCTATCTCCTTGTTAGAGCATTTCTTACTTTTCTTTTTCACATAACGCACCAACAACATTTTGTTATCAGTATGATTGCGCTTGTATTCATTTTTTTCTTTTGCTCTTTTTGCAGTCACACGTTCACCTTTGGTGGCGTTTATTTGCTCGTTATCCCTTATCGGAAATGGCTGATTATGTTAACCAGTGATAAGATGGGAACCCACAGTTGACTGAACCGTTTAGTTTAGATTAAGTTTACCAATGACGTCTACTCGTCTATTGTGTTGAATCTACCGACACATCGTATAGTGAACTGCACCTCCCTAGATCAGCTTTCTCCGTGTAGTTACAGTACCAACCAAGCGTACTATCATCTTCCCATTTTGTTAGACTTAGACTTCTCGGATTTATAATTTTTCTATGATTTAGTTAACTTTGCAGAACCGAAAATCCTTTTGGTGTTACAAGTAACTCGATGTCACATTTCCAGTTTAGATGTCTATGCCTTTTCAGCTTTACTTACCTTCCCCCTTTTTTTTATTTATTTATTTTTTTTAAGTAAATGAATACTGAAATAAATCTCCCCCTAAAATACTAAAACAGAAAATCTTTTTTTGTTTTTGGATTTTATATAACAAGAAAAAAATAAAAAATAAAGAATAAAATAAAATGAACAGAAAATAAACACATAAATACGAGTCGGACTATGTATCTGCTTCTTCCACAATCACATCACTTTTCTTTTTAACGCCGTTGACCTCTAGCAGATAGAAAAATCTAGGTTTATCAAATGGTTTGGTGTAGAGGTCAGCGCGCTGAAAATCCGTGTTAATTTTAATCACATCAATCAATTGTTTTTCATAGCAATCGCGTATGAAATGATATTTAATGCCGATGTGTTTGGTTTTTGGATGTTGAACAGGATTTTTAGTAACAGCTATGGCAGTAGAATTATCAACATAAATAGGGGTGTTAGAAAATTGCAAACCGTAGTCGCGCATTTGCTGTTGGATCCAGATAATCTGAGAGCATCAACTTGCAGCAGCAACATATACAGCTTCACAGGTTGATAAAGCAACCGAGGTCTGCTTCTTGCATTGTCACGTGACTAATCGCCTTCCAAAGAACTGACACACTGCTGATGTAGACTTGAAGTTCATCTTGCAGCCACCATAGTCTGAATCGCTGTATGCAGTAAGCTCAAAGTCATCATCATGAGGATACCACAACCCCAGTGTTAGAGTACCCTTCAGATAATGAAAAATCCTTTTCACCCCAATCAGGTGATTCACTTTTGGCTTCGCTTGATATCTAGAACATAAACATGTGGCATACATAATATCTGGACGCGAGGCAGTGAGGTACATAAGAGATCCGATCATCCGACGATACATAGTGGCATCCACCAAATCCCCATTCTCATCAGGAGCCACATCATGATTTGTGGCGAGAGGGGTACCGGCAGTGGAAACATTCTCCATATCAAACCGACTCAGAATATCACTGACATACTTGGTCTGATGTAGGAAAATACCGGTTGGTGTTTGATCCACCTGTAATCCTAGGAAGAACTTCATTTCTCCCATGGCACTCATTTCGGACTCTGCCTTCATCACAGATTCGAATTCTTTGCACAATGCTTCATTCCTAGACCCAAAGATGATGTCATCCACGTGGATCTGCACCATAAGTAAATCACCATCCTTTTCCTTGATGAATAATGTACAGTCTATGACACCCCTGCGAAAACCGTGTTTCAACAGATGGGTGGAGAGCTTCTCATACCAAGCTCGAGGAGCTTGATGTAGCCCATACAGAGCCTTATCCAGCTTATAGACTTTGTCCCGATGATACGGATCCTCAAATCCTTCGGGTTGACTGACATAGACCTCTTCACGGATTTCCCCATGAAGGAATGCACTCTTCACATCCAACTAATAGACTTTTATCTTCATAAACGATGCATAGGCAAGGAAGATCCGAATTGCTTCCATTCTTGCCACTGGTGCAAACACTTCATTGTAGTCGATCCCCTCGACTTGTCTAAATCCCTGAACAACCAAGCGTGCCTTGTTTCTGATAACAACACCTTGGTCATCCTTTTTGCACTTTAGTACCCATTTGGTACCAATCACTTTAACTCCTTTTGGCCTGTCAACGAGGGTCCAGACTCCAAGTTTCTTGAACTGGAGTAGCTCTTCTTGCATAGCATTGACCCAGGCCTCATCATTCAGGGCATCACTGACGTATTTAGGCTCGATTTGTGAAACAAAACATGAGTAAGCCCCGTCATTGACATAACCCTTTTCCATGACCGCAGCATAATCAGCAGAGTACAGCTGATTTCGCGTCTGCACACCGAATTGAATATCCCCAATGATAGCTGTAGGGGGATGATTCACACTGATCCTAGTCACTGGTGTGGAAGGAACCACAACCTCAGAGTCAAGATTGGTGACTACAGGTTCAGTATCCGGATTTCCCAATGCTGGTTCAGTAGCTGATGACCCACTTTGTTAATTAATATTGTGATCAAGGTTTGGTTCAGCTGCTTCTTCATCACCTGATGAGTCATCACTCGCGTCTTAAGCAGGAGTCGATGAACTTGAGGCACCGCTTGCAGGTGTGATGTTGCTTGAATCTGGATTCGGTGTGTTGAGAACATCATACATCATCTGGGTAGCAACTTCATCATCTGACTCAAACTGAGGAAGATTAAAGGATTTGAAAAAGCCATCATAATCGAAGAATGATGATGGACCTTTTCCAGCAGGGGGTGGTGTATCTCTGAACATCTACGTTGCACCACACTTCTACCTGACCTGTCGAATTATTGTAAACTCGTTTGTCTGGTATGTTGTATCCTAAGAATATTCCTTGATCAGCTTTCTCACTGAACTTACCATCCTGAGTCTTCTTCAACAGTGTACAAGGAGCTCCAAAAGGTTCCAGATACTCCAAGTTAGGCTTGCGCTTCTAAAGCAACTCATAGCAAGTCTTGCCATGCCTTTTGACTACTAACACACGGTTAAGTGTGTAGCAAGCATTGGCAACCGCCTCATTCCAAAACTGGACCGGAAGTTTAGAATCAGCTAACATGGTTCGTGCAGTCTCGATCAAGCTTCGATTCCTTCGTTCTGCAACTCCATTCATCTGTGGCGTGTATGCTGAAGTGAACTGATGAACAATCCCCTTTTCCTTGCAGAAAGCATCCATCCACTGATTCTTGAACTCTGTGCCATTGTCAGAACGAATCCTCTTTACCTTCAGGTTGTAGAGTGACTCCAGTGTTGTGATGAGTACCTTGAATGATTCAAATGTTTCTGATTTAGCTTTCAGAAACATCACCCAGGTGAATCTTGAGTAGTCATCTGTGACTACAAAGCAGTACCAGTCTCCTGCGATACTTTTTGTGCTAACTGGACCAAAGAGATCCATGTGTAGCAGCTCCAGGGGCATCTCTATAGAATTAACTTGCTTGGTCTTGTGAGATTTCCTGGTCTGCTTGCCTTTCTTGCATGAGACATAGAAATCAGGAAGCTGGAAGTTCTTGACAGAAACTCCATCAACTAAGTTATTATGAATCAGATGATTCATCTTCCTATGATTAATATTTCCCATTCTTCTGTGCCACGAAATGGAGTCCTTCTCTGTAGCTTTAGATAAGAAACATTGAACAGTAGAAGAACTAGTAGAAGCATTAGACATATCTAGAACATATAAGTCATTATATCTAGATGCTGACATTAATACCTGCTCCTCTGGAATATCCATTTCTTTCTTCAGAATGTAACATTTACGATTATCAAACATGACTTTGAATCCCTTGTCACAAATCTGAGACACAGAAAGCAGATTGTTTTCTAACTGTTGAACAAAGTTGACTTTGTCGAACCTTACATTTTCATTACCTACTTTGCCTTCAGCAGTAATGTATCCTCCTTTGTTTCCAGCAAATGAGAAATGTCCCCCTTTAATTTGTTTGACATTGAAAAGGAGGGACCTATTTCCCGTCATGTGCCTGGAAGCTCCGCTATCTACGATCCATGTATTTAAAGACACACTATAGCGGACAACCTGCACATAAGAGAAAATAATCAGTTCAGGAGGGGGACCCAAGCCTTGACTGGCTTGGGCTTCCTAGAGGAATCAACCATCATGAATTCGACCCACTGGCCTTTATCAGTGGATGGAATTTCAACGTTCAACTTGTCCTTACTTTCAGACTCATTAGTTGTTTTGGCTTTCCACAAACCATCCCTGTGAAAGGATTTTTTGTGGTAAACCTTAGACTGATTCACAGATGGTTTAGATTCAGAAACAGGTCTCACCGCTGGCATCACAGACTTGTCAGTGACTTGTTTGTGTTGCCTTTGGCGTGGAGGAGACAAAAACGACCGAGAAGGTGTTTTAGACCTAGTAGGTGTTTTCGATCTAATAGGATTCTTAGATCGCTGTTTTGAATCTAAATTAACTTTGTTGTTCAGCTCCAACTTAATTCTTGGAGTCTGATAGCGAGGACAATTTGTTGAAATATGACCGCGCTGTCCACAAGTATAGCAGGATCTCCATTCATCGGGGCTAGAAGATCTCTTGTTGGGCGGTGAGTAAACTTCTGGTTCTTTCTTTTTATTTTCACTTTTAAGATTTTCACCTCCTTTGACAAACTTAACTTGTCTATGTGGCTGAATATTATCTCTTTTAACTGATTTAACGTGAGTGGTTTTAGACATCTTGGATTGTGTGTTATTAGACTTTGAATCCAACCCAAGCGATGTTTGGACATTCTCTTCCACCCATTTCTCAGCAGTGACATTTCTCGATGCTGAGGTTTTCTGATCATCATCCAGAGAAGCAGATTTAACTGTTGTGTCCGGATCACTAACCAAAGGAGTTGTCACCACATGATCCTTAATTAGATTATTATTTATTGGACGTTGTTTAGTGTTCAACAGGATCTTATGTGGTGGTGGAACAACCTTGTAACCCAATCCCCCCCATTGTTGCGTTCTTTAACCAAGTTTTTCAAAATATGCGAGGAACTCGCTAAACTATGTAGTTTTTGTTTCAAAGACTCATTTTCTACCTGTAAAATAGCTTTGTCTTTTTTAGTCTCTTCAATGGTCTTTAAGTAGAATTTAATGTCATTTTCTTGGTTAAACACAACAACTTCAGTTTCCTTTAATTGCATCTTTAAAGCATCTATCTTTTCCTTATAACTGCTCTCATTCTGTTTTAACACTCGATTTGCCTCTGAGCACAGTTTCAAGTCATTTACTAAGTTATCATTGTGTTCTAATAACCTAGAAAATTTTAAATCAATACTTTCTCTAAATTTATCACACTCAACACAAGCATGTTTAGCGAATAATTCATCCTTAGATTGTACCTGTGCAGCTGTGGACCTTCCAGCCATGAAAGCATTTTGAGATGAAGGTTGAGCTTCAGATTCTGAATTCAGCTCATTCTTGACAATTTCATCCACTGCATCAAACGTCTCTTCCAAATTAGCATCAACATCAGCTGAGCTCTCCCCCTTACTCGCTGAGTCTTCGTTCAAGTCTTCCACAGAAGCTATGTTCGCTTCACCATCAGATAAGAACCGAAAGGACCAGTCCTGTCCTTCATCTCCTTGTGCTACTATAGCTTTAGAATCATTTCCTGTGGATGCTGGCTTCTTGTCTTTATCTTGCCTATTGAACAAGGAGAATGGATTCCCGTTCCCAGTCTTTTTAGGCTTCATGCATTCTCTTTTGAAATGTCCCTTTTCTCCACAGTTTAAGCACGTGACTTTAGACTTGTCAAAACCAAAGGTCGTATCTTTAGTAGCCACGAGATTCTGCCCTGTTTTCTTCACAAACTTCTTGGCTCTCCTGACAGCACTTGCAAGAGCCCACATGATATCCATCCTTTCAAGCTCGTTTTCATCTACTTGCTCGTAGTCTTCATCGGTAAGGTGGCAATTTCCAATCTTACCCGCCACCAGACCATCATAAGAGTGCACAACTGCAGCGAGTAGATCCATGTGCTCTTTAGCAACCTCCATTGTTACCTTTCCAACATTTTCTGTCATCAACTTAGCAGATTGATTAACAATTGGACTTTGTAGAATTCCAGATGCACCATGAGACTCATTTGCAGATGATGAGCCTTGATCAGTAGATGACGATGCATTGGAGACAAAGGTTGTTTGCAGAGGAGCTCCAGAAGACTTTGCAGCAGGAGTGGAAGTAGGAGTTACATTGTAGAGTAATGGGTCTTGAGTATACGCTGCTCTTTTCATCCTGTACTGGTGACGCACTTCTTCCTCTCTCAGTTTTAGAATAAAGTCATTAATATCCAAGGTCTCTAGAACTGAGTTGTGTCATATAGTAGAGATGAATGAATGCCACTTTTCAGGTAGACCATCTGCCAAGCTTGAAACTTTGTCTTCCATTGACGTCTTTACTCCATGAGTGTGAAGTTCACTCATCAAGTGATAGAAGCGATCGATAATTTCATCCAAGCTCTCATTCCCAATTGCAGAGAAGTTGTCAAACTCCTTCTTCAACGCTTTACTCTTTAGGGACTTTAGAGCAGAATTCCCATCATACCTCTTCTCAAGATCTTTCATCAACTTTTTACTTTGCTTGTGCTCTGAGTATTGGTGAAAAATGGCCTTGGGAATGGACTGGGTCAAAAGAGCATATGCCTTCTTTTCGGCATTGTAGGCAACCTTCTGTGTATCAGTGAGTCCACTTGAAGTCAAAGGAACACCATTAGCTCCTACGGGCATGTTATAACCAGTCTCAATAGAGTTCCATAAGTTCGGGTCCACTCCATTTAGATGAATCTCAAAACGTTGTCTCCATTGTGGAAATTCATCTATAGTCAATAGCTTAGGTGGCTTGTTATGGTTCCCTGTCTCATTTTCCAGTAAAAGCATGTTCTGTATCCTTGAGTCCTTTCCAGCTGGCATTGCAAAGTTTTTTGAGTCCATTATGTTATAACTTTAACTTCTGAATGAAAATGCTAATACGATTGAGGAGTGCGACTGGGATGCGACCGACACTAGCTGTATGCGATTGGACTCAAATGTACGATTGAACAGACGACTGAGAGACTTAGGCGACTGAACTGACCGAACGACTCAACTGGGCGACAGAACTGGGCGATTGACTCACTCAAGCGATTGGACGAAGCCACTGACTCAATCGGTCGAATGAATGGGAGACTGGACTTCAGTCGTACGATTGAGCTAATCGTGCGACTGAGACTGCAGAAATCGAGATTTTTCACACTTTTGACCTAAAACGTGTTTTGTGACACCTTAGACGGCTGTAAGTTGAAAAACACTGATTTTGCAGAACATGCACACGTAAAGACTCGGTTTTGAGCAGAAAGATTGGATCTTTTAGCGAAAAACGTGGACTTTAACACAAACTTGATTGAATCAAACAAAGAATCAAGAGCCAAAGCTCTGATACCACTTGTTAGGACCGTGTACGTACGGAGTACTAACTGATTCTTCGTTATACCGGATCAAATAGTGCGGAATCCTATTTGATTGGCGATCCAATCAGGGAGAACGAAATCAAGATCAATCCTAACGATTAGAAAACGTTAAGAATGGAATGAGAATGATCTGGGACGTTCTATGAACTTGGAATGGACGATTTGGACGTTCTGGGTCGACTAGGGTTTCAAGTATTTGAAGTGTTCCGTTTTTCCACGAATTAAGTGGTATTTATAGGTTACAGCTATCAGTCGTACGACTGAGTCAGGCGACTGGCTCAGTCATGCGACTGAGTCATACGATTGGTTCATTCGGACGACTGAGTCAGTCTTATGACTCAATCGTACGATTGACTCAATCTCCTGGTTCAATCGTGTGACTGGCCCATTCATATGGTCCAGTCATGCGACTAAATCAGATAAACTAGTTAAACACATTCTTGAACCTTTAATGGTTTAGAACTATGTCTAACAACTGTAAACCTATATAACATTGTCATATATGTGTGTAACAATAAACAATATAGATAGATATAATATTAAACAACCAATACACATATGTAGAAGAGTTTCTTATTCAATTGATCAAACATTACATAAGTGTTACAAGAAAAGAAAGTCTATTACATTTAAGCTCACTAGACTAGAACTGGGGACATGTAAACCTATATAGCATATGCTCCTGCGAATGACCCAGTTTCATGTGTTTTCAAGGTGTATAACATTAAGCCTAGACTATTCGTCAAGCGACGGACACACTATATATGACAATATATGCTCCAACAAAAATGCTTAAATAAGAAATGTTTAGCTTTCTTAGCTCATATAGTTGATGCAAAGTTTGATAAAGGGAATTTAGAAAGTGTTCCTATTATTAATGAATACCCTGATGTTTTTCCTGATGAATTAACTGGATTACCCCCCCCCCCCCCGTCAAGTAGAGTTTAAAATAAAATTAATACCAGGAACAGCCCCTCTTGCTAAAGCACCATATCGTTTAGCACCAACTGAAATGAAGGAACTAATGACCCAATTACAAAAACTATTAGATAAGGGATTTATACGTCCCAGTGTATCACCTTGGGGAGCACCAGTTCTTTTTCTCAAAAAGAAAGATGGAACTTTTAGGATGTGTATTGATATAGAGAACTCAATAAAGTTACTATAAAGAATAAATATCCTCTCCCTAGGATAGATGATTTATTTGATCAATTACAAGGATCTAGTTATTTTTCTAAATAGATTTAAGATCTGGATACCATCAGTTAAGAGTACGGAATGACGATATATCAAAAACTGCATTCAGGACTAGGTACGGACACTATGAATTTCTTGTAATGCCATTTGGATTAACCAATGCTCCAGCAGTATTTATGGATTTGATGAATAGAGTGTGCAAACCCTATTTAGATAAATTCGTTATAGTCTTCATAGATGACATTCTTATTTATTCTAAAAATAAGGAAGACCACGAACAACACCTGAGGTTAACTTTAGAATTACTACGAAAGGAAAAGTTGTATGTAAAATTCTCAAAATATGAATTTTGGAAAAGAGAAGTACAATTCCTAGGACACATAGTTAATCAGAATGGGATTCAAGTTGATCCAGCAAAGATTGAAGTAGTCAAGAAATAGGAAGTTCCAAAAACCCCAACTGAAATACAACAATTCTTAGGTTTAGCAGGATATTATAGGAGATTTATAGAAAATTTCTTGAGAATAGCTCTACCTTCGACAGAATTGACCCAGAAAGATAGAAGGTATATATGGGAAGAAAAACAAAATGAAGTTTTTGAACTCCTCAAAAATAAGTTGTGTAGTGCACCCATTTTAGCTTTGCCAGAAGGGACAGATAATTTTGTAATTTATTGTGATGCATCACGTCAAGGTTTTGGATGTGTTTTAATGCAAAAAGATAAAGTAATAGCATATGCATCCAGACAACTTAGGGGTAGTGAAAAGAACTATACCACCCATGATCTAGAATTAGGAGCAGTAGTATTTGCATTAAAAATTTGGAGACATTATTTGTATGGGACTAAGTGTATAATATATACGGATCATAAAAGTCTATAACATATCTTTGATCAGAAAATGCTGAATATGAGACAGAGAAGATGGGTAGAATTATTAAGTGATTATGACTGTGAAATTAAGTATCGCCCTGGTAAAGCAAATGTAGTTGCTGATGCTTTAAGTAGAAAAGAAAGGATTAAGCCATTACCAGTACATGCTATGAGAATGGAATTACGTTCAGATTTGTTAAATCAAATTCGGGAAGCCAAACAAGAAGATATGTTGAAACTAAAGGGACAATTGAAAGATATGAAGGAAGAAAAAGATGGAATTCTGAGGTTTAAAGGGAGAATTTGGATACCTGACAATAGTGTAATTAGAACAATTGTCTTACAAGAAGCCCATAAGTCAAAATATTCTGTACATCTAGGAAATAATACAATGTACAAGGATTTGAAAAGCCAATACTGGTGGCCAGGAATGAAAAGATCTGTCGGAGAATTCGTGGAACAATGTGATATCTGTTCAAGAGTAAAAGCTGAATATCAAAAACCCTCAGGATACCTACAGCAACCAAAAATTCCAAAATGGAAATGGGATCAGATTACAATGGACTTCATAACCAAACTACCAAGAACCAGAAATGGATACGAGGCAATTTGGGTTATAGTAGATAGATTGACTAAGTCAGCTCATTTCTTACCAATACGAGAAGATTATAAGATAGAAAGACTAGCAAGAATTTACATAAAAGAAATTGTATCTAGACATGGAATACCTGTATCCATCATATCAGACAGAGACAGTAGATTTACTTCTAGATTTTGGCAGACATTACAAAAAGCCTTAGGAACCTAAGTGAACTTAAGTATAGCCTATCATCCACAAACTGATGGACAAAGCGAAAGGACAATACAAACACTAGAAGATATGTTAAGAGCTTGTGCTACAGATTTTGGTGGAAATTGGAATACCCACTTACCATTAATAGAATTTTCATACAATAACAGTTATCACTCTAGTATTGGGTTAGCTCCATTTGAAGCTTTGTACGGAAGAAAGTGTAGATCACCATTATGTTGGAATGAAATAGGCGATAGACAACTTACAGGTCCTGAATTAATCCAAGAAACCACGGACAAGGTCACCGAGATTAAAAATAGATTAAAAGCAGCTCGTGACCGACAGAAAAGTTATGCAGACAAACAAAGGAAACCATTGGAATTTCAAATTGGAGACAGGGTTTATCTAAAGGTATTTCCCTTAAAAGTAAATATTCGATTTGGAAAGCCAAGTAAGTTAAACCCTAGGTATGTTCGTCCATTTAAAATCCTTGATAAGATTGGTCCTGTAGCATATAAGTTAGAATTACCTCAAGAGCTGAGTGAAGTACATAACACATTCCATATATCCAACCTCAAGAAATGTCTGACAGACGAGACTTTAAAGATGCCAATTCAAGAAGTCAAAATAGACAGAAAACTTATTTTCATAGAAGAACCAGTAGCCATTGTAGACAAAGAAATTAAGAGATTAAGAAATAGTAGAATTCCTATAATAAAAGTTAAATGGAATGCAAAGAGAGGACCAGAATATACATGGAAAGGAGAAAATGAGATTAAGAAGAAATATCCTCATTTATTTAGGGTTAATAATCAGGTCGCTTCCGTTTAATCTCAAACACTACTCAACAAGGAATTTCGGGATGAAATTCTTTTAGTAGGGGAGAATGTGACAACCCCAATTAAGGTCAGATAAAGCCCTAATATTTTCATATACCAAATTATTATATGACTATATTGTTATGTCACATATATATATATATATTTTAGGTACAATATGTGAATATAGACTTATGTATACGTGATTTTGAATGCATGAACACGTTTTATGCACACGATTAAGTCTGGTAACTAACCATATCACTATATATATGTGCTATAAACATGCATGCATACATGCATGCATATGTTTACGTGCGCATGTATGAATCAAATTACTAAATTGTTAAGCCAACAAATACATCTCAAAGTCTCTCAAATCCCACAATGTACCACATTATAACTCAAACAAACACTACAATACCTTGAAACGTCAAAAGGAATTTAACATCAACACAAAACAAATCAAACCTTAAACACCTAAGCCATAACACAAGCATAACCAAGGCTTGAAACCGGACCATTAGGCAACTAAACCAAACCCGACTAAGCCCCATTCGATCCTAACCAAGCCGGTTAGCCACCATTAAACCTTGTGTAAACTAAGTAATCATGACCCAAGGTGAGTCATGCACACCATAGCTTGCCACCTTGCATGTGAGACACCAATCTCACCATGAAACCGCCACCTCTCTCGGTTCATCTCCTAACCCGCCACCAAAGCACCCTACTAAACCACATCATCACTCTAAACCTTAGGCCTCATAATGAACTCCCTTACAATATATACCTCTCGGATAGGAGCACCAAAAACCGACACAAAGCCTCACAACTCTTGGTTTCTATACCATCGATCACCACCACCTTACATTCACGGGTTCTTTGAGCACGACCTTGGCCAAAACCGCAAGCACCATCGGTTACCATCAACTCAACTCTCGGTTCTAAACACTCGAGTTTTACGAAACAAGGTCATCCTCACACGGTTAGAACTCATGGGAACAAGACAAGAGAAACGCGTGTACTACCCTCTGTCAAAATCAAGGTGTTGATATCAAACCATTTGATATTTAAAATCTTCGGGTTATACATGTTTGATAAACACGTATAAAACAACTCTTAAGAATCATAAGATATAAAAGAGTTGTTATCAAAAACCATGTCAAAATATGATTTCTCAGGTTAAAACTTTTAAAAGAAAATTATAATAAATGATATAAATAACCAAGAAATTAAATATAGTGTAAAAATCTAATCAAAAATCCAAAAATATATTTAAATAACTGCGATTGTAGGAATAAATAATTAAAAACATTTGAAAAATTCTAAAATTAAGATCTGGAAATTTTGGTAAAATAATGACAAGTAAAATAATTTTTATAAATAATTTATGTTTATAAAAGAAAATTTTCTATTGGAGGAACCAAAACTATAAAAATTCTGGAAAAATTATATAATGATTAGTGGATATTTTAAATACTCCAGAATTAATTTCATGATTTAGTTCTTATTTATGATTAAAATTTGTATTTTTAAGCCTTCTAGAAGAGAAAAATCGTAATAAATATTTGCACTACAAAATAAAATAATAAAAAAATTACATAAATTTTTATGTAACAGGAATAAGAATAAATAATGAAAATTTTACATAAATTTTTATGTAATAGGAATAACAGACTGCATAAATTCCATAATTTATGAAGCTATATAGCTATTTTTACCGAATTTTGTGATTATTAGAAAAATCACAGAAAAATATCTGTTGATTAATAAATACCAGATTAATTATGAGATGGAAGGAATATTTGGGACAACAATCTGGAAAAATATGAGGATTTATGGACTACCGTGACTAATTTTTATGAATTTTGGTATGTTTATATAAATTTTAACAAATTATGAGAGATTTGTTAAAAGATAATAAAATTTTTATGTGCTATTAAGCTTTTGGAAGGTTGCTTCCATCTGAGGTGCTAAAAATATTAAAACAAAAATTTGATCTAACATATGGTTAATATTTTTCTTTTTCTAGGTTATCGCGAGAACTAAAAAGGTGAGACTCATAGCTCTATTTTGGTATTTGTAAAGTTTTTGGGAGAAAAAACATACTGTTTATGTTGATGCATTTTTTTTAAAATTATTTTGAGATGTACTGTCATTTGTGATACAACCATTAATTCGAATGAGGAACCGTCTGATAATATTGGTAGCGCTACTTAGGAGAATATTTTACACCAACAGGATGATTGTTGTGATGCTATATTTCCTGCACCAACAGAATGAGTATTGTGATGTAATATTATCTGATTTGGTAAATTGTTTCGTGACAGTATGAGTTATGTGTGAACAGGTTGGTTGTAATTGGTGCATCAATAAAATATTTTGCTGGAAATAAACCTATTATCTTACCAACTTTACGTTGATTATTTGAGTATGCTTTTTCAGGTGAAAATGACTAACAATGTAGACTTCTCTTTTGATGTATACAACGACTGGGGTGAAGTCGTAGGAAGGGTCTGTGTAAATTTAACTGTCAACATTTACGATGGCAGTGTTGTGGTGGATCGCATTTCCATCGCATTTGAAGATGTTTAGTTAAATAAAAGCTGTAATAAGGGTTAGATCAAATTTTGGACTTTATATGTAATGATGTAATCTTAACTTATGATATATGTATAATCATGTTATGTGTTTTATGTATTAATATTGTTTGTAGTTTGATTACTTATAATCAAATTCGTTCTGAACAAATAAGTCACACCCAAAAATCGTTTCACTCTTCCGCCGGGATGTGACATTAATAGTTAATTCTATAACTAACATTTAATATTAATTATATATTAATTGAAATTCATGCCAATCGGAACCCTAATCATTTGTGCTTACATTTACTCGTTGTTGTGCATTCAAGATGAGTTTATAGCTCCACTTTAATATTACTCTTTTAGGGAAAAAGAAACATGTTCTTTTAATGTTCTCTCATTTGATCTGTATTACTGTAATTATCACATGATTACTAATGTTATACCATTTTAAGACCTCACTTTTGAAACGTTAATGTACGTACTTTAGCAAGGTAATTCTGCGTAGATCTACTGGATTTGACAAACCCTACTAGGGCTAGTCACGCTAGTATGACTGCTTGTCAAATAGGTGTTTAATTGACCTAATTTTTGTTGTTGTGATCTGGTAACCACAGCTAACGCATACATATATTTGTCGGTTTCGGTTACGAACTTCATACACTGTGTAACTTGTTATGTAGAATAGCTATCTACTAATGTTACTTTGTTTACTTGATCTGCTTTCGATTATGTTTCTATTTATCAAAACCTATGAACTCACCAACCCTGTGTTGACACTTTAGCATGTTTCTTTCAGGTTCTTGAGGTATGCATGGCTAGGAGCATCTCATTATTTCATACATCACTCATTGGTTTTTATGATTAAACAATGTTTTGGTAAATTACATTTATTTGAGTTGTGTGTGTTTTGTACCCTTTAAATTATGAATGATTATGCTTTGGCAAATGTTTTCTTGAATTCATTATTAGTTATACTGTTAGGAATTTCTAATAATATTGAACAACTATGTTTTGTAATTATTGTGTCGTTTGGTGTAACTATGAGATCCTGGTATGTCACGTATCTAAAGGTAAAATCCTGTTTGTTGAAATTGAGGGTTTGATAGCATATGATGTGCCCCAAGTACACACTTGTGCTCTGAAAACTATCACATGTACCGGCTAACCAACTTTTACCTACATTGTACTAACACAGGGTCATGCCTGGGAAGTATGGCGTCGTACCTAGCACTCTAAAAATGCTATTAATAGTAGCTTATTTGTAACATTTGAAAAAGCTTTTTCAGAGGTGAAGTGTTGGTGATTTGCTCTCAAGGGTCCATCACTTGGAGGTCCTTAGGCTGTGTTTGATATGCTTCTGACCGGGCTGACCCTGACCCGGCTGACTCGGTCAGCCCGGTCAGCCCGTTTGATTCTCGCGTGAAGCCATCTGACCGAGTCAGGGGCTCTGACCCAGACCTGAAAAACAAAGAAGCTGACCCAAACTCCACCTCCTTCTCTCTGTTGCAGCACACCGCCCCTTCCCAACCCTACGCCCGATCGGCGACCTCCCCTCGCCCTGCGCTCTCGATCGGCAGCTCCCCCTCCCCCTGCGCTCTCGATCGGCAGCTCCCCCTCCCCCAGCGCTCTCGATCGGCATCGAAGAACTTCGGTGGGTGAGGATTGGGCCAGTTGAACGATGGTGGAGTGATGTGCGATGATTTTGAAGTGGTGTTGATGGATGACGGTGGGATGATCATGTGTGATGATTTTGATGAGTGAATTTGCAGGTGGAAGTGTTGAATTCGAAAAGATGAAGGAAAAAGATAAGGGATGGTGGAATATGGGGAAATTGGTGGTGAATAATTGAATATACGATTTTGGGATTCTTCTGCAAAATGCACAACACTAATGTTCCTTTTGTATACATGTTTTAAATAGGGCTTTAAAAACGTGTATGTATATGGGTATGTAGATGTGTATGTATATGTGTATGTGCATGTAGATGTGTATGTTGATGTATATGTGTATGTAGATGTGTATGTAGATGTATGTGTATGTAGATGTGTATGTATATGTATATATTGCTTATGTGTATGTATGTATATAAGGTTATATTTATCATTAAGCAGAGTCAGTCAGATACTAAATCAAACAGCCAAGTTTCAGTCAGATGCAGACTCAATCAGAACTTCTTACTGGGTCAGCTTCTGACTCAGTCAGATCTTACTCAGTCAGCACAATCAAACAGCCCCTTAGAAGGCTTAAGAGTTTCATTCAACACTTAGGCTCGGCATTGATTAACATCACCCAGATTGGATCATCGATTTGATTATTCTAATTTATTGATGATTCCAATCATTTACTTTTGTTGGTATGTACAAGCTCATTATGAGATTAACTCTTAATATCATCTTAATTTGGTTAAACATTGTAACTTATGATAAACCCTAATAGTGTGGATTTATTATGTTAATTTTATGATAATCTTGTATTAACCTTTGATTGGTAGCATCTGTATTTGAATTGGAAGTTATAAATTTATAATTAGTAATTACGAATGCCATACAATATTAAAAAAATGTATGAACTAACTTTTATTTGTGAAACTAATATTCATGATAGACATATGGCTAATAAACTAGAAATGATTATTAGAAATTATATCACCTCAACTTTCTAATCATTTGCGGGTTACTATTTACTTTATCTAAGAAAATTATAGTAATTGTTATGATTTACTAAAATTAATAGTATGTTAAATTGGAACATGATCAACTCTCTTTCATATACAAATATATGTTTTTAGAAATCATAATATAAACGGGTATACAAGTATTAGCTACTTTATTAGGGACTCGGTGATTGTCTTATAAATTACTCATTACAGCTTTCTCTATCACTATGGAGTTAGTTAACGGTAGATCCACGTAAAGTCACGTTTAGAAACATTAACATAATTTCACGACAAACATCACTATATGATCGCGTGAAAGGTAAACTTGTCTTTTGTGTGTGAAGTTTAGTATTAGTAAAAACTTTTTAAAACTTAATCTTTGTTAACAAATCTTTATAAAAATATACCATTCGCACGCACCAATGGCATCGCCGACAAGGAAGGTCGAAGGTGGTGGAGAACGACAACCATAGTAACAACAACAGCAGCACCAAGGAGTTGGCAACATGTCCACCGCGATCATAAGGATTGTCATCATTAATTTATTACCTCACCCCTTAGTTCTTCGCTTTCAATTAACCATCTTCTTCTGCCTTTGATACTACCATTCAGATCTCTAATCTTTCTAGTAATCTGAACCTCTAGTGAAATTGTTTTATTATTCTGTTCACAATTATTCATGATTGATAGTGTAAATCACTGCACATGGAAATTGGGATCGTTAGTGATACACGTGAACCTAATTCTTATGTAAGTGATTTTAAATATGTCCTTGAGGTTTTGATTAGCATGTACGAATGAATGGATATTACATAATCACTTTACAGCTTCAAATTGAGTATTATGGGTTTTCTATATATAATTACATTGAACTATATATTTTATGATAATTGGAAGATTGATGATGATGTTGTGTATACAGTGAAGTAGCCTGCCTCTAGTTTTACCTATAAAACAGACTAGGTTTGACTAAAATTAAGTATAGCTTTTAGTGTTTTGAAAAGGTTACTATGAAATTGTTTTAGGGTGTGTTGTGTCCTTTTTCAAGGTTCAATGCATGCCACACCTCTAACTTATCTTTGTATGTAACCTAAAAGGTATCCTTCTATGTGTATTGTCTTTAGGATATGTGGCTTTATCTCTCTAGTCGATATTGTGTTCTCAATTTTGTAAAACTGACTTGTATAAATAGTCGGCTAGTATTTAAAACCATATATTTGTTTTCGATAGTTATAGTTGTACTAACTTTGATACATGGATTCATTTGTTCTAAAGTAAATATCAGACTTTGGTGCATGCTAATTAAGTTTGCATGTTTTTTAATAGGCATTGAAAACAAGGTGGCGAATGCTATGTCAAGGGTTTCTTGATTGGCCTCATTTTCTACACTCTCAATTAGATTAATCCTACATTATGGGACAGGATTCAACATTCTTGGCATAATGATCTTCAAATATCTAACTTGATACAACAATTGCAAGCTGGTCATTTTGTGAAAAACACATAATGGGATGGAAAGTTGTTAACAAGAAAGGGCAAGTTTTTGATTGGTAGATACTCTGCTCTTCAAGCCGACATTATTAATTCCGTCTTGCTTCTACTTTAAGTGGACATTCTGATTTCAAACCCACAGTATGTGGACTTAAAGAACTGTTCTATTAGAAGAGTTTCTCTAAAGTTATCTATAAATCCACTAAGGAATGTTCCACTTGTTAGCAAGCTAAATATGAAACCCTAGCCACCCCAGGATTAATCAACCTCCTACTAATCCGTAAGTCCATTTTCACTAATATCTTGTAGATTTTATATATGGGTTACCCAAGGTTCAAGGTAAAAACATTGCAAGGGTGATTGTTGTTCACCTCACTATATATGGTCAATGCTTTTCAGCATTTCCTCATCGTGTAATCTTTGCTGCTCCTCTTCTTCTAATTTTACCCTCACAGTATCCATCTGTGAGGTGGGAGTGATGGTTTGAGGTTTGGCTTTTGGTAGAGGGATGACTGCTGAAAGGGGCGGTCTATCCTCCTCATCCTCCTCTTCTTCTTCTTGCAGCCTCAACACCCTTCTCTTCTTCTTTAAGGGTGGATCATTGGCTGCAGGTTTTGATGGTGAAGGGGTTGGTTTTATGGGTTGTGTTTGGGTGGTTGGTGTGGGAATGTTGGCAGGCACTGCTAGCAATCTAGAGATAAGAGATGGTTTGGTCTGTTTTGCTAGCAGTGTCCTGTTCCCAGCACCGGCTTCTGAGAGGGCCTCAGCGACCAGTCCTTGGTGAAATCACCAGCTGAACAGATCTTGGTGGCTATAGTCAAGATTCTGTCCCTGGTCCATGCTTTGACATCAAGGACTGGCCTGCCCAGATACTTCGAAATGAATCTACTCATAGCCTCGAGTCTCTTTTTGTCCTCTTGGCTATAAGTAGACCATCGGTACTCAATCTCTTTTCTCTCCATATTTCTGATCTCCTGATCTAGCATGGCAGTGTCCTTGTCAAAGCCTTGCCTGAACAGCTGATCAATGACAGAGTCCATTGATCAGCTATGCTCAGCATCAGCCTCCTTGACAAGGGCTGCTAGATCAGAGTCAGTCTTCTCTCCCTTCTCTCCCTCCTCTCCTCTCTTCTCTCCTCTCTTATTTTAATAAGTGAAACTGAAATCCTTTTGGATTTCAGCCACTTCTATTTGAGCTCTCTCCTCCTTCACCTTCTCCTTCCCCTTCTCCCTACCCGTCTCCTCAGACCTCTCGCTCTTATTTGCCACCTCTCTCCCTACTTCTATCTCTTCCTCCACCCTCTTCCTCTTAACTTGCACTGATGTCTCCCCCTTTTTGGGTGCATTGGTTGGGGTTTGACTATCAGCAAGTGCTTTAGCAACAGCAACCTCCACCATGGGTTGTATATAAGTGGGAAGCCTCTCATCAATGGTTTTCATCACAATTTCTGTGATTATAGGTATGATGAGAGGCAGGGATTTCTGGAAGATAGCATCTAGCTGCTCAGGAGGGTTCTGTTCCTGAGAGCTAGTGCCAGAAGCAGGGGCAGGTGGCTGAGATTGTGGGAGTGGCTGAGTGTCTGTGAGACCTTCGGATGAAGGTGCCATCTGTGGGTTAGTGGTGGCAGATGGACTTCTATCTTGAGTCATTTGAGCAAGCAGCTCTTTGAGTCTGCTTATCTCATCTTCTAAGATAGTGTTATGAGCAACTACATCAAAGAAGAAGCTCAGGTCATCATCAGTGTGAACTGAATCACCTGACCTCCTGACTATGTCAGGATGTACATGCACTGAGTGTCGCTCAGTAGTTGCATGTGCCCCTTGTTCTTGGTACTTGGGACTTCCAGCCTCCGGATTGGATCCATCATCAGCAGTTGCCTCTGGTGAGGTCTTATTGCTTGTACCAGCTTCTTCCTGCTCATGTGCTGATGCGGGGGAATTGGCAGCCTCACCAGAATATCCTATCTCCCTAGCCACACTGAGAGATTGGACATGTGATTCCCTATGTTGTGGGCTCCCACCAGCACTTGTGTCCACCCTCTCTTCGGTTGGGGTCTCCCCAGTTGGAATTAGTTTCTGGGGAGAGGGTGGAGTGCTCAGGTGGGTCAACACTTTGGCTATTATGAGTGTAGGGCTTTTTGGGGCGGTCTCAGTGGGGGATGGGCTTGAAGCAGTGTGCACATGGGGAGGAGTGTGCATTTCAATGGCAGTCTCCTCAAGTGAGAAAGACCCCAGATGTGTGGGTGCCCCTGAAGTGGTTGTATCAGGCTCCTGTTGAGAGGAAGCCTGTGCGGTTGTGGTGGGTGGAGTCGTGGTAGCTGCTGGGAGAATCGAACCAGCAGCCAAATCCTGCCTTTGTATTGCAGGGGCATCCTCAGGGGACTCATTTCCCTGAGTAGCCTTTTTGGGCTTCTTTTTGGCTTTTGGCTTGGTGGGGACTTTGGATTTGGAGGTGAAGGCTGTGGGTTCCTGCTGCGTGGGTTTTCGCAGCCGGCCAGCCTGTTTTAGTGTGTGGTCGGTGTTGTGCCTGGAGTATACCTCGGCTAAAACAGCCATGGCAGGGACCCCCGTGCCAACAAGTCCCTTAGCTTGAAGCTGGTCTCCTATCATGGCCATAATGAACCTAGGATATAAAATCCATCGGTTTAAAACAGGTTTAGCAGCCATGTCTTTGAGTTCCAAAAATATAATTTCAGTTAAGTTCAGTGGTTGTTTCTCAAAGATAGAATACAATACCTGTTGCCACCTTGTTGACATCTGGTCCCATGAAGATGTTTTGGGGGCCAGACACACATTCACCATGTGGAAGATGAGACGTTGGGGATCTGGGAAGTGTTTCTTCAACAAGGTGGTGGCAGAGAGGTCGCCCTGATAGTCGTTGGCTGTGAACCATAGATCGAGGGCACCTTTGGGGTAAGAGGTTGGGAAGGTGGCATCCTCCAGCTTTAGGGTTTCTCGAATGGTAGCTGGAGTGATAACCACTTGGTGGTTGTTTACGGAGGACCGGAGAGAGACCTCGTCGTCATTCTCTCCAGTTTGGACGGTGATATTCGTCCAGAACTCTGCCAAGGAATCGGTGTATATGGTGGGGTTGAGGAGAAATGCCGTTTGGTATGGTGAGTCGGTCATAAGATCGACGGCATGGTGAAATTTAGGCCATAATGGCGATTTGGTGAGATGAGCGACACAGTTGTGTCGAGGTTTGAGTTGCATGGCCGCCATTAATGGTGTATGGGAATTTCAGAGGTTTTTGAAAAGTTAGGTCAAGTGAGAATGAAAAGCTCTAAAGCTTGGGTATTTATAGGGTATGGCAAAGGCTGAAAGAAAACTACTGAAGGTTTTGGTGTTAGTCATCAGTTGTTGAAACTACTGATGACGTGGTTTTTAACCTTCAGTGGTTGTAACATCTGAGGACTTGGTGTTAGTCTTCAGTAGATGAAACTACTGAAACCTTGGTTTTGTCCTTCAGATGTAAACGGCTGAAGATTTGTTGTCAGTCTTCAGTAGTTATAAACTACTAAAGACCTAGTTTTCATCTTCAGACATTGTAACAACTGAAGACTTGGTGTTAGCCTTCAGTAGTTGTGAACTACTGACATCAGTAGTTGTTAACTACTGAAGACATGGTATTGCTTCAGTTGTTGTAAACAACTGAGGACTTGGTGTTAGTCATCAGTAGTTGTGAAACTACTGAAGACATGGTTTTGTCCTTCAGTTGTTTGGGTATGAAACAACAGCTGTTGGCATCAGCTGAAGAGTAAAGTTACTCATCAGCTGTTTCCGTCAAATCAGTTGTTTCATGCTGACCTCCATATTTACTCATCAGCTCTTTGGCTGACTTTCAGATGTTTCATTGACCCTTCAGCTCTTGGGAATATTAATGCCTTCAGCTCTTGTGATCAGATGTTCACAAGTGCTGATGAAATACTCCAGAGCTGGTGAACAAATTTGTCTTCAGTACTTGTGTAAGATTACACATCAGTACTTGTGAACAAAATTTGTTCTTCAGTACTTATTTGTTTGAAAATGATACATCAGTAGTTGTAACCCACCTCACTACATCAGTTGTTTTCAACAAATAATGTACATCAGTACTTTGAAGCATTTTAGTCTTCAGTAGTTGTGAAATTGCTGAAGACTAAATTACTCATCAGCACTTATATTTGACCTTTGCATACTAATGCTCATCAGTACTTGTGAACTGAGAGCATCAGTATTAGTCAAATTATTCTAGCTGCAGCATACCAAGCCTTAGTACCAAGTTTTGAAATGTGGCACTATCTAGAGGCTTAGTAAATATATCTACGAGCTCATCAGCACTAGGTACAAACTTTGGATCAATCAGACCTTTTTCATAGCAATCCCTAATAAAATGATGTCTGATCTCTATATGTTTGGTCCTAGAGTGCTGGACTGGATTTTTAACAATGCAAAGAGCTGAAGCACTATCCATTAACAATGGATTCTTAGTCTCTGTAATGCCATAATCCAGGAGTTGGTTCTGAAGCCAGAGTATCTGAGATGTATAACTTGCAGCAGCAATGTACTCAACTTCAGCAGTCGATGTAGCAATTGATGTTTGTTTCTTACTCTGCCAAGAAACTAAACAATTGCCTAGGAATTGGCAACCACCAGAAGTGGATTTTCTGGTGACTTTGCATCCTGCATAGTCACTATCAGAGAAAGCAACTAATTTGCAAGAATGCCCAGTTGAATACCAAAGACCTAGTGATTGGGTACCTTGCAGATATCTAAAGATCCTTTTGACTGCAATCAAATGGGATTCTTTAGGTGCAGCCTGAAATCTAGCACAGGCACATGTTGCAAACATGATGTCTGGTCTAGAAGCTGTAAGGTACATCAGGGACCCAATCATACATCTGTAAAGGGTTTCATCAACCGCTTTACCTTTCTGATCTACATCTAGGTGTATGATGCTGCTCATGGGATTAGAACAGGGCTTGCAGGTTTGTAAATCAAACTTATTCAACAACTCTGTTGGATCATGATAAGGCTGGTGCAACCAAAACCACTTCATAGTCACTTTTGGTGCTACATTGAAGGGCTTCCGAAGCCAAGCAAGAGATCTTCCGAGAGTCTGAGGAATAACAGCTGAAGATATCTACTGAAGGCAAAAGCTGAAGTCAACTGCTGAAGACAACAGCTGAAGCCAACAGCTGAAGACCATCTTCCAAAGACAAAGTCTGAGCTTCCGAAGACAAAGTCTGATGAAAGAGCTGAAGACAAAGTCTGAGCTTCCGAAGACAAAGTCTGCTTCCAAAGAAAAAGAAGACTCCAAGCCTCGGAAGAAGCAGTCTTCCGAAGAATAAGTGCCTTCGGAAGACGTTATTCTTCCGAAGCACTTTATCTTTCGGAAGACATTGCTATGTCCAGCAGATAAAAGTATGGTCCCTGACAGTCTGCTGCAGACCTCTGATATAGCATGGCATCTTCCTAAAGAGCCATGTTGTTGACCATACTTTATTCTACTGTTCACCTTTTTATGATAGTACATGTTACCAACTTTAGTTGGTGACAAAAGGTAAGTCAAGGACATGTCCTGACTACCAACTCTCAGGCAAAATGTCTGAAAGACCTCACCTAGAGTCTTGTAGTATAGATGTAAGGTTAGAGGTGTCCAGCTGGTATCAAAGTATATCCGGCTGTAGGTAGTATTATATATATCTTCTCTCTGTAACTCTTTAAAAAAGAGATTTTTTAGTCCAAGAGTCTTGTAATCCTTTGAGTTGAGAGGCAATATGTAAAAGTACCTTGAAAATTTACTTGATGTGTTTATTTTCTTACTGCTTGATACTTAGTATATTGTGATCAACTCTTCATAGACTACTTGCCGAGTGTTGTTCACAGTGAGTTGAGAGAAAAACCACCCATAACCGATCCTGCAATTGGTATCAGAGCTCCAGGCTCTTGATTGTGAGATCTTACCATCCAAATCAACCTGTTTTTCACTCCTCACTACAAACCACTCACTCAAATGGCTGCTCTCTCCAAGGCTGATATGGAAACCGGTACCATGACCAAGTCCCCACTGATCACCCCTGAAGACTTTGACACATGGTGCATCAGAATGGAAGGCTTCATCAAGTGTCAAGATTCAAGGATGTGGGACTCCATTATCAATGGTCCTTTCATACCAAGCACCACTTCTGCCACTGGTAATCGCATCATTCCAAAAGATGTTGATGATTACTCAGAAGAAGACAGGAAGAGAATAGAGCTGGATCAAAGGGCTATGACTTCTCTCCAAACTGCTCTCCCCAACTCCGTCTACAGACGCTTCAAGAAGTGCAAAACTGCCAAAGATTTATGGGAAGCACTGAAGCTGATGTATGAAGGATCCAAGGAAACCTAAGAGAACAAGAAGGATCTCTTGAAGCAGCAGTTTGAGAACTTTACTTTCAAGGCTGGTGAGACCTTGACTCAACAATACTTTAGGTATGTTGAGCTAGTAGATACTCTGGAGGATATTGGAGTAGCTCTTGAGAACAGAGACATAGTTAGGAAGTTCATGTCTTCCCTTCCTGAACTATGGATACATTACTGTGTTGTAATCAAGAGAACTTCGGACCTTAAGACTCTTACTCTGACAGAGTTGTATGGTATCCTAAGTGCATTCCAGATGGAGATGAACATGCAGAACTCCTCTGGTCACTCCAATAACCAACTGAGTTCAGCCCTTCATGTGGTTGAAAGGGAAACCATAGAACCACAACATCAGTTGCTATGTTACCCTGACAACTCACACAGTGGACCCTACATTACTCTACCTGAGACTCCAAAGTCTCAAAAGGTTCAACACAACTCCTCTCAGGATAGTTGTGCCTTTGTCTCTGGAAGTGGACACTCCGGTGATTTTCAATACTGCTTTGATGATCTTGAGTGCTTCAGTCCAGATGATGTGGAGTATATGGATATTGTCCAGCAAATGGCTCTTTTAACTTACAGAGTGAAGAAGTTCTTCAAGAGAACTGGAAGGCAATTCCCTCAAAACCCAGTCAACAGCAAGTCTGGGTTTGATAAGAGCAAAGCAAGGTGTTACAACTGCAACCAACTTGGTCACTTTGCTAGGGAATGCAAGGCTCCCAAGAACAACCCGGGAACCCCACAGGCCTCCACACATCCCAGTGATCCAAAGCATGAAGAAAAGTCAACTGAAACAGCTGCTGTTACTTAAGAAGTTGACTGGAGCTTCATGGTACAGGATGTGACTCCTGCTCAAGCACTCATGGCCGGAACAGATGATGATCAGGTATATGAACATCTTTGTACTGCTGCCTGTATTGCTAAAGTTAAACTCTATAAGGATTACATTTCGGAAATCAGATCTGAGGTTGAGTCTTTAAATGTGCTAAAATCTGATTTTAAAAGAGCTGAATCTGACTATCAAAAGAAAATTGAAGGGTTAGAGAAAACTCTATCACTACTCCATTACACTTATTGCACATGGATCTTTTGGACCCACAAGTATAATGAGCATTGGAAGGAAATCATACTGCCTTGTGATAGTTGATGATTTTACAAGATTTACATGGGTATTCTTTTAAGAAGTAAAGATGAAACTGCTGAAACTTTAAAATCTTTTATTCTTAAAATAGAAAATCAAATTGATCACAAGGTTAAGATCATTAGAAGTGATCAAGGGACTGAGTTTAAGAACTTTGTTCTTGACTCATTCTGTGACTCAAAAGGGATTGCCAGACAATATAGTGCTCCCAGAACTCCTCAACAAAATGGTGTTGCTGAGAGGAGGAACAGGACACTTATTGAGGCTGCTCGGACCATGTTACCTGATTCAAAGCTGCCTCTAACATTCTAGGCAGAGGCAGTCAGCAATGCATGCTATGTGCAGAACAGGGTTCTTGTAGTTAAGCCCCATGGAAAAACCCCTTATGAGTTATGGAACAAGAGGCCACTGTTCATTGGCTTTCTAAGGTCCTTTGGCTGCAGGTGTACCATACTTAACACAAAGGACAACCTAGCAAAGTTTGCTGAGAAGTCGAATGATGCTATCTTTATTGGATACTCTTCTAGCTCTAAAGCTTATAGAGTATACAATATCAAGAATCAACAATTTGAGGAATCATCCAATATAGTTGTTAATGAGCACACTCCTTGTGTTAGGGGGAATGGACCTGAGTATATCTTTGATTTAGAATTGTTTCCAAACTATTCTAAACGATCTTGTGAGAATGTTTCAGCTGGAACAGGTGCTCAAGAGAATGCTGATGCTGATGCTGACGCAAGTCAACTGTTTGAGCTTCCCAGACCTCTTCCAAATTCTCCAAGAGCTGAAAGGCAACAAGCTTCAACCATTCACAGATCTGATAGTGTAAATATCTCCAGGAATAATGAAGCTCCAACAAGTGAATCAATTGATCAACCTCAAAGTTCTTCAGGTGATCCATTACAACACCAGGTTGAGGGAAGTAGTATTCTGAAGGAACAGGCAACTGTTAATACTGCTCCACAACCAACCATTGATGATGTTTCTCAATCATTCAATCATTCCTTATTGAATGACTTTGAAACAGCAGTTGGACAGAGTGATCCAGTTCCTGATCAGAATATGTCTAACCTAGACTTATCTCTGTAACTGGAAGTGATTCCTCGTCTTAGGATTCACAACACTCATCCAACTGAGAACATCATAGGGAATGTCTCTGAGGGTGTGAGAACAAGAGGACAAAGTCATCATGGGAATGTCTGCTTGTATTCATGCTTCTTGTCTCAGATGGAACCAAAGAAGGTAGAAGATGCCTTAAAGGATAGTAATTGGGTTGAATCGATGCAGGAGGAGCTGCTTCAATTCAGAAGACAAAAGGTCTGGAATCTATGCCCACTACCATCTGGTCAAGTACCCATACGCACTAAATGGGTATTCAGGAACAAGAAAGATGATAGAGGCTTGATTATCAAGAACAAGGCAAGACTAGTAGTTTAAGGATACACCCAGGAGCAAGGAATTGATTATACTGATGTCTTTGCACCTGTTGCAAGACTTGAGGCAGTTAGAATCTTCCTTGCTTATGCTGCATCCAAGAACTTCACAGTCTACCAACATGATGTCAAGTGTGCTTTTCTATATAGGGATATAGATAGGGAAATCTATGTATGTCAACCTCCAGGTTTTGAAGACCCACAGCACCCCAACTACGTGTGCAAACTGGATAAAGCTCTATATGGGCTGCATCAAGCACCTAGGCTGTGGTATGAGACCTTGTCTCAGTTTCTCCTGAAGAATGGAACACTAGAGGTACCATTGAGAAGACTCTTTTCATCAGAAAGAGTGGAGAAGACATTTTGCTTGTACAAGTCTATGTTTATGACATCATATTTGGTTCTTCAAACGACCAAATGTGCAAGGACTTTGAAAGCATTATGAAGCAGAAGTTTGAGATGAGTTCCATGGGAAAAATGGACTTTTTCCTTGGAATTCAGGTGAAACAGATGAAGGAAGGGTTCTTCATAAATCAATCTAAGTATGTCTCAGACATCTTAGATAGATTTGAAATGAAGGATTGTAAACCAGCCAAGACACCCATACCCAGAAACCATAATCTTTGCCCTGACCTTGAGGGGGAGGATACTGATCAACATCAGTATAGAGCAATCATTGGTTCTCTGATGTATCTCACTGCTAGTAGACCAGATATCATGTTTGCCACATGCATTTGTGCAAGATATCAAGCTGCTCCAAAGGTGTCTCACCTAGCTGCTGCAAAGAGAATCCTCAGATACCTCAAAGGAGCACCTAAACTAGGTCTCTGGTATCCAAGAAATAGTGATTTCAATCTCTATGGATACTCTGACAGTGACTATGGTGGCTGCAACATTGACAAGAAATCAACATCAGGAGGATGTCAATTTCTTGGTGGAAGGATTATCTCATGGCAATGCAAGAAACAATCCTGTGTCTCTACATCAACTGCTGAAGCTGAATACATTCCTGCTGCTAGCTGCTGTGCTCAACTGCTATGGATTCAAAATCAGATGTTAGACTATGGATTCAACTTCATGACTACTCCTATCCATATTGACAACAATAGTGCTATCTCCATTACTGAGAATCCGGTGAAGCACTCCAAGACAAAACACATCGATATCAGGCATCATTTCATTAGAGATATTCATGAGAAACATCTGATCAAGTTAATCAAAGTTGCCTCAAATGAACAATATGTTGATTTGTTCACAAAGGCATTTGATGAACAAAGATTTAAGTATCTCATATCAGCTATTGGGATGATAAATATTGGTTAACTACCTCTTTTGAAAAAGCTTTTTAAATGTGTAATGTCTTGTGTCAATACAATTTAAGCCCTGTTACAAAAGATCTTTAAATTATTCTAAGTGTAAATTCCTTCCGAAGAGGAACTAACTCTCGGAAGATATTCTTGAATATCTTCCGAAGCCAAAATTCCTCAATGGAAATTGTCTTCTCGGAAGAGTTTTTGGTCTCGGAAGAAGCGATTGATTTTAGATCAGATCTACTTCCGAAGCTTATAAAACTCTCCATTCGGAAAGATAACTTTACCTTCGGAAGCAATACTTTGCTTCGGAAGAGAAAGTACTTTCAAAAGACCATTTTACTTTCGGAAGCAATGCCTTGCTTCGGAAGAGAAAATTGCCTTCGGAAATGTTTTACATTCGGAAGTAAAGGTTTTATATGTAACGGATATTTTTTGGGCCCCACTCTATAAAAAGTAAAAAGATTTTGTCCATGATGGTCAGATTATTTAAAATTATCCTTGCCGCCACTATCATTTCTCCACCGTAAACCACCATACCACCCACAGTAACCCCAAACAGTCACCCTATTACCGCCTCTACCACAATTCATCCCTTTTAAATAATCTTGACTGATCAATTTCATCTTCTTTTACCACTTTACAGCCCTAACTATTCCCTTCACTGTCAAACCTACAATTTCACCCAAATTTCAAGCTTACCTTTTCTTCAATGGCGCTAAACCCTCAGCACAACCAAGTCGCATTACTTGATTCGTCAAGGGATGCCGACTTCACCCAAATCATCACCTTTCTTACCGAATCCACATACCTCACTGCACTTACAGTTAACCCCACCGTATACTCCAACCATATGTCCGAATTCTGGAGCAACGGTCAAACTGCAGTTGTGAATGGGGTTCGAGCACTGAGAACCCGCATTTGTGGCCAAGAGTTGGTCATCACGGAACATCTCATCAGGGAGCATCTCGAGCTCCATGATGACGGGGCTCCTACTGAGTTCCCCAAGGAAGACTTGGAAGGCACTTATATCCTCATAGGATATGGAGGAGATGTCAGCAGATCAACCGTGTACAAGTTTAATTTCTCTTACCAATGGAAGTTCCTGCTGCATATTATCCTGCATTGCCTCTCCAACAAATCAGGGGGTTGGGATCAAATCCCATATGAACTAGGATGCCTAGTTCATGGGTTGGTGAGAGGTCTTCGCTTCAACTACTCACGATTTGTGTTGACCAACCTTATCGGAAATCTGAGCAGGGATACATTCTTTATGTATCCCCGATTTTTTCAACACATAATCAACTGTGAGATGGAACCAAGCAAGCTTGTCTGCGCAGCTGCTCTTACTGTTCCACAAGTGAGACCTACCATCTTCAAGATACTGAAGAAGATGTCTGCCAACTTCACTGGAAGGTACACTCCACTACCTCCAGAGATGACTGAGCGCATAGCTCCTGATGACATCCCTGTTATCCCCACAGGTGATGAACCCACACCAGCAACATCCACCACAATGCCAAAACCTTCTTTACCCATCAGAGCTACATACCAGAGACGTCCAAAACGAACCCTTGTTCAATCTACTCTGATTGAACAAGCTCCTCCTGTTCACACCCAAAGGGCTAGAGTGGAATCATGGGCTCCCACTCAGTCCGAGGTCACACCATCCTTCACAATTGACCTCAATGTGGGTTTTGAGCCTCCTCAGTCTCAAACCCCTGAGCCCGAACCCCAAGCCTTAAGCCCACAGGGTGAGTCTCTACACTCCCCTGTGCAGCCTTCTAGGGACAGCCCCATGTTAGGATCTCGGCCTCTAGTTTGATCAATTAGATTATATTCGCAGCGGATTTAGCATGAATATTAGCAATTAAAGCAAGAACATAAAGAATATTGCATGCAAACCAAAAGTAGAGAGAGAGAATAATTCTGCCTTAAAAGGAATAATATTTGTTTATTTCACATGTTTCGGCATGGAATACATTCAGGTCACTGCCCTTTTTAGGCAAATGACCCATACTGTTGTCAGATTCCACTGACATTAAACAATTATTTAACTAACTACTGATAGAACACAACTACTGAAGATGTCACAACAGCTGACATCTTCTTACAAAATTTCCTAAGTTTTCTACCTATTACAAGTACTGAAAAGGAAACTACTGAAAAGCTACAACGACTGAAGAACAAACTCTTCAGTCGTTTACAACTACTGAACTATAACAGCTGAAGAACAAACTCTTCAGCTGTTGTACAAACTACTGAAATGAAAAACATAAAACTACTGAAAGGAAAATAAACCATCACAACAACTGAAGAAGACTTCTTCAGCTGTTGTGACAAACTCTGAACCTTCAGCACTTTGGTCTTCAGACTTTGGTCTTCAGATGATTCATCAGCTGATGACTTCAGTAGTTGTCATCAGCTAATGTCTTCAATCGTTGTCTTCAGACTTTGTGCATCAGCAGTTATTCATCAGTTCTTCAGTTCTTCAGACTTTGATCTTCAGCACTTGTCTTCAGTACTTGAAGTCTTTAGTACTTGTGTTTATCAGTACTTTAGACTTCAGTACTTATCTTCAGTACTTTGGGATCTTCAGCTGTTGTACTTCAGTTCTTTGAACTTCAGCTGTTGATTCTTTAGACTTTGTCAGAACAGCTGATGGGAGTCTTCAGCAGTTGTTGTGATGTCATGTGGGACTTAGAGGTTTTCATGATCTTGGCTCATTTGTTCTTTTGGTCCAACAAACTCCCCCTAAACCAATGCAGCCAAAACCTCTAATTATTTGTTGTCCCACTTATTGTTGGCATAAAGATTGGTCTATTTCCTTCTGGATCAGATCAGAAGTTGACCCTGATAAGCACTGGCCTGGGAGAAGGTTTCTGGTATTTGTTTGGCTAAGTATGGATGGGAGCTCTGTTTTGGGGAATTGGACACAGAGCTGTTATCCCATCCATGAAACCTACCTCCCATGTACTAGCCTGTAGGATTCTCTGGTGTAGGCTTGGACAAAGATCATTTGTTCTTCTTTGGTCATGCCTTCAGCCCCACCATCAAACAATCCTTCACGGCCGTACATCTCTGAGACAAACTTGACCTGTTTGCCATTCTTGAGCTCAACTGTTGTGATTTGCTTATATGCAAATTCATCTGGATGTCTGCCTTCTAGCAACAAGTTGAGCTCATCTTTGCGGAAGTTCTCAAGCTTCTTATAAACTAAGCCTTTCCTCACCATCCTATTCTCCAACATCATTTCAGGAGGTTGCTTAGATTTATAAGCTTTCTCGAACTCATCCACAATTTCCCAAGGTGTTACTACAAGAGCCACTGTGATTACTTCATCTGGCTCTTGTATCTCACAGGAATATCTTTCTTTGTGATCCTGTGAGCCACCCTAGGATCAGGCCAAGTCCTCACTCTCTCTTTGTTATATTGGAAGGTTTGTTTGAGAGTGAAGAGTCTCAGAGCTTCTTTCTTCATATTCATGATAGAGGTAGAGGCAGCATATGCTTGGTCAATTGACTTAAGTATTTCAGCATCATGAAGCTGCTGCTGTGCCTCTTCCTCTATCTTCACCCTCACAGTGTCCATCTATGAGGTGGGAGTGATGGTTTGGGATTTGGCTTTTGGTAGAGGAATGACTGCTGAAAGGGGCAGTCTGTCCTCCTCATCCTCCTCCTCTTCTTCTTCTTGCAGCCTCAACACCCTTCTCTTCTTCTTCAAGGGTGGATCATTGGCTGCGGGTTTTGATGGTGAAGGGGTTGGTTTAGTAGGTTGTGGTTGGGTTGTTGGTGTGAGAATGTTGGCAGGCACTACTAGTAACCTAGAGATAAGGGCTGGTTTGGTCTGTTTTACTAGCAGTGTCCTGTTCCCAGCATCGGCTTCAGAGAGGGCCTCAGCGACCAGTCCCTTAGTGAAATCACCAGCCGAACAGATCTTGGTGGTTATTGCCAAGAGTCTGTCCCTGGTCCATGCCTTGACATCAAGGACTGGCCTACCCAGGTACTTCGAAGTGAACCTACTCATAGCCTCAACTTTCTTTCTTTCCTCTTGGATATAAGTAATCCATCGGTACTCAATCTCTCTTCTCTCCATATTCCTGATCTCTTGATCTAGCAAGGCAGTGTCCTTGTCAAAGCCTTGCCTGAACAGCTGTTCAATGACAGAGTCCATTGAACGGCTATGCTCAGCATCAGCCTCCTTGACAAGGGCTGCTAGATCAGGATCAGCACTCTCCCTCACCTCTCCTCTCTTCTCTCCTTTCTTTTGATAAGTGACACTGAAATCCTTTTGGATTCCAGTCACTTCTTTTTCAGCTCTCTCCTCCTTCTCCCTCCCCTTCCCCCTGGTCTCCTGAACCTTCTCCCTCTCAACCACCTCCTTTCTACCTACTTCTAGCTCCTCCTCTCCCATCTTCCTCTTAACTTGCACTGAGGTCTCCCCCTTTTTGGGTGCATTGGTTGGGGTTTGACTCTCAGCAAGTGCTTTAGCTACAACAACCTCCACCAGAGGTTGGATATGTGTGGGAAGCCTCTCATCAATGGTTTTCATCACAATTTCTATGATTATGGGTGTGATGAGAGGCAGGGATTTCTGGAGGATAGCATCTAGCTGCTCAGGGGGGTTCTGGCTCTGAGAGCTAGTGCCAGAAGCAGGGGCTGGTGGCTGAGTTTGTGGGAGTGGCTCAGTGTATGTGAGACCTTCGGGTGAAGGTGCCATCTGTGGGTTGGTGGTGGCAGATGGACTTCTATCTTGAGTCATTTGAGCAAGCAGCTCTTTGAGTCTACTTATCTCATCCTCTAAGATAGTGTTTTGAGCTACAACATCAAAGAAGAAGCTCAGGTCATCATCAGTAGGAACTGAATCACCTGACCTCCTGACAATGTCAGGATGTACATGCTCTGAGTGTGGCTCAGTAGTAGCATGTGCCCCTTTGTATTGGTACTGTGGACTTCCAGCCTCCGGATTGGATCCATCATCGGCAGTTGCCTCTGGTGAGGTCTTATTGCTTGTACCAGCTTCACCCTGCTCATGTGCTGATGCAGGGGAAGTGGCAGCCTCACCAGATTGTCCTATCTCTCTAGCCACACTGGGAGATTGGACATGTGATTCTCTGTGTTGGGGGCTCCCACCAGCACTTGTATCCACCCTCTCTTCGGTTGGAGTCTCCCCAGTTGTAATAGGTTTCTGGGGAGAGGGTGGAGTGCTCAGGTGGGTCAACACTTTGGCAATCATTAGGGTTGGACTTTGTGGGGCGGCTTCTGTGGGAGATGGGCTAGAAGCAGAGTGCACATGGGGAGGAGTGTGCATTTCAATGGCGGTCTCCTCAAGTGAGAAAGACCCCAGATGTGTAGGTGCCCCAGTTGTGGTTGCATCAGGCTCCTGTTGAGAGGAAACCTGTGCGGTTGTGGTGGGTGGAGTCATGGTAGCTGCTGGGAGAATCGAACCAGCAGCCACATCCTGCCTTTGTGTTGCAGGGGCATCCTCAGGGGACTCATTTCCCTGAGTAGCCTTTTTGGGCTTCTTGGCTTTTGGCTTGGTGAGGACTTTGGATTTGGAGGTGGAGGCTGTGGGTTCCTGCTGCGTGGGTTTTCGCAGCCGGCCAGCCTGTTTGAGTGTGTGGTCGGTGTTGTGCCTGGAGTATACCTCGGCTAGAACAGCCGTGGCAGGGACCCCAGTGCCAACAAGTCCCTCAGCTTGAAGCTGGCTGTCTATAATGGCCATTATGAACCGAGGATACAAGATCCAACGGTTAGTAATGGGTTTTGTGGCCATATCCTTGAGTTCCCAAAATATAATATCAGTAAAGTTTAGGGGTTGTTTCTCAAGGATAGAATACAATACCTGTTGCCACCTTGTTGACATCTGGTCCCATGAGGAAGTTTTTGGAGCCAGACACACATTCACCATGTGGAAGATTAGTCGTTGGGGATCAGGGAAGTGTTTCTTTAACAAGGTGGTGGCAGAGAGGTCGCCCTGATAGTCGTTGGCAGTGAAGCATAGATCGAGGGCGCCTTTGGGGTAAGAGGTTGGGTAGGTGGCATCCTCCAGCTTTAGGGTTTCTCGAAGAGTAGCTGGAGTAATAACCACTGGGTGGTTGTTGACGGAGGACCGGAGACAGACCTCGCCGTTATTCTCTCCGGTTTGGACGGTGATATTCGTCCAGAACTCCGCCAAGGAGTCGGTGTATATGGTGGGGTTGAGGAGGAATGCCATCTGGTATTGTGAGTCGGTCATCAGATCGACGGCATTGTGAAACTTGGCCCAGAATGGCAGTTTGGTGAGATGAGCGACACAGTTGTGTCGAGGTTTGAGTTGCATGGCCGCCATTAATGGTGTATGGGAGTTTCAGAGGTTTTTGAAAAGTTAGGTCGAGAATGAAAAGCTCTGAAGGTTGGGTATTTATAGGGTATGGCAAAGGCTGAAAGAAAACTACTGAAGGTTTGGTGTTAGTTATTAGTTGTTGAAACTACTGATGACGTGGTTTTAACCTTCAGTGGTTGTAACATCTGAGGACTTGGTGTTAGTCTTCAGTAGTTGAAACTACTGAAGCCTTGGTTTTGTCCTTCAGATGTTGTAAACGGCTGAAGACTTATTGTCGGTCTTCAGTAGTTATAAACTATTGAAGACCTAGTTTTCATCTTCAGACGTTGTAACAACTGAAGACTTGGTGTTAGCCTTCAGTAGTTGTGAATTACTGATATCAGTAGTTGTGAACTACTGAAGACATGGTATTGCTTCAGTAGTTGTAAACAACTGAGGACGTGGTGTTAGTCATCAGTAGTTGTGAAACTACTGAATACATGGTTTTGTCCTTCAGTTGTTTGGGTATGAAACAGCAGCTGTTGGCATCAGCTGAAGAATAAAATTACTCATCAGCTATTTCCGTCAAATCAGTTGTTTCATGCTGACCTCCACATTTACTCATCAGCTCTTTGGCTGACTTTCAGATGTTTCGTTGACCCTTCAGCTCTTGTGAGTATTTATGCCTTTAGCTCTTGTGATCAGATGTTCACAAGTGCTGATGAAATACTCCAGAGCTGGTGAACAAATTTTGTCTTCAGTACTTGTGTAAATTACACATCAGTACTTGTGAACAAAATTTGTTCTTCAGTACTTATTTTTTTGAAAATGATACATCAGTAGTTGTAATCCACCTCACTACATCAGTTGTTTTCAACAAATAATGTACATCAGTACTTTGAAGCCTTTTAGTCTTCAGTAGTTGTGAAAATGCTGAAGACTAAATTACTCATCAGTACTTATATTTGACCTTTACATACTAATGCTCATCAGTACTTGTGAACTGAGAGCATCAGTATTGGTCAAATTATTCGAGCTGCAGCATACCAAGCCTTAGTACCAAGTTTTGAAATGTGGCACTATCTAAAGGCTTAGTAAATATATCTGCAAGCTCATCAGCACTAGGCACAAACTTTGGATCAATCAGACCTTTTTCATAGCAATCCCTAATAAAATGATGTCTGATCTCTATATGTTTGGTCCTAGAGTGCTCGACTGGATTTTTGACAATGCAAAGAGCTGAAGCACTATCCATTAATAATGGAGTCTTAGTCTCTGTAATGCCATAATCCAAGAGTTGGTTCTGAAGCCAGAGTATCTGAGATGTACAACTTGCAGCAGCAATGTACTCAGCTTCAGCAGTGGATGTAGCAATCGATGTTTGTTTCTTACTCTGCCAAGAAACTAAACAATTGCCTAGGAATTGGCAACCACCATAAGTGGATTTTCTGGTGACTTTGCATCCTGTATAGTCACTATCAGAGAAAGCAACTAATTTGCAAGAATGCCCAGTTGAATACCAAAGACCTAGTGATTGGGTACCTTGCAGATATCTAAAGATCCTTTTGACTGCAATCAAATGGGATTCTTTAGGTGTAGCCTGAAATCTAGCACAAACACATGTTGCAAACATGTTGTCTGGTCTAGAAGCTGTAAGGTACATCAAGGACCCATTCATACATCTGTAAAGGGTTTCATCAACCGCTTTACCTTTCTGATCTACATCTAGTTGCGTGATGCTGCTCATGGGAGTAGAACAGGGCTTACAGGTTTGTAAATCAAACTTATTTAACAACTCTTTGGTGTATTTGGACTGATGGATGAAAATTCCATCATCCCTTTGTTTGATTTGCAACCCTAGAAAGAACTGTAATTCCTCCACAGCACTCATTTCAAACTTTTGCTTCATGAGCATTGTAAATTCATCACACAACTTTAGATCAGAGGATGCAAAGATGATGTCATCTACATAAATTTGAACAAGGAGCTTATGTTGTCCCACAGTCTTTATGAATAAGGTTTTATCAATAGTGCCTCTAGTGAACTTATTTTCTAAAAGAAAAGTTGAGAGTGTCTCATACCAAGCTCTAGGAGCTTGCTTCAGCCCATAAAGAGCCTTATCAAGCTTGTACACCCAATCAGGATGTTTGTTGTCCTCAAAGCCTGGTGGTTGACACACATAAACTTCTTATTTTATTTTTCCATATAAGAAGCACTTTTGACATCCATTTGATAAACCTTAAGACTGTGAAAGGCAGCATAAGCCAAGAACAGTCTGATTGCTTCCAGTCTTGCCACAGGAGCAAAGGTCTCATCATAATCGATGCCTTCCTCTTGTGCAAATCCTTGGACAACCAGCCTGGCCTTGTTCTTGACAATTTGGCCCTTATCATCTGTTTTGTTCCTGAATACCCATTTGGTGCCTATTGCACACTTCCCTTTGGGTAAAGGAACAAGCTCCCACACTTGCTGTTTCTTGAACTGAAGAAGCTCAAGCTGCATTGCTTCAACCCATCCATTGTCTCTTAAAGCAACATGATAGTTCTTTGGTTCTTGCTGACTGATGAAGAGAGCATAGAAGCAGAAATTGGACAATTGACTCCTAGTTGAAACTCCAGCATTGATATCACCAATGATTTGAGATGTGGGGTGATTCCTCAGCTCGTGATAGACTATAATGTCAGTGCAAGTGTTTGTAGGACTTTCAGCAGCAACAAATGGTGAAGGAGATTCTTAAAACCATGTAGGAGATGGCAGCTCAAATGAAGTTGAGCTTGCAGAAATCTCATCAGCATTTGTTATGGATGGGGATGCTGAAGCTACAGGAGCATCAGGTTTAGTGAACTCAGGCAGGTTGTCACTAAACCTGAAGAGGTGAGTACTGACTACATCATCATCAGTACCACCAGGTGGACAACTGTTGACAGGCTCAACAGCTGGAGGTTGATAAGGAACATATTGCAGTATGTCCAGATCAAACAGCTCCACAGGATTTTATGGAATCTTGTCCTTTGGAGATTCATTGAACTTAACATGCAGAGTTTCTTCAACCACCTTTGTCCTACAGTTGAAGACTCTGTATGCCTTGCAAGTTGATGAATAACCAACAAAATACCCTGCATCCACCTTACTAGCAAATTTCTAGAGTGGGTTGCTAGTGTTGAGAATAAAACATGGACACCCAAAGGCTCTAAAGAATGAAATTAGAGGAGCCAAATGATGAAGAATTTCATAAGGAGTCTTCATCAACCTCTTATTCACTAAAGTTCAGTTTTGTACATAGCAAGCTGTATTGACAGCTTCAGCCCAAAAGGTCAGTGGCAATCCTGAGTCAGCCAGCATTGACCTTGCAGCTTCAATGAGAGTCCTGTTCTTTCTCTCCACCACTCCATTCTGCTCAGGAGTTCTAGGAATGCTAAACTGCCTTTTAATTCCCTTGGACAGGTAGAAGTCATCAAGTGTGTGGTTTCTAAATTCTGATCCATTGTCACTCCTCACACACTTGACCTGTAGGGAATACTGCTTTTCTACAAATAAAACAAAGTTCATGATAGTCTTGGCTGCTTCATCCTTGGAGTGCAAGAAGAAAGTCCATACATACCTGGAATAATCATCCACAATTACCAGGCAGTATTTCTTCTTTGCCATGCTCATTACTCTGACAGGACCAAAGAGATCCATGTGCAGGAGCTGCAAGCAGGCAGTGGACTTTGGTTCTTCTATTGAAGGGAATGAAACTTTGTGTTGTTTTCCTTTTAAGCAAGCAGTGCAGTTGTCTTCACACTTGAACTCCTTCAAGGGCAATCCTCTTACTAAACCATGGCTTATCACCTGATTCATGTTCTTGAAATTAACATGCCCCAGCCTTCTATGCCATAGAATAGATTCTTGAGAAGATGCCTTGGAGAATAGGCAAGGATGGCCTTTTAGATCTATCTTTTTGGAAAGATCTAAGGCATACACTCTTCCTGTCCTGTTGGCCTTCAGGAGGGTGTATTCATCCAACACCTTGTCAATCAAATTTAGAACTTTGGATGACAGAATCCGACAGTTCTGGCTTGTGAAAAGGGCAACATGGCCTTTATCACACATTTGACTGACACTGAAGAGGTTGTACTTGAGATTCTCCACATGATTAACATCATCAAACCTTATTTCCCCATTTGAAACAAAGCCTTTTCCAATGATGTAACCCTTTGCATCATTGCCAAAGGAGACAAATCCCATCTTTCCTTGAAAGTAGTCATTAAGAAGGGAGCTGCTTCCTGTCATGTGCATAGATCCTCCACTATCTACATACCAGATGCTCTTTTGGCATGTTGAAGAACCCTGCAATCATAACCACATGTTAGTTAGTTTTAGAGACCCAAACCTGTTTGGTTTTGGGTCTGTTCTCAACTATAGGTGCAACACTAACAGGTGTGTTATGTGTAACAGCCTGAGGTGAAGAAGATGGTGTAGAAGAGGAACCCTTTGGCTTGGACTTCCTTTTCTGTGGTTTCAACACAGGAGCATCTAAATGGTTGACTCTTCCCATTAGATGCTGAACCATCATCACCAGTTGTGTCTGACTTTGTGATAAAGCTTTCAGCTCTTCAGACACGCTGGAGTTTGCTGATGATGGATTCCTATGTTGTACCATCTTTTTCTGAGCAACCTCAGCTGTTGCCTGAGTATTCCCTACTTTCTTTTTAGATTTAGCTTTGGGCTTAGGGATTTCAGGCTTTGATGTTGCTAGTACAAACTTGGTTTCAAACTCATTTTTCATTTTCTTTATTTGCTCTTTAATTTCCTTCTGTTGTTTGAGTTTGGAACCCCTTTTGTACCAGCAATCATCAGTAAGATGATTGAACAAGCCACATATCTCACATGGCTTCTTCTTCATCTTGTGTTGATCATCAACCAAAGAAGATGAAACTGCTGAAGACTTGTTCTTCAGCTGTTTGTTATCAGTACTAGCAGTTTTCTTCCCTTTAGTACCTACTTTCCTGACCTCTTCTTTAGTTGTCTTCAAACCTTTTCTACTGTCAGTTTTCTTCTCTTCAGTGCTGGCAGTAGTTGAGGTTTGAACTTCAAGTGTTATCACTTGCTCTCTAGTACTTTCAGTACTTCTAGAGACAACACCTGAGTTGATCAACTTTTTGATCATGTGACAGTCAGCATTTGAACCATCAGCTCTTGTAGCATCTGCTGATTGATTGCTGACTTCTATCTCTGATGATGCTGAATCAGAAGATAGTAGGTCACCTGACGAGAAGGATTGGTTATTGCTCTCTCCATCATATTCAACTTCTGCTCTTGAAGTGAAATCTGTAGGAGGAGCAGTGTGATTATAACCAATCCCAAACTTCACATTGGAAGCTGATTGCTTCTTAAGAAGCATTTCAAAACCCTTGCATGATTGCATCCATCGATCACACTCTACTTGGGTGTTTGCAAGAGTTTCCTTGAGGTCTCTGTACTTCTCTAGAAGTACATCTTCCCTAGCTTTACCATCTTTGATTTGGCATTTAAGCTTGTAAATCTCATCATTTTTCTCTTTTAGTACAACCTCAAAATCAGCTTTTCTTTTGGAAATAGTGTGCTCTAGCTCAAGATTTTTATCTATTAAAGCTACATTTGCTTCTCTAATAGAAGCAAATGCTGCTATGCATGATTCAGAACAAAGCTTGGCTTTGGCCTCAGATGATACCTGTGATGAGGCATTAGATGATGACCCCTCAGCAGACTCAAGGGCAGTTTGCTAAGGCCGAATTGCTGGGTCAGAGTCTTGGCTTGGCTTGGCTTTGGCCTCAGATGATACCTGTGTCAGTTATCTATCAAACAAGAGAACCGCTCAAACTGCTGGGTCAGAGTCTCACCCTTTCTATATGAGAATGTCTCATATTGTTGGGCAAGGATTTCCCTATTGTTTGCTAAGACCGAATCAGTTCCTCCAAATTGTTCCTTTAGAGCAACCCATAGGTCATGAGCAGTTTCATGATGCAAGAGCCCTGAGTAAATCTCATTTGGAATAGCCATGGCTAAAATTCCATGGGCTCTAGCATCAATCTCGAACAGCTTTAGATCTTCGTCCGAATATTGTTCAGGTTTCTTTGGAACCTGTTCATTAGATTCAGGGACGCTCACCATATGCTTGTATGGTCCATGCACCACTGACTTCCAACAACCAGCACTGTTGACAGACAAGTGGTGAAGCATACGTCTTTGCCATATGTTGTACTCATTTCTCACAAGCATCGGTGGCTTGGTTGAGGAACCAGTATTGTGAGGATCGTTTGTTGGTGTAGTCATCTCAGTTATTAGTCAAACTCAAGTTTAAACAAAACAAATGTAGCTCAAAACCACCAAAAGAACCTCAAGTTTTTGGCCAGAAACAGCAGAATCTCTCTCTACAGCTAATTCTTGCAAATTGCTAATTCGATCAAACTTAGAGATCAAAAGAGCAGTTTCAAATGATCAATTGTGAAATCGATCAATGATTAACCGGCTCTGATACCATTTGTTAGGATCTCAGCCTCTAGTTTGATCAATTAGATTATATTCGCAGCGGATTTAGCATGAATATTAGCAATTAAAGCAAGAACATAAAGAATATTGCATGCAAACCAAAAGTAGAGAGAGAGAATAATTCTGCCTTAAAAGGAATAATATTCGTTTATTTCACATGTTTCGGCGTGGAATACATTCAGGTCACTGCCCTTTTATAGGCAAATGACCCATACTGTTGTCAGATTCCACTGACATTAAACAATTATTTAACTAACTACTGATAGAACACAACTACTGAAGATGTCACAACAGCTGACATCTTCTTACAAAATTTCCTAAGTGTTCGACCTATTACAAGTACTGAAAAGGAAACTACTGAAAAGCTACAACGACTGAAGAACAAACTCTTCAGTCGTTTACAACAACTGAACTATAACAGCTGAAGAACAAACTCTTCAGCTGTTGTAGAAACTACTGAAATGAAAAACATAAAACTACTGAAAGGAAAATAAACCATCACCACAACTGAAGAAGACTTCTTCAGCTGTTGTGACAAACTCTGAACCTTCAGCACTTTGGTCTTCAGACTTTGGTCTTCAGATGATTCATCAGCTGATGACTTTAGTTGTTGTCATCAGCTAATGTCTTCAGTCGTTGTCTTCAGACTTTGTGCATCAGCAGTTGTTCATCAGTTCTTCAGTTCTTCAGACTTTGATCTTCAGCACTTGTCTTCAGTACTTAAAGTCTTCAGTACTTGTGTTTATCAGTACTTTAGACTTCAGTACTTATCTTCAGTACTTTGGGATCTTCAGCTGTTGTACTTCAGTTCTTTGAACTTCAGCTGTTGATTCTTCAGACTTTGTCAGAACAGCTGATGGGAGTCTTCAGCAGTTGTTATGATGTCATGTGGGACTTAGAGGTTTTCCTGATCTTGGCTCATTGGTTCTTTTGGTCCAACACCCCTCCATAGGCTCAATGCCTGTAGACATTGATCTAGGTCCCGGGTCAGTAGGACTAACCACCCTCTCTTTCACTGACCTTTTACTCCGCACTAATGAAGAGATTACATCTCTCCATGGCCATGAAGTTGATCTACAACACCCTCTGATAGATCAACAGAGCCAGGAGGGATCCTTTGTCTCTAGCCCCAATCAGAAGCCAGTTACTGAGGTGAGTCCCACTGATGTGGAGGGGACTCATGTAGACTCAGCTGCCACTACTCAGAGTCTCTCATTGAGCTCTCAGGACAGTGGTAACATAATTAGGACTGAGTCTACGGCAACTTTGCCCATTGACATCTCTGAAAGAGATGACTCTGAGCAAAGGAAACCAGGGTGCCAAGAAGCCACATCTGATGGTGAGAGTGAGCATACTAGGTATGTTATCTCATCTCCCCGTGATTCTTCTCATGAAGATGAGGGAAGTATGCAACTAACACTTCAGTACTTGCTTTCTAAGGTCTCCAACCTGGAATCACAGGTGAGGATCTTAGAATCAAGGACTGCCACTCAGCAACTTGAGATTAATAACCTCAAGGCTAAACTAGCTGAGAAACAGACGGAGAGGTCTGTTAGGCATGTACCAATTCAGGTCTCAATGACTTCTTCCTCTAGCTCATCTATCTCTCAAGATGATGCTACCAAAAAGGGGGAGAAAGTTCAGAGACAAACATCTGAGGAACCACAGACCAAATTCGTTTCTTCCCAACTCATCACACTACCTGAGTCATCTCAATCCTTTCTAGAGATTGACTAAAAGATGCTTCAAGATCTCTACAGACTTTTCACAAAGTTTGTATTGAGATCATCCCTAGAACAGCCCAGCCCCGACACCACACTTATATACATTGGGGCTGAGGAGCTTCAAAGACTGACTGCACCTTCTATCACTATGGAAGAAGTTGGTCAACCTAAGGTCCACATGGAACCCGAGATTAGCTTCGAAGGGGAAATAGGGACTGATGGCCCAGCAACTGAAACAGATGGGACAGAACTTGCAGCAGTCTCATCTTCTGAAGCTCAAGCTGAAGCTTCCGAAGCCTACATGGAAGCCTCGGAAGAACAAGAAAAATCTTCCGAAGCCAAAATAGAAGCTGCGGAAGGCCTATTTCAGATGTCCGAGGAACTGACCATCACAGATGTTATTGCTGAAATAGCATCTGAGGTGAGCATGGAGGACATTTCTGACATTCCTCCAACCCAAACACCAACTGAACTTCTCTCTCAATCACAACCCTCCATCCAAGAACCACCACAGTCAAGCACCGCCAAAGACAAAGGAAAATGAAAATTGACTGCGGTAGAGCTTCAGGAGGAGGAGAGGATTGAGAAGGCCAAAAAGAAAGGTAGGTTCCCTACTGAAAAGCTGCTAGCTGCTAGTTCTAAGGCAGCTGCAGCCAATCAGGAAGAAATCAACCAGAAGAGAAGAACAACACTCATTGACCAGCTCATCAGTTTAGGAGCTACCAATGAGGAGATACTCCTGCTACCACTAGAGGAGTTGGTGACTTTGGAGAGGTCAACCAGGATAAAACAAGAAGAAGAAGCCAGGTTGGCCTTGGAGAGAAAAGAAGATGAAAGAAGAGAAGCAGCACTGAAGCTGAGAGAGGATAGGGTCAAATTCCTACTCTCAAGAGGCTTCAGTCTTCCTGAACTGTCTCCACATGACAATGAAATTATCCTGCTGCTCCACAATAAAGAGCAGGATCAAATGGAGAAGGAAAGGAAGAAGGCTGCTAGGGAGAAGTTGAGGGAGAGGAAGAGGAGGGAAGAAGAGAAGGAGGTCACTGCCACCAAGAAGTCCAATGACAAAGCCTGGATGAAGGACTATCTCCGGGCTCATAGCTTCTCTAATAGGCAGGTGGGACCTATGTCCGAAAGGACACTCCAGCGGATAGTCAGTGAAATCAAAGCTGACATCCGTTTGGGGAAGAGAAGGGAGATGTACAGAAGGGTACAGGGAACGGTCTCAACCCCAGCCACTCAACCACAGCCACAACCCACACCAGAACCAACCCCTTTTCCCATCAAAACCGAACCCACTGATGAAACCTTCACCCCTCAACCAACAACTCTACCCAAACCTACCACATCACCTCAAACACCCAAACTACCCATCCTAAAACCCAAGACACAACCCAAAACCACTAAACCTAAGCCTACCCAACAAAAACCAAGACCATCCCCTCAGCCTCCTCAACATCTCTCCTTTGAGGAAATAAAGGAGTTCAAGACGAGGCTCATCAACTGCACTACTTTGAGCAGCATCTACTGTGAGGGAGAGCTTATCAACATCACCTATGTTGATTACTCTTCAAGCTCCCTCACCCTAGGCCAATTTATTGAGTTGCCTAGAGACACTTTGGGCCAGGCTGCAAGACTTCTTGGTCTCAACTCCGATATCCTCAATGCTGAGGAGAAGAGACTAAGAAGGAGACTGGTGACTCTGCTGGATACCAGGAAAGAGGACAGGATTTCTGGTCAATCTCCTGGACCTAGAAATGCTATAATCCAGTGGAGGTTCGATGAACCTTCTCACAACTTTGTTGTGGAAAGGGAGAATGGTGAAACCAACAGGCTTAATGCCACTTCTCTACTGCATCTCAGCAGATTTGATCTTGCTGAGCTTGCAGAGAAGCCATTCTCCAATCCCTCCAACTCTGAGACTGCTGCACACATCAGAAACCATATCAGCGGTCTCCACTTGGCTGAACGAAGTAGAAGAGCCAAGATTGAAGAAGAGTTGAAGTTGAAAGGAGTGGAAGACAAGGAAAGACCAACCACCAAAGGCACAGCCTTTCTACAGATGGTGGAAGGTCCTGAATTGGAACCAATAGTTCGATGGGAATATGACTATACTTCCCATCAACTAACTCTTTTCAGAGGGCCACAACAGAGGGTACACATAATCCAAGGTGACAGAGTAGAGGTTCTGTCCCCCAAGGATCTGTACAAGATTCTCAGCACCACAGCAGGAAAGAATAAAGACACTGATAAACACTTACTTTCCATGGTGCTGAGAGCTTTAAGAAGAAGAGAGAAGTGAAGTTTTGGTAGCATCAGCCTAGGGGGAGTTTGTTGGATCATGATAAGGCTGGTGCAACCAAAACCACTTCATAGTCACTTTTGGTGCTACATTGAAGGGCTTCCGAAGCCAAGCAAGAGATCTTCCGAGAGTCTGAGGAACAACAGCCGAAGATATCTACTGAAGGCAAAAGCTGAAGTCAACTGCTGAAGACAACAGCTGAAGCCAACAGCTGAAGACCATCTTCCGAAGACAAAGTCTGAGCTTCCGAAGACAAAGTCTGATGAAAGAGCTGAAGACAAAGTCTGAGCTTCCGAAGACAAAGTCTGCTTCCAAAGACAAAGAAGACTCCAAGCCTCGGAAGAAGCAGTCTTCCGAAGAATAAGTGCCATCGGAAGAAGTTATTCTTCCGAAGCACTTTATCCTTCGGAAGACATTGCTATGTCCAGCAGATAAAAGTATGGTCCCTGACAGTCCGCTGCAGACCTCTGATACAGCATGGCATCTTCCTAAAGAGCCATGTTGTTGACCATACTTTATTCTACTGTTCACCTTTTTATGATAGTACATGTTACCAACTTTAGTTGGTGACAAAAGGTAAGTCAGGGACATGTCCTGACTACCAACTCTAAGGCAAAATGTCTGAAAGACCTCACCTAGAGTCTTGTAGTATAGATGTAAGGTTAGAGGTGTCCAGCTGGTATCAAAGTATATCCGGCTGTAGGTAGTATTATATATATCTTCTCCCTGTAACTCTTTAAAAAAGAGATTTTTGAGTCCAAGAGTCTTGTAATCCTTTGAGTTAAGAGGCAATATATAAAAGTACCTTGAAAATTTACTTGTTGTGTTTATTTTCTTACTGCTTGATACTTAGTATATTGTGATCAACTCTTCATAGACTACTTGCCGAGTGTTGTTCACAGTGAGTTGAGAGAAAAACCACCCATAATCGATCCAGCAAACTCCTTTGTGTATTTGGACTGATGAATAAAGATACCATCAGCCTGTTGTTTGATTTGCAAACCTAGAAAGAACTGTAATTCCCCCATAGCACTCATTTCAAACTTTTGCTTCATGAGCATTGTAAATTCATCACACAACTTTAGATCAGAGGATGCAAAGATGATGTCATCTACATAAATTTGAACAAGGAGATTACGTTGTCCCACAGTCTTAATGAACAAGGTTTTATCAATGGTGCCTCTAGTGAACTTATTTTGGAGAAGAAAAGTTGATAGTGTCTCATACCAAGCTCTAGGAGCTTGCTTCAGCCCATAAAGAGCCTTATCAAGCTTGTACACCCAATCAGGATGTTTATTGTCCTCAAAGCCTGGTGGTTGACACACATAAACTTCTTCTTTTATTTTACCATATAAGAAGGCACTTTTGACATCCATTTGATAAACCTTAAGACTGTGAAAAGCAGCATAAGCTAGGAACAGTCTGATTGCTTCCAGTCTAGCCACAGGAGCAAAGGTCCCATCATAATCGATGTCTTCCTCTTGTGCAAACCCCTGGACAACCAGCCTGGCCTTGTTCTTGACAATTTAGCCCTTCTCATCTATTTTGTTCCTAAATACCCATTTGGTGCCTATTGCACACTTACCTTGGGGTAAAGGAACAAGCTCCCACACTTGTTGTTTCTTGACCTGAAGAAGCTCAAGCTGCATTGCTTCAACCCATCCATTGTCTCTTAAAGCAACATGATAGTTCTTTGGCTCTTGCTGACTGATGAAGAGAGCATAGAAGCAGAAATTGGACAATTGACTCCTGGTTGAAACTCCAGCATTGATATCACCAATGATTTGAGATGTGGGGTGATTCTTCAGCTCTTGATAGACTATAATGTCAGTGCAAGTGTTTGTAGGACTTTCAGCAGCAACAAATGGTGATGGAGATTCTTGAAACCACGTAGGAGATGGCAGCTCAAATGAAGTAGAGCATGCAGAAATCTCATCAACATTTGTTATGGATGGGGCTGCTGAAGCTACAGGAGCATCAGGTTTAGTGGACTCAGGCAGGTTGTCACTAAACCTGAAGAGGTGAGTACTGACTACATCATCATCAGTACCACCAGGTGGAGAACTGTTGACAGGCTCAATAGCTGGAGGTTGACAAGGAACATATTGCAGTATGTCCAGATCAAACAACTCCACAGGGTTTTGTGGAATCTTGTCCTTTGGAGATTCATTGAACTTAACATGCAGAGTTTCTTCAACCACCTTTGTCCTACAGTTGAAGACTCTGTATGCCTTGCAAGTTGATGAATAACCAACAAAATACCCTGCATTCACCTTACTAGCAAACTTCTGGAGTGGGTTGCTAGTGTTAAGAATAAAACATGGACACCCAAAGGCTCTAAAGAATGAAATCAGAGGAGCCAAATGATGAAGAACTTCATAAGGAGTCTTCATCAACCTCTTATTCACTAAAGCTCTATTTTGTATATAGCAAGCTGTATTGACAGCTTCAGCCTGGAAGGTCAGTGGCAATCCTGAGTCAGCCAGCATTGACCTTGCAGCTTCAATGAGAGTCCTTTTCTTTCTCTCAACCACTCTATTCTGCTCAGGAGTTCTAGGAATACTAAACTGCCTCTTAATTCCCTTGGACAGGTAGAAGTCATCAAGTGTGTGGTTTCAAAATTCTGTTCCATTGTCACTCTTCACACACTTGACCTGTAGGGAATACTGCTTTTCTACAAATAACACAAAGTTCATGGTGTCTTGGTTGCTTCATCCTTGGAGTACAAGAAGAAAGTCCATACAAACCTGGAATAATCATCCACAATTACCAGGCAGTATTTCTTCTTTGCCATGCTCATCACCCTGACAGGACCAAAGAGATCCATGTGCAGGAGCTGCAAGCAGGCAGTGGACTTTGGTTCTTCTATTGAAGGGAATGAAACTTTGTGTTGCTTTCCTTTTAAGCAAGCAGTGCAGTTGTCTTCACATTTGAACTCCTTCAAAGGCAATCCTCTTACTAAACCATGGCTTATCAGCTGATTCATGTTCTTGAAATTAACATGCCCTAGCCTTCTATGGCATAGAGTAGACTCTTGAGGAGATGCCTTGGAGAATAGGCAAGGATGACCTTTTAGATCTATCTTTTTGGAAAGATCTAAGGCATACACTCTTCCTGTCCTGTTGGCCTTCAGGAGAGTGTATTCATCCAACACCTTGTCAATCAAATTTAGAACTTTGGATGATAGAATCCAACAGTTCTGGCTTGTGAAAAGGGCAACATGGCCTTTATCACACATTTGACTGACACTCAAGAGGTTATACTTGAGATTCTCCACATGGTTAACATCATCAAACCTTATTTCCCCGTTGGAAACAAAGCCTTTTCCGATGATGTAACCCTTTGCATCATTGCCAAAGGAGACAAACCCCTTCTTTCCTTGAGAGTAGTCATTAAGAAGGGAGCTGCTTCTAGTCATGTGCATGGATCCTCCACTGTCTACATACCAGATGCTCTTTTGGTATGTTGAAGAACCCTGCAATCATAACCACATGTTAGTTAGTTCTAGAGACCCAAACCTGTTTGGTTTTGGGTCTGTTCTCAACTACAGGTGCAACACTAACAGGTGTGTTATGTGTAACAGCTTGAGGTGAAGAAGATGGTGTAGAAGAGGAACCCTTTGGCTTGGATTTCCTTTTCTGTGGTTTCAACACAGGAGCATCTAAATGGTTGACTCTTCCCATTAGATGCTGAACCATCATCACCAGTTGTGTCTAACTTTGTGATAAAGCTTTTAGCTCTTCAGACACATTGGGACTTGCTGATGATGGATTCCTATGTTGCACCATCTTCTTTTGAGCAACCTCAGCTGTTGCCTGAGTAATTCCTACTTCCTTTTTAGATTTAGCTTTGGGCTTAGGGATTTCAGGCTTTGATGTTGCTAGTACAAACTTGGTTTCAAACTCATTTTTCATTTTATTTATTTGCTCTTTATCTCTCTCATTTTGTTTGAGTTTGGAACCCCTTTTGTACTAGCATTCATCAGTAAGATGATTGAACAAGCCACATATCTCACATGACTTCTTCTTCATCTTGTGTTGATCATCAACCAAAGAAGATAAAACTACTGAAGACTTGTTCTTCAGCTGTTTGTTATCAGTACTAGCTGTTTTCTTCCCTTTAGTACCTGCTTTCCTGACCTCTTCTTTAGTTGTCTTCAAACCTTTTCTACTGTCAGTTTTCTTCTCTTCAGTGCTGGCAGTAGTTGAGGTTTGAACTTCAGGTGTCATCACTTGCTCTCCAGTACTTTCAGTACTTCTAGAGACAACACCTGAGTTGATCAACTTTTTGATCATGTGACAGTCAGCATTTGAACCATCGGTTGTTCTAGCATCAGCTGGTTGGTTTTGGAACGAGCTAATGCTGACTTTTATCTCTGATGATACTGAATCAGAAGATAGTAGGTCACATGATGAGAAGGATTGGTTATTGCTCTCTCCATCATATTCAACTTCTGCTCTTAAAGTAAAATCTGTAGGAGGAGCAGTGTGATTATAACCAATGCCAAACTTCACATTGGAAGCTGATTGCTTGCTAAGAAGCATTTCAAAACCCTTGCATGATTGCACCCATCGATCACACTCTACTTGGGTGTTTGCAAGAGTTTCCTTCAGGTCTCTGTACTTCTCTAGAAGTACATCTTCCCTAGCTTTACCATCTTTTATTTGGCATTTAAGCGTGTAAATCTCATCATTTTTCTCATTAAGTGGAGCCTCAAATTCAGCTTTCTTTTTGGAAATTGTTTGCTCTAGCTCAAGATTTTTATCTATTAAAGCCACATTTGCTTCTCTAATAGAAGCAAATGCTGTTATGCATGATTCAGAACAAAGCTTGGCTTTGGCCTCAGAGGATACCTGCGATGAGGCATTGGATGATGACCCCTCAGCAGACTCAAGGGCCATCAGAGCAAGATTTCCAAATGGACTACCACCTCCATGTTGACCAGCACCTTGGAGTAGTTGTTCCTGACCAGATAGATCATCTGGTAGACTACTCCAGTCAACAACTCCTGGGGTGAAGAAGCTGTGTTATTGAGGTTGTGTTTGATGATGAGATTAGGAAGATTGAGGCTCAGGAAGAGCCTGTGGTGGTTAAGCAGAAGGTACTTGAGTTTGACTGGGCTGAGGCACATAGTGGCAGGGGTATGAGTATGGCATATAACCCTGAGGCACAAAATAAGCAGGTGATGCCTGTGCTTGTGATGGATGGCCAGAACTGGAGGAATGTTGCCCTCTGTGCTGTGAGCTATTGCTTGGAAAAGTCACAAAGGGTGCAGAGGAGTTAGATCTAGATGATCTACACTCTCTAGCAAAGTGTCCAAGCCTTTGGCACTTGTGACACCTCAACTTGCTCTTGTCAAAACCAACTTTGGTTTTGCTAGAGAGACCAGGGAATTTCCTACCAGTTCTTTTGTAGAACTTTTGAGATCTGATATTGATCATTGCCATTTGGCTCAAAATATCCATCTCTTCCAGATCATCATCTGGAATGCCCTTCAAATCATTCATCAAAAAGCACCAGTTATCACTGCTACCTCCTGAACTACTACTAACACCAACAAAAGCTTGTTCTGAGTTGGTAGAGAAATCAATATGCTCATCATAAGAACTTTCTGATACAGCATATTCAGACTCTTGACTTATCAAGGCAGCATTGCCATGGACAAAGTCATCAGTGAGCTTGTTAGAGGTGGACAACTTCCTCTTTTGTTGATACATGAGACCCTAGATTCTGAGCTGAATGAAATATATTGTAATGTCTTGATTATATGTAATTGAATGTTGATTAATGAAATACATTTAGTTGTTTATATTATAATGTTTATATATTTCATTAATGGCTTGTGTAATGATTAATTATATAGGTTTGTGGTTGTTTGAATTGGTATGCATAATGTTGTAATGATTAACACATTCAAACTTAACATGATGAAGTTATCATGCGAATGGGCCATGCCAATGGACCATACGCATGAATAACTTCATGCGAATGGCTCAGTCACACGACTGAACCATGAGACTGGATCAGTCGGAAGACTGAAGCATGAGATTGAACCAGTCGTACGATTGAAGGCTCAGTCGTGCGTATAGATCAACCGCATATCTCAATCGCACGACTGAACCATGCGAATGGTTCAGTCGCCCGAATGAGAAACCCTTACCTATAAATACCACCTAGTTCGTGGAAAAATAAAACACTTTGAATATTCATAACCCTAGTCGACCCAGAGCGCCCTGTTCGTCAATTCCAACTTCATAGAACGTCTCAGATCATTCCTATTCTATTCTTAACGTTTTCTAATAGTTAGGATTGATCTTGATTTCGTTCTCCCTGACTGGATCGCCAATCAAATAGGATTCCGCACTATTTGATCCGGTATAACGAAGAATCAATTAGTACTCCGTACGTACACGGTCCTAACAAGTGGTATCAGAGCCTTGGCTCTTGATTCTTCGTTTGATACAATCAAGATTGTGTTAAAGTCCACCTTTTTTCACTAAAAGATCCAATCTTTCTGCTCAAAACCGAGTCTTTACGTGTGCCTGTTCTGAAAAATCAGTGTTTTTCGACTTACAGCCGTCTAGGGTGTCAAAAACCACGTTTTAGGTCAAAAATCGTGAAAAAACTCGTTTTCAGCCGACCCAGTCGCACGATTATCTCAATCGTACGATTGAAGTCCAGTCGCTCAGTTAAATCGTCCGATTGAGTAGTTCTCCTGTCCTATCGCCCGAGTGAGTCAATCGCCCAGTTCTGTCGCCCAGTTGAGTCGTTCGGTCTGTTCAGTCGCCCGAGTCTCTCAGTCACCTGTTCAATCGCACGTTTGAGTCCAATCGCATACAGCTAGTGTCGGTCGCATCCCAGTCGCACTCCTCAATCGCATTAGCAGATTCTTTCACAAGTTAAAGTAATAATATAATGGACTCAGAAAACTTTGCAATGTCAGCTGGAAAGGACTCAAGGATACAAAACCTGCTTTTACTGGAAAATGAGATAGGGAACCATAACAAGCCACCTAAGCTATTGACTATAGATGAATTTCCACAATGGAGACAATGTTTTGAGATTCATCTAAATGGAGTGGACCCGAACTTATGGAACTCTATTGAGACTGGTTATAACATGCCCGTGGGAGCTGATGGTGTTCCTTTGACTTTAAGTGGACTTACTGATACACAGAAGGTTGCCTACAATACCGAAAAGAAGGCATATGCTCTTTTGACCCAGTCCATTCCCAAGGCCATTTTTCACCAATACTCAAAGCACAAGCAAAGTAAAAAGTTGATGAAAGCTCTTGAGAAGCGGTATGATGGGAATTCTACTCTAAAGTCCCTAAAGGGTAAAGCGTTGAAGAAGGAGTTTGACAACTTCTCTGCAATTAGGAATGAAAGCTTGGATGAAATTATCGATCGCTTCTATCACTTGATGAGTGAGCTTCACACTCATGGGGTAAAGACGTCAATGGAAGACAAAGTTTCAAGCTTGGCAGATGATCTACCTGAAAAGTGGCATTCATTCATTTCCACTATGCGACATAACTCAGTTTTAGAGACCTTGGATATTAATGACTTTATTCTAAAACTGAGAGAGGAAGAAGTGTGTCACCAGTACAGGACGAAAAGAGCAGCGTATACTCAAGACCCATCACTCTACAATGTATCTGGAGCTCCTACTTCCACTCCTGCTGTAAAGTCTTCTGGAGCTCCTCTACAAACAGCCTTTGTCTCCAATGCATCGTCATCCACTGATCAAGGCTCTTCATCTGCAAATGAGTCTCATGGTGCATCTGGAATCCTACAAAGTCCAATTGTTAATCAATCTGCTAAGTTGATGACAGAAAATTTGAGAAAGGTAACAGTGGAGGTTGCTAAAGAGCACATGGATCTACTCGCTGCAGTTGTGCACTCTTATGATGGTCTGGTGGCGGGTAAGATTGGAAATTGCCATCTTGCCGATGAAGAGTACGAGCAAGTAGATGAAAATGAGCTTGAAAGGATGGATATCATATGGGCTCTTGCAAGTGCTGTCCGAAGAGCCAGAAGTTTGTGAAGAAAACAGGGCAGAATCTTGTGGCTACTAAAGATACAACTTTTGGTTTTGACAAGTCTAAAGTCATGTGCTTCAACTGTGGAGAAAAGGGTCATTTCAAAAAAGAATGCGTGAAGCCTAAAAGGACTAGGAACGGCAATCCATTCTCCTCGTTCAATAGGCAAGATAAAGACAAGAAGCCAGCATCCACAGGAAATGATTCTAAAGCTATGGTAGCACAAGGTGATGAAGGACAGGACTGGTCCTTCCGGTTCTTATTTGATGGTGAAGCCAACATTGCTTCTGTTGAGGACCTGAATGAAGACTCAACAAGTGAGGGGGAGAACTCAGCTGAGCCATACACTGCTGAATTGGATGATGACATAGCTGATGTTGATCAGCTTGTGGAGAATGAACTGAATGCTGAATCTGAAGCACAATCTGAACCCCACAATGCTTTCATGGTTGGAACATCGACATCAGCACAGGTAGAATCAAAGGATGAGTTATTTACTAAACATGCTTGTGTTGAATGTGAAAAATTTAGGGAAAGCATTGACCTGAAATTTGCTAGGTTATTAGATAATAATGATAACTTAGTAAATGATTTAAAATTGTGCACTGAAGCAAACAGAATCTTAAAACAAAATGAAAACAATTATAAAGAAAAGGTTGAAGCTTTAAAGAAACAATTAAAAGAAACTGAAGTTGTTGTGTTTAACCAAGAAAATGACATTAAATTCTACTTAAAGACCATTGAAGAGACTAAAAAAGACAAAGCGATTTTACAAGTAGAAAATGAGTCTTTAAAACAAAAACTACATAGTTTAGCGAGTTCCTCGCATATTTTGAAAAACTTGGTTAAAGAACGCAACAATGGGGAGGGCTTGGGTTACAAGGTTGTTCCACCACCACATGAGATCCTGTTGAACACTAAGCAACGTCCAATAAATAATAATCCAATTAAAGATCATGTGGTGACAACTCCTTTGGTTAGTGATCCGGACACAGTAGTTAAATCTGTATCTCCGGATGATGATCAGAAAATCTCAGCATCAAGTAATGTTACTGCTGAGAAACGGGTGGAAGAGAATGTTCAAACCTCTCTTGGGTTGGATTCAAAGTCTAATAACACACAATCCAAGATGTCTAAAACCACTCAAGTTAAATCAGTTAAAAGAGATAATATTCAGCCTCATAGACAAATAAACCAAAATGTTAAACAAGTTAAGTTTGTCAAAGAAGGTGAATGTTCAAAGACTGAGACCAAAAAGCCCATTCCTGAGGTCTACTCACCGCCCCACAAGAGATCTTCTAGCCCCGATGAATGGAGATCCTGCTATACTTGTGGACAGCGCGGTCATATTTCAACACATTGCCCTCGTTATCAGACTCCAAGAATTAAGGTGGAGCTGAATAACAAAGTTAATTTTGATTCAAAACAGCGATCTAAGACTCCTATTAGATCGAAAACACCTACTAGGTCTAAAACACCTTCTAGGTCGTTTTTGTCTCCTCCACGCCAAAGGCCACACAAACAAGTCACTGACAAGTCTGTGATGCCAGCGGCGAGACCTGTTTCTGAATCTAAACCATATGCTCAAACTGTGAATCAGTCTAAGGTTTACCACAAAAAATCCTTTCACAGGGATGGTTTGTGGAAAGCCAAAACATCTGATGAGTCTGAAAGTAAGGACAAGTTGAACGTTGAAATTCCATCCACTGATAAAAGCCAGTGGGTCGAATTCATGATGGTTGATTCCTCTGGGAAGCCCAAGCCAGTCAAGGCTTGGGTCGCCCTCCTTAACTGATTATTTTCTCTTATGTGCAGGTTGTCCGCCATAGTGCGTCTTTAAATACATGGATAGTAGATAGTGGAGCTTCCAGGCACATGACGGGAAATAGGTCCCTCCTTTTCAATGTCAAACAAATTAAAGGGGGACATGTTTCCTTTGCTGGAAACAAAGGAGGATACATTACTGCTCAAGGAGAAGTAGGTAATCAAACGGTAAAGTTTGACAAAGTCAACTTTGTGCAGTAGTTAGAAAACAATCTGCTGTCTGTGTCTCAGATTTGTGACAAGGGATTCAAAGTCATGTTTGATAATTGCAAATGTTACATTCTAAAGAAAGAAATGGATATTCCAGAGGAGCAGGTATTAATGTCAGCATCTAGATATAATGACTTATATGTTCTAGATATGTCTAATGCTTCTACTAGTTCTTCTACTTTTCAATGTTTCTTATCTAAAGCTACAGAGAAGGACTCCATTTCATGGCACAGAAGAATGGGACACATTAATCATAGGAAGATGAATCATCTGATTCATAATAACCTGGTTGATGGAGTTCCTGTCAAGAACTTCCAGCTTCCTGATTTCTGTGTCTCATGCAAGAAAGGCAAGCAGACCAGGAAATCTCACAAAAACCAAACAAGTTAATTCTATAGTGATGCCCCTGGAGCTGCTACACATGGATCTCTTTGGTCCAGTTAGCACAAAAAGTATCGCAGGAGACTGGTACTGCTTTGTAGTCACAGATGACTACTCAAGATTCACCTGGGTGATGTTTCTGAAAGCTAAATCAGAAATATTTGAATCATTCAAGGTACTAGTCACAACACTGGAGTCACTCTACAACCTGAAGGTAAGGAGGATTCGTTCTGACAATGGCACAGAGTTCAAGAATCGGTGGATGGATGCTTTCTGTAAGGAAAAGTGGATTGTTCATCAGTTCATTTCAGCATACACGCCACAGATGAATGGAGTTGCAGAATGAAAGAATCGAAGCCTGATCGAGACTGCGAGAACCATGTTAGCTGATTCTAAACTTCCAGTCCAGTTCTGGAATGAGGCGGTTGCCAATGCTTGCTACACACTTAACCGTGTGTTAGTAGTCAAAAGGCATGACAAGACTTGCTATGAGTTGCTTTAGAAGCGCAAGCCTAACTTGGAGTATCTGGAACCTTTTGGAGCTCCTTGTACACTGTTGAAGAAGACTCAGGATGGTAAGTTCAGTGAGAAAGCCGATCAAGGAATATTCTTAGGATACAGCATACCAGACAAACGAGTTTACAATAACTCGACAGGTCAGGTAGAAGTGTGGTGCAACGTAGACGTTCAGAGATACACCACCCCCTTGCTGGAAAAGGTCCATCATCATTCTTCGATTATGATGGCTTTTTCAAATCCTTTAATCTTCCTCAGTTTGAGTCGGATGAGAAACTGCTACCCAGATGATGTATGATGTTCTCAACACCCCTAATCTGGATTCAAGCAACATCACACCTGCAAGCGGTGCCTCAAGTTCTTCGACTCCTAATCAAGATGAGAGTGATGACTCATCAGGTGATGAAGAAGCAGCTGAACCAGACCTTAATCACAATGTTAATCAACAAAGTGGGTCCTCAGCTGCTGAACCAGCATTGGAAAATCCGGATACTGAACCTGTAGTCACCAATCTTGACTCTGAGGTTGTGGTTCCTTCCACACCAGTGACTAGGATCAGTGTGAATCATCCCCCCACGGCTATCATTGGGGATATTCAATCCGGTGTGCAGACACGAAATCAGCTGTACTCTGCTGATTATGTTGCGATCATGGAAAAGGGTTATGTCAATGACGGAGCTTACTCATGTTTTGTTTCACAAATCGAGCCTAAATGCGTCAGTGACGCCCTGAAAGATGAGGACTGGGTCAATGCTATGCAAGAAGAGCTACTCCAGTTCCAGAAACTTGGAGTCTGGACCCTCGTTGAAAGGCCAAAAGGAGTTAAAGTGATTGGTACCAAATGGGTACTAAAGTGCAAAAAGGATGACCAAGGTGTTGTTATCAAAAACAAGGCACGCTTGGTTGTTCAGGGATTTAGACAAGTCGAGGGGATCGACTATAATGAAGTGTTTGCACCAGTGGCAAGAATGGAAGCAATTCGGATCTTCCTTGCCTATCCATCGTTTATGAAGATAAAAGTCTATCAGTTCGATGTGAAGAGTGCATTCCTTCATGGGGAAATCCGTGAAGAGGTCTATGTCAGTCAACCCGAAGGATTTGAGGATCCGTATCATCGGGACAGAGTCTACAAGCTGGATAAGGCTCTGTATGGGCTACATCAAGCTCCTCGCGCTTGGTATGAGAAGCTCTCCACCCATCTGTTGAAACACGGTTTTTGCAGGGGTGTAATTGACTGTACATTATTCATCAAGGAAAAGGATGGTGATTTGCTTATGGTGCAGATCTACGTAGATGACATCATCTTTGGGTCTAGGAATGAAGCATTGTGCAAAGAGTTCGAATCTGTGATGAATGCAGAGTTTGAAATGAGTGCCATGGGAGAAATGAAGTTCTTCCTAGGATTACAGGTGGATCAAACACCAACCGGTATTTTCCTACATCAGACCAAGTATGTCAGCGATATTCTAAGTCGGTTTGATATGGAGAATGTTTCTACAGCCGGTACCCCTCTCGCCACAAATCATGATGTGGCTCCTGATGAAAATAGGGATTTGGTGGATGCCACTATGTATCGTGGGATGATCAGATCTATTATGTACCTCACTGCCTCACGTCCAGATATTATGATGCAACATGTTTATGTTCTAGATATCAAGCGAAGCCAAAAGTGAATCATCTGATTGGGGTGAAAAGGATTTTTCGTTATCTGAAGGGTACTCCAACACTGGGGTTGTGGGATCCTCATGATGATGACTTTGAGCTTACTGCATACAGCGATTCAGGCTATGGTGGCTGCAAGATGAACTTCAAGTCTACATCAGCAGGGTGTCAGTTCTTTGGAAGGCGATTAGTCACGTGGCAATGCAAGAAGCAGACCTCGGTTGCGTTATCAACCTGTGAAGCTGAATATGTTGCTGCTGCAAGTTGCTGCTCTCAGATTATCTGGATCCAACAGCAAATGCGCGACTACGGTTTGCAATTTTCTAACACCCCTATTTATGTTGATAATTCTGCTGCCATAGCTGTTACTAAAAATCCTGTTCAACATCCGAAAACAAAACACATCGGCATTAAATATCATTTCATACGCGATTGCTATGAAAAACAATTGATTGATGTGATTAAAATTAACACGGATTTTCAGCGCGCTGACCTCTACACCAAACCATTTGATAAACCTAGATTTTTCTATCTGCTAGAGGTCAACGGCGTTAAAAAGAAAAGTGATGTGATTGCGGAAGAAACAGATACATAGTCCGACACAGTTTTTTAATTCTTTTATTTCTATTATGTTAATTTTTTTTAATTTCCTTGCGTTATAAAAATCCAAAAACATAAAAAGATTTTCTGTTTTAGTATTTTAGGGGGAGATTTATTTCAGTATTCATTTACTTAAAAAAAGGGGGGGTGGGAGGTAAGTAAAGCTAAAAAAGGCATAGACATCTAAACAGGAAATGTGACTCGATAAATTATGGAAAGTGATAGTACACAGGAACCGAGTTACTTGGAACATCAAAAGAATTTTCGGTTCTGTAAAGTTGATTAAATCACAGAAAATTATAAATCCGAGAAGTCTAAGTCTAACAAAATGGGAAGATGATAGTACGCTTGGTTCGTATGGTAACTACACGGAGAAAGTTGATCTAGGGAGGTGTTAGTTCACTATACGATGTGTCGGTAGATTCAACACATTAGACGAGTAGATGCCATTGGTAGACTCAATCTAAACTAAATGGTTCAATCAACTGTGGGTTCCCATCTTATCACTGGTTAACACAATCAGCCATTTCCGATAAGGGACAATGAGCAAATAAACGCCACCAAAGGTGCGCGTATGACTGCAAAAAGAGCAAAAGAAAAAAATTGAATACAAGCGCAATCATACTGATAACAAAATGTTGTTGGTGCGTTTATATGAAAAAGAAAAATAAGAAATGCTCTAACAAGGAGATAGGTTGTGTGCCTCTCTGCTGTGCAATGGCACTGACCTGAGGATAAGCATAACCTACATATTCTAGAATTCATTGTTGTTTGCCGCCTCTCTGCTGTACGATGGCACTGACCTGAGGTTTGGCTTCTCTTTGAAAGCTCTAAGAATAGTTTCTTATTGTCAAAATACCTATAGACCGCTCGAAAGTCCTTTAAGGAATACTGATTACCATATAAGCTTAGGATCCACAAATGTTGGTTGAAATAATATAACTTAATTCACTACCAATGCGTGTCAAAAGTCTGTGTATGGATTTAAGTGGACAAGTATACTGACAATCGTTGTGTATGCACTGACTGAAGTTGATAATCAAAGTACGTTACTTATCATATCAAGCATGATTCCCAGTTAGATCTTAGAAGTCTTAGATAAGTGAGAAAGCTGTGATATGCAAGTGTGTAAAGTTGAATACTAATCAAAGGTTCCAAGTAATGATGTATATGCCTGTCTGATTCCAAATGAGTCTGTTCCTGATATAATGTCAATGCTAATAGGCTATACAAACCGGCCCTAACAAAAATCACAAAAACAGTTTCATTCTATTCGTGGTTTTAAGATTTTTCAATTTTTAGTATAATGTGTCATTGTCGGACTGTGTGTATTGTGATCTGCTAAACGTCACCAAATGTGCTTAACGTTTACTTAAACAAATTGTTTCTGAAAGGTTAAAAGGATCATGTTTGAGATGATCAGGTGGATAAATGGGTCATGTATGAAATGATCAGGTGGATAAATGGATCACGTCTGAGGTGATCAGTGAATGTGTTGCTTTTAAAAGTGATCATGTCTGAGATGATCAAAAGATTATAATGTTTTATCAATTGGTTAAGAAAGCTAAGGGTCGGTCCATAACTTGACAAAAATGGCTCAAGTATAGCCCAATCGCACAACTGAATCTGATCTGACCCAGTCGTACGAATGTGGTATACGATTGAACACAATAGTAAGATTGAGACATGCGAATGAGCTCAATCAGCCGATTGAAAGTGACCGAATAGGCCAATCATGCGAATAGACTCAATCGTACGAATGAGTTTGAGTCGGGCGAATGAGTGGAGCGAATAGTTCCAGTCGGCCGACTGAACTGAGCTCAAGTATAAATAGAACCCTCAGTCGATCGCAGACCTCATTCGCCCTAATATCAAAATCGCACCGTTACGCTGCCCAAATTTCATTTGAAATCAAACCTCTGTCTACTCGATTACTGACAGTGTGACATTGTGATACAGGTAATATGCGGCCAAAAGATGATCAAAATTGTCAAAGCTGGTTCGAAATACGCGGATATTTAACCTAAATATTGAACCGAAACAAAGCTACGCAATAAACTGCCTTAATCACATACAATGTTAAAATCAATGGATTAGGTGGTTTAGATACATGATTGCGAGTCTAATAAACATGAACTTAATGTTTAATTTAGTCGTTTGATAAATCTGAGTTGGAAATGGAACAGTTTTGTCTACAATGCGACTGGTCCCTCCAAATGAACTTCAATCGCCCGATTGAAAGGGGCGACTCATTCAATCAGCCGAATGAAGAATGCGAATGGATTGAGTGTGTGATACGACTGGACTCCAGAATGAACCTCAATCGCACGATTGAAAGGGTCATTTCAGTCAATCGGCCGAATGAAACATGCGAATGAGTCATTCGGTCGACTGACTCAATCGCAGGTTCAGTCTCCCAATTAGACTAAATCGCATGACACACCATCCGACTGAACCCAGTCGCACAGTGCAATCGCATGATTGAACTAAACTGTTTTCTGATTTAGTCAAACTATGTTTTACATGTTTCTAACGTGTGTTTGCTATTGATTACAGGAATATGGCTAATAGGTGGACCATAAATCCAAAGCACAATATTTGTGCCCACTTGGATTCCACCTCGAGAAATGGTGGTGAGTTTGAAGGGATTATCGACTTTTTGAGGAGGTCACGAATTTTCAGAGCTATATCTACACCCTGTACTCCCTATCAGTCTATCCATCAGTCATTTTGGGAGGGAGCTTCGGTAGACCGATCAGTGGAGCCCTACCGTATCCGAAGTACTATCTTTGGTAGGGCGATAGAGATCTCAGCGGCTGATATAAGGAGGGTATTAGGCTTTGGAGACGACGAGGAACACCCACTTAAGCTGCACCCTCTTACTGTTAGTGGATGTTTCCTGAGGATAGGGTACTGCGGGGATATAAACTCGGGTGTGCTGAACAAGAGCAACCTGAGCCCCCAGTACAAGTACCTAGCACATGTCATACTTAAGTGTATAGCATCCAGGAGGGGTGGATTTGATGATCTGTCTAATCAAATCCGGAATGCCTACGTGGCATTGGTCCTAAACCACCCCTTCAGCTTCTACAACATGATCTTCATGTATCTGATCGAGAACTTAGAGGCTAAGGGGAAGGAAGGTTTTTGCATGTATCCCCGATTTCTACAGCTTATATTTGATGAGAAGCTGCCCGGTCTTCCCAAGGAAAGGAGTGATGCAGTGGTGTTGGAGATTATGGATGACACCACTCTTGGGAGGATGAAGGTTTACAGAGGCAAGCAGGTGAAGCCGGTGATGAAGAGGTTGATTGGGCATCTGGCCCGGGCTGATTATGTTGCACCGAGGAGACGCAAATGGCGTCATGATGACAGCGAATCTGATACGGAGTTGATTGTGATACCATCAGATGATTCTGATGATGATGATAGTGGTGATGGTGGAGATACAGGCCCTGTTCCAACTAGGGCCACTACCACTGATATACCATCTCCACAATCCACCCACGATAGAACTGAGTCGGCTGGTTTCCATCAGGATTTTATTCCTGATATGGAGGAAGAGGGGTCTGAAGAGGAGCCCTTGACACGTACTGTGGGAAGCAAGGTTGTTCCCACAGAACATGGGCTAAGGGTGGTCGGTGAAGGCCCACGAGACTCAGGAGAGATAGCTACTGATCCGAGTTATGCACCGGAGTCAGCCAGCAGGGTTGTAGGGGGAGCATCCACTTCAACGGGAACGAGGAAGAAAAGGATGGCTCAACCCCATGGTCAAAAGAAGAAGAAAAGACGTCTCACCTTTGTTACAACCACCACCACAGCCACACCATCCACCACCACAGCCACCACATCATCCACCACCACAGCAACCACATCAACCACCACCACTGTGCCCCCCACTACATCATTTCCACCTCCTCCCATATTCACCACAGCCACCACAACTCACACCACTCACCAATCACAACCCTCATCTACACCCTCAAGCTCAAGTCTACCACCTGTCTCTGTGGTTGAGCAACTGGTTGTGCTAAACAGCATGGTACTCCAGTTGCTAGCCTCCAACAAAGCCAAGTCTGCTCAGATTCTACAGCTGCAAGAGCAAAGTTCTACACAAACAGCTGAGATTGAGAGACTGAGGGAGTTGACAGCTTCACAAGCCCAGTTGATCACTGCACAGACTGATCAGATCAAAGGCTTGCTTCAACACGAGGCTGAGACGGATGAGAAGATGGGGAAGCTAGAGGCGGCTCACAAGATTCTATTGCTAAAGCTGAAAGGCAATCAGAGTGAGCCCCTCAAGATCGGGGAAGGTGATGATGAAGATGGTGATGATGAAGATGGTGATGATGATGAGGACGACGATGATGAGGAGGACGACAATGATAGTGATGAAAGTGATGATGGTGATGAGAAGAAGGATGATGATGAAGGTGAAGGAGGAGAGACAGCAGGAGATCGTAGCGATGATGCAGCAGACGAGAGACGCTCTAAACATCGTCAAGATCAAGGACCCTCTTCGTCTGCTCCAACTGAAGAAACTACTGAAATTCAAGATAAAAGTACTGTTTAGTTATTCATGTTTATGTATTTAACAGACTTTTGTATTTGAAATTATGTAACATTTATGTAATGAATGTTTATATCTTTTGTTAATAATTGTGCTTGATTAATTACTAACAGATATTGTGTTTCATGTTTTAAATCAAGCAGATCCAAACTTCCAACGCAGTGAATATGATGTCGAACCCCTACAGTAGGTCAAGAGTTAGTTAACAATGATCCTTGATCTGCAGGGTATCGTCAGAAGATCGGCTGAGTATACCCCTGAGGAGGGTGAGATTATTCATGGCTTCACAAAGGAGCAGTTGGCTGAGATATTCAAGCTTAACGCCGATGAGATTGTGAAAGATGCTCCTGAAATCCATTTTGACAGTGATGAAGAGCTAAACAATATAGATGAGATTGAGATTGAGGACATCACTAATCAACATTATCCAGAGTATACAGACACTGAAGGTCACGTCATTCCAAATTTGGCTGACAACCTAGTTAGTGAGACATTTGACACTCTGGAAAAGATGGAAGCAGATAATGACAAACAAGAGGATACAGCCCGAGCTACTAAAGAAGAAGTCAAAGAAAGAAAAGCTGAGTGGGCTGCTTGTTTTGCAGAGCTTCGTGCCCAGAGAGATGCTCCAAAGCCTGATGCCTACACCAAACTCTATAGAGTGAAGAAACATTAGAAGGTGTCTGGTAAGATCATATCTTGGGCGTATTTTGAAGATCTTAACGCATATGCAGTTAAGAGGGAGAAAGGTATCGAGTACTTTAGATTCCCACACGATCTAAAGACTCTACCTGGTTTTGAGCTCAACCAACTGGCAAAGCTGAAGTTGCTGTATGCTGATCCGAGAAAAATGTCAGGTTGGTTTGAAGCTGCGTTAAAGAGAGAATACCACACCCGGTGGGTGAACTTCAGACCTCAGTAACCTACGAGGTACATTCGAAGGTCTGAAGTTGATCCACGAACCGGGAAGCCAAAGATTGTGTTGAAGTGGCCTCCTCCGCGCACCATGTCAAAGATCCCTCTAACGGAAATGCCTCAGGACATCACTTCGCATTTCAAATGGTGGTACTATGATTGGCGAACAGCTGAAGCAGTCATAGTGTTGAACAGAGATGGAAAGATGGATGTCATCCGGGTATTTGACCCGATGTGGCTTACAAACTTGTCGGCTAATGATGTTTATACACTCTACAAGTGACCACTGTTCTATGACTCTCAGGATATCGTACAAGCTCTCCAGTTTCAGCACATCATACGCCTCTGCTTTGTATTTGAAATACATGCAGGTGTAACCAGAGAGGAGAAATTCAAGAAGTACGAAGAGGTTATGGGTAAAGCAAGACATTAGAGGAATCTAGGTCCAAAGGGGAGTTTGTTGATACATGTGACCCTAGATTCTGAGCTGAATGAAATATCTTTGTAATGTCTTGATTATATGTAATTGAATATTGATTAATGAAATACATTTAGTTGTTTATATTATAATGTTTATATATTTCATTAATGGGTTGTGTAATGATTAATTATATAGGTTTATGGTTGTTTGAATTGGTATGCATAATGTTGTAATGATTAACACATTCAAACTTAACATGATGAAGTTATCCTACGAATGGGCCATGCCAATGGACCATACGCATGAATAACTTCATGCGAGTGGCTCAGTCACACGATTGAACCATGAGACTGGATCAGTTGGAAGACTGAAGCATGAGATTGAACCAGTCGTACGATTGAAGGCTCAGTCGTGCGTATGAATCAACCGCATATCTCAATCGCACGACTGAACCATGCGAATGGTTCAGTCGCCCGAATGAGAAACCCTTACCTATAAATACCACCTAGTTCATGGAAAAATAAAACATTTCGAATATTCATAACTCTAGTCGACCCAGAGCGCCCTGTTCGTCAATTCCAACTTCATAGAACGTCTCATATCATTCCTATTCTATTCTTAACGTTTTCTAATCGTTAGGATTGATCTTGATTTCGTTCTCCCTGATTGGATCGCCAATCAAATAGGATTCCACACTATTTGATCCGGTATAACGAAGAATCAATTAGTACTCCGTACGTACACGGTCCTAACATCTTTTGCTCTATCTCTCTCTCAAATGTGAGCAGTTTCCCATGAAGTTGGGTGAGAGATAGAGTATCCAGGTCTGCACTAGAGCGTAGGACAATAGTATAAGTGTCCCATCTTTCAGGCAGTGACCTGAGGAATCTGTTGTTCATCTGGCTGTTGGAGTACTGTTGTTTGACCATCTTCAACTCAGAGATCAAACAGGAAAACCGCTTAAACTGCTGAGTTAGAGTCTCACCCTTCCTATGAGTGAATGTCTCATATTGTTGGGCGAGGATTTTCCTAGTATTTGCTAGGACCGAATCGGTTCCTCCGAATTGTTCCTTCAGAGCAACCCATAGGTCATGAGCAGTTTCATGATGCAAAAGCCCTGAGTAAATCTCATTTGGAATAGCCATGGCTAAAATTCCATGGGCTCTAGCATCAATCTCGAACAGCTTTAGATCTTCGTCCAAATATTGTTCAGATTTCTTCGGAACCTGTTCATTAGATTCAGGGACGCTCACCATAGGCTTGTATGGTCCATGCACCACTGACTTCCAACAACCAGCACTGTTGACAGACAAGTGGTGAAGCATACGACGTTGCCATATGTTATACTCATTCCTCACAAGCATCGGAGGCTTGGTTGAGGAACCAGTATTGTGAGGATCGTTTGTTGGTGTAGTCATCTCAGTTTTTAGTCAAACTCAAGTTTAAACAAAACAAATGTAGCTCAAAACCACCAGAGAACCTCAAGTTTACGGCCAGAAACAGCAGAATTTCTCTCTCTACAACTAATTCTTGCAAATTGGTAATTCGATCAAACGTAGAGATCAAAAGAGCAGTTTCAAATGATCAATAGTGAAATCGATCAATGATTAACCTGCTCTGATACCATTTGTCATGATCTCAGCCTCTAGTTTGATCAATTAGGTTGTATTCGCAGCGGATTTAGCATGAAAATTAGCAATTAATGCAAGAACATAAAGAATATTGCATGTAAAGTAAATGTAGAGAAAGAGAACAATTCTGCCAAAAGGAATAATATTCGTTTTGCTCCCCACATTTTGGCACAAAATACAATTAGGTCACTGCCCTTTTATAGGCAAAAGAACCATACTGTTGTCAGATTCCACTGACATTTACAGTTATTTAACTAACTACTGATAGAACACTTAAACTACTGAAGATGTCACAACAGCTGACATCTTCTTACAAAATTCCTAAGTGTTCTACCTATTACAAGTACTGAAAAGGAAACTACTGAAAAGCTATAACGACTGAAGAACAAACTCTTCAGTCGTTTACAACTACTGAACTATAACAGCTGAAGAACAAACTCTTCAGCTGTTGTACAAACTACTGAAAGGAAAAACATAAAACTACTGAAAAGAAAAACCATCACAACAACTGAAGAAGACTTCTTCAGCTGTTGTGACAAACTCTGAAGCTTCAGCACTTTGGTCTTCAGACTTTGATCTTCAGATGATTCATCAGCTGATGACTTCAGTAGTTGTCATCAGCTGATGTCTTCAGTCGTTGTCTTCAGACTTTGTGCATCAGCAGTTGATCTTCGGTTCTTCAGTTCTTCAGACTTTGATCTTCAGCACTTGTCTTCAGTACTTGAAGTCTTCAGTACTTGTGTTTATCAGTACTTCAGACTTCAGTACTTATCTTCAGCACTTTGGGATCTTCAGCTGTTGTACTTCAGATCTTTGATCTTCAGCTGTTGATTCTTCAGACTTTGTCAGAACAGCTGGTGGGAGTCTTTTTCAGTTGTTGTAATGACATGTGGGACTTAGAGGTTTTCCTGATCTTGGCTCATTGGTTCTTTTGGTCCAACAATATGGTCATGTCATTCATTTAGGCCATCTTTATATTGCTACCACACTTACTCAGCTCTACTTAGACCAAATTTCAACATACACGGCAGTCGTGTTTCAATTGTTTATGATCGTGACCTAGTTTTTTGAACAAGTTTTGGTGGAAATTCATGATATAACAAGGGTTGTACCCCACTACTTCTAGTGCTTATCATCCTCAATCAGATGGTCAAACAAAAGTCTTGAATAGATTCTTGGGGTCTTATCTTCATTGCATGATGACGGGCTCTCCTTTACAATGGGTCGATAGGTTATTTTGGCTCAATGATGGTATAAGGCCATTAATATGTCTATATTTGAGGCTTCATTCAGTTACAAGCCAAATATTCATATTCCTTACAATGCATGAGATGCTCCACTGCTGTTGTTAAAAAATTACATAAAGGCAGGAACAGTCACTTTAAAACCTTTTGAATACTGCTTAGAAGTTGATGAAACAATTTGCCGATTCTCATAATTCGAAACGTGTATTGGAGGTTCGTGATTAGGGTTATATCACATTACAGCTAATGGTTCAGTCATCTCATAAATTGGATCGCCATGTTAAGCTTATTGCTCAATTCTATGGCCCCTTCCTTATCTTGGAAAAATTAAGATCTGCTTATCATCTTGATCCTCTACCTGACTCTATGATCTAACCAACATTCCATGTCTCTCTTTTGAAGCGTGCTCACAATCAACATTCTCTGATAATTCCTTTACCAACTACTCTGATATTTTTATTGTGACTTAAGTGTTACAATACACTTTTGTAACACTTATTGTAACACTTGCATCACCTCCAATTAATGTGAAAGAGCCACTTAAGTGTTACAATACACTTTTGTGCTCTTGATTTTTGGCCACATGTTTTTTTAGGGAAATGCCATTTTGGTCCCTTGATTTTACCATAACACTTTAAATTTTCAAAATTTTGCCACATAGTTTAATATTTTAGTTTTATTTTAATTTTCATTTTCACTCCTCTCACATATATAAGTTGCGCTTTAGACCCGTTTATATTCTATTAACTTCGATTTTTCATAAGCTTTCGTTTGATAACTTTTTCTAAAACGGAATGCGTAGTTTTTTTATTTTGTCAACGCTCTGATATAATTAATTTCTTCAAAATGAAGTGAATTCAAAATAGAGTTGTTTTTTTGTCATAAACTATAGTGAATGTAGTTACTATTACGTCACTATGACGAACCGAACCGATTATGAGTGAAAAACGTTGTTACAAGTATTTTATCCCCAGAAGAGGTTTTGGTATACGCTTTTATAGTTTTCGACGATCTGAGTTAATAACAACAAAACTCCCATTAGCATGAATAAAAAATGATCAAACTTCTGCCGCGCGCGGAGAAAAAACTAGTTGTTAACGAAAAACCATTTTACTACACTTGACTATTGATTATCTAAATTAATCATAATTGTTAACTAAAAACCATTTTACTACACTTGACTATTGATTATCTAAATTAACCATAATGTGTAGTTTGATAATCTGCGTAACCAACAAGTTAGAAATGCATTGAATTTTTTAAAACGTAAAGGTATAACCCAAAGAATAAGAAATTCCTTAGGTGGATATTGACCATTATTAATATTAGAGTTAAGTACGTTTTTACTCACTAAGATTTAACAAAAAAAACTATTTTCAATCAAAATATTATAAACATCAATTTACCTATAAAAGTTTTCTAACTTGTTTCAATTTCAATCCAAAAATTTCATTAGTTGTTTCAACTTAACTTCAAACTTATGAATCTTTTGGAGTGAAATCGAAACAATTTATGAAACTTTTGAAGATAAATTGATAGTGGGCGTTTGGTATACAGGAATTCAATAAAATTCAATGGAATTGGACTCTGAATTCCATTGGTCATTGTGTTTGGTTGGTAGGAATTCGTTGGAATTGAAATTTGAATTTCATTCTTAACGTGTTTGGTTGAGAAAGGAATTAGAATTGAAATTGAAATTAATTCACTCAAATTCCTTCAAATAAAGGATTTCAAAATCCTTCCAAATATTGAAGGATTTCATATTTCACCGACTCTTGCCTCCGCCACTAACCGCCACCTACCACCCCGCTCACCGCCGACCGACACTACCAATGACCCCGACCACAGACCGCTGACCGCCGACGTCCCCCGCCAACCCTAACCCCGCCCCCCAACCGCCGACCGCCGCCTACCACCCCGCCCCACCGCCAACCGACTGTGACGCCCCCCGATCGCCGACGCCGCTGCCCGTCCCGATCACTGACCACGGTCGTCGTCCGCCGACTGCCGACCCCGACGCCGCAGCCCGTCACCGACCGCCGCCGCCGACCGCCGTCGGCCGCGTCGTCCGTCACCGACCGCCGACCCCGACGCCGCAGTCCTTCACCGACCGCCGTCGTCCGTCACCGAACGCCGACCCCGACCGCCGCCGTCCGTCACCGACCGCCGACCCCAACCGCCGCCGACCCAGATTGCCACCACCGCCGCCCACCGACCGCCATCGACGCCGACCACCGCCACCTCTAATCGTCGACTGTCACCGACCATCGTTGCCGAACCGTGTCTCGACGACGGGCGTTATCGGTTGGTGGTGGTCGATCGGCGGTGACGGCGGCGACGGTCGGTTTTCGGCAACGGGCGACGTTGGTGGTCGCGGTCGATTGTCAATGGTGGCGGCCGTGGCGGTCGGTGGTATGTAGCGGCAATGATCGGTGGTAATTGAGGTGGTGGCGGTTTGCAACGGGTGATAAATTCTAATTCCTTTATAATGTTTTGGCACTAGAAATGCGTTTGAAATTTAAATTCACTTTATAGATTCCAATTCATTTGAATTTCAAATCATTTAGAAAATATTGAATTGCAAATGCAATTCCTTTGAATTACAATTCAAATTTCAATTCTAATTTTAATTCCAACTAATTCCACGAACCAAACACCCCCTTAATTTTCCGAGAAAAATAATTACTTTTGTAAAAAATTATGGAGCAAAATAGAAATTACTTCTACTATTATTTCGCTGACACTTCAATAGTCTCCTCTAGACGACAAGTCAACTAACGTGTTTTTACACAAATTGGCTAAGGGGCTGTTTGATTGTGCTGACTGAGTAAGATCTGACTGAGTCAGAAGCTGACCCAGTAAGAAGTTCTGACTGAGTCTGCATCTGACTGAAACTTGGCTGTTTGATTTAGTATCTGACTGACTCTGCTTAATGATAAATATAACCTTATATACATACATACACATAAGCAATATATACATATACATACACATCTACATACACATACATCTACATACACATCTACATACACATATACATCAACATACACATCTACATGCACATACACATATACATACACATCTACATACCCATATACATACACGTTTTTAAAGCCCTATTTAAAACATGTATACAAAAGGAACATTGGTGTTGTGCATTTTGCAGAAGAATCCCAAAATCGTATATTCAATTATTCACCACCAATTTCCCCATATTCCACCATCCCTTATCTTTTTCCTTCATCTTTTCGAATTCAACACTTCCACCTGCAAATTCACTCATCAAAATCATCACACATGATCATCCCACCGTCATCCATCAACACCACTTCAAAATCATCGCACATCACTCCACCATCGTTCAACTGGCCCAATCCTCACCCACCGAAGTTCTTCGATGCCGATCGAGAGCGCTGGGGAGGGGGAGCTGCCGATCGAGAGCGCAGGGGGAGGGGGAGCTGCCGATCGAGAGCGCAGGGCGAGGGGAGGTCGCCGATCGGGCGTAGGGTTGGGAAGGGGCGGTGTGCTGCAACAGAGAGAAGGAGGTGGAGTTTGGGTCAGCTTCTTTGTTTTTCAGGTCTGGGTCAGAACCCCTGACTCGGTCAGATGGCTTCACGCGAGAATCAAACGGGCTGACCGGGCTGACCGAGTCAGCCGGGTCAGGGTCAGCCCGGTCAGAAGCATATCAAACACAGCCTAAGTTTGTTTGAGACAAACAAGCACCATCAACGACAAAATCATTACCAGTCAACCCTCGTCGATGTTTAACACTTGTATACAGATGCTAGCTGGTACTGTGGGGAAAATGAGTTCTTAAATATTAAAATACATAAATGATTCAAACTAGTTTCTTTTAAAATGTCTTCCTGTAGTATATTTAACTACAATAGTTGAACAAACTAATTTGTTATCGTTGGCTGAGGCTCGTGCCCAACATCAGCAGCAATATGCAATCCGAGCAGTTGCAACCGCTCCCTTCTCCTAGCGACATATGCTTAAGGTTTCGTCTTTTAAAAACTAGTTATTTTGGTTTATGTGAAGGCATATGCTCTATACATAAGGACCAAGATATATAAAATATGAATTAATATGGTGGAACTAATGAAGACTAAAGTGGTTAAAGGTTTACTTTTCAAAAAAAAAAGTGGTTAAAGGTTTGGAATCTTCTGTCTTTCTTTTAGTTTTTGCAATTATTCTCCTGTAGACGACAAGGTCAACCAAAGTCTTTGTTAGACGTATCCAATACTTCAAGTGAAATCAACTTCGCATGCATAACCACAACACTAGTTAGCCGTCAATAAGGGAAAACTAATGTGTTGACTCCGCCAATGGTCATCTGTCTAGGCAGTTTATAGATTGATATGATAACTCTTACTAAACCACAAACACAATTAAAAGGTGTTAGGGCATACCACATAATATTCAGAGAGAAAGAGAGAAACATGCTTCTTCCTTTCATCTTTTTTATGTTTACAATGGCCATGGGAACCTTTCAAGGTGCTGCCACAAACAACACCGCAAAACCAGGATGTCCAACTCAATGCGGGAATGTTACGGTTCCTTACCCTTTCGGTATCGGCACCGATTGTTCCCTAGATGGCTCCTTTAACCTGACCTGCAAAGTTGTTTGTTGGAAAAATCAGAGTATACAACATTTCTGATTCAGAGTTGCGCGTCTTCACCAGAATTTCCTACAAATGCAACAATGAAACTGGTGTTGTAGATGAACATGTAGGGTGGACTAACTTAGGGAGGCTCTTCACTTTCTCAACAAAGAACAAGTTCATAGTCATTGGTTGTGATGATTACGCTTTCGCTTTGATTAAGGGGACCAACGGAGGCGAGGTTTCTAGTGGCTGTTTCGGACTATGTCGAAAAGCACGTGATGTGCCTAATGGGGAATGCTCAGGAATTGGTTGTTGTCAAACATCTATACCCCGGGGTCTCTCATATTACAATATTACACTTAGCAGCTTAGAAAACCACAAAGATGTGTTGTCCTTCAATGAATGTGGTTATGGCTTTCTTGTTGAGGAAGGCACTTTTGAGTTTGGTGGTGTCAATGATTTATCCACTGACTACGAGGGGTTTGCGGACAGGATAAGGTCTACTATGCCTGTTGTGCTTGATTGGGTAATCAAATCCAATGGAACTTGTGATATGGGTGTTAACGCATGCAAAGGAAATAGTACATGCTACGATGTAGAAGGTGATGGGTATCGTTGTAAATGCAATTATGGGTACAAGGGTAACCCCTATCTTGATACAGGTTGCCAAGGTCAGTCTCCTATTTTGGTCACAGTCATTTTCTATACAACTCTCAACACTTAACATAACATTAATTGGTCTTTGCTAATTACAACTTGAGTGGGTGTTTGGGATTGCTTATTTTAATTGCTTTTTAACTTATTAATTTTTAAAAAGTTAAAAAGTCATTTTATAGTGTTTGGTAATCTGATGATTGTGAGGGAAATAAGTTAATAAGTCACTCCATACTAACAAATCAATAAGTTAAAAAAGAACTCTCAAAAGGAATCCCAAACACCCCTTTAACACCCTTTAAAATCGTGTATATATGGATCTTATAAAAGGAGAGTGTTCTACTAAGGTTTAAAACAACTAACTAAAGTATAACTCACAAGGTCTCCTTGGAACACTTACTCTTATTACTTACAATTTGGTCCTTTAAACACCCCCCCCCCCCCCAACCCAACCCACATATCTTCTATTTTTTCGTTTATTTTATAAACTATATTAAAAACTTTGTTCTTCAAGAGTGATGAAATCTATAATTATGATCAGACTATAGAAATATTTATGTTATTTACTCTTTAGATTATCTAAAGTTTCTTCCCTTATCTGATGTTAAGTAGCATAGATAAATTTTTTTTCTTGTTAGATATCAATGAGTGCAATGATTATGGAACCAATCCTTGCCATGGTGTGTGCACTAATACTCTAGGGAGTTACACTTGTACTTGCCCATCACATTTTGTTGGAAATGCAAGCATAGAAAATGGTTGTCAGCCCATTGCTTCAAAAGAATCAGAAAACATATCTGTCATATTCATTATAGGTAATTCTTCTATCTAAGCGTGAAATGTTCATTTTCTTCAATCCAAACATGGGTAAGAGGATATAAGGGGTCAGAGGGGCCACCGCCCCCTTCCTTTTCACCAGTAGTGCCTATTTTTACACGGTGGTTAAAAAAGTTTTATATATTGAGCTCGCCATCCACCCCTTTAAAAAAATTTTAGCTTGCTTGGAGTTGAATACATGATAACTACTACCCTCATTTCCTTCAACCATCAACCACCTCCATACACCCTGTCTCCAACCTTGACCACCTCCGATGCCACTGTCATCATCCTTAGACCATGTCTACAAGTATATAGTTGATGGAGATATTTGTAGTGTTGAACAACACAAATTATGTATCTCACTCTTTAATTATGCAAGTTTTGTTGCCTTATTGTTATTTTCTTAAGTAGTCTACTTAGTTATTCTTAGCTTGTTAGACATCGATGAGTGCGCCGGTCAATAATTTAACCCCTGCTATGGTGTTTGCATTAACATCATCATTCGGACATTCACTTTATATAATGTCTAACAAAAAGTTGATTTTTAGTTAGAGCCAACCCGCTACTCTATACGTACGTCATTTGAATCTTAGCATGCAAGGTAAGTTGACAGAAGTATCAAATATAATTAAACATATACGCAATTCAGAATGTTTAACTACATTGTGTGATTTGTAACGAGTATGGATGCAATGACAAACTTAAATCGTTATTTATTCCTCTTATCAAGATCAAAATCATATAAGGGTTTTTAACTTGAAGAAATTTATTATAATAATCAATAAAATCCCCTATTTTATTTAAAAACCAATGTGTACTGGAAAAAAATTTTGAGTTTTAAATAAAGAAACAAACAAACAAATCATTAAAATAATAAGATCTTATAAATGTTTCATATAAGTGTTCGAATCAATTTATAGAATTAAACCCTCATATTGAAACCAAAACTGATTTAGCCAGACATAGTGACTATATAAAATAAACAAAAACTAAACTAGAAGACTAAAAAAATAGAAAAAGAATTAATTGTCTTCTTCAAAGTTAAAAACGGATGAATCTTCACTTTTTATTCCTTTGTTGTGTTATATCATTCCCTAGAAAGAAAAAGGATGGATATGATGACGATTCTCGTGTAAAGTATATATTATGTGGTGTTGGTTTTTTCCTCAAACTTTTTATTGAAATTGGAACTAGAAGTGGAAATTAAAAGGATTCATATGAAAATTAAAGGATGTTCGGTTAGAAAAATTTGTAAATGTAAATTACCTAATATGAAAAAAGAAAGTTGATGAATAGTGAGAGTTGATAAATAGTGAGTTGATGAATAGTGGTTGTGTACAGGTTGTCAAGCCTAGGGTACAGGTGAATAGTAGATTTACAAGTACTGAAGCTTATGGTACAGTCTTTCATGCGTGGATTGTTTAAAAGGGTTTGTTCCCTTTCATTTGTATGTATCAGTTGCAGACTGATTCTCCGGCCGTTCAAGATCATTGTGTGCCACCGTCCCCGCTTCAGCTCTCCGCTCTACCGCCGGTTACGTCTCTCATGGGGTGTACGGGCGGTGTTTTACTCCGGCTGAACGTTCGTCCCTTGGTTTCACCGGCGTCTCCGGCTAAATGTTCGTACCTTGGTTTCAGCCGGCTGCAAAACCCCGCTTTTTAAAGAGGGACTGTTCCCCATGGTTTAGGGTTTGGACGGCGGGTACAAGCCGTCATTGCTGTTCGTGGGGGGAAGCCCATGGCCGTGGTCGTACTACGGTCGCTTCAATCTTTCCTCCGCAGGCGGTCACCATGGCGGCTGCTTTCGGCTCTATTGCCGCTCCGCCTTCTCATTTTGGTTGAAGTGGAGCAGGCGGTGGTACCGTTGCCGTGGTCGGGACCTGCATGGTCTTTTTTAGATGATCACCGTCTTGGGCACCAAGTGGTGACTCTTGTCATCTGTTGACAAATCTGTTTGGATTTTCAGATCTTAGCCCTATTTTGGTTTTATGATGATGAAGATTCGTCATCTGAGAAGCCATTTGTATGTCTGTGTATTTTGAGGACTCATCTGAGATACGCCTGTAATCCAATTGAGACCGTGATGCAGAGGGGTAGATGTCTTCGTTGTTTTGGCGTGGCATCTTAGTACGATGTAGCCGTAATGGAGCCGCCATCCTGAGTCTCCAACCACCTTAACCGACTGTTGTCGGTGGCCTGTGCTGGTTCTGCTGTTTTGTTGACCATGTTCAACTGTTTTTCTGTATTCTTAAACTGTTATCTTGGACGTGTAAAATTGTTTGCTCGATGATGATGTTCAAGCTACGTCTGAGAGTTATTTTGTTTTGGAATATAGTTATTTGTTGGTGAACTTGATTGTTTGCTCGATAATGATGTTCAGGCAACGTCTGAGAGTTATTTTGTTTTGGAATATAGTTATTAGTTGGTGAACTTGATAATGGGTCTGGGCCTTGCTTTAAAGACGCGCAACGCGCGTCAGAAAATAAACACTAGTTAAAAGTTAAAATTTTAGAAAGACAAATTTGCCCTCCAAGCCTTTTTCTCCAATCATCCTCTTTGTTCTACCGTTGATTGATACCAAATTTCTACGATTTGATATATTTTATAAGATTTCTTCAAGGTATTTAATATCTTTACTGGATTTCTTCAACGTATTGTTTTTTTTAATTGAAACTTTATCATTTTAACTTTACTTAAATATTTTATAAGAAAAACTTCATAAAAAGAACTATAAAATAATTTTTAAAATCATGACATATGCTAAATTGGTTTTATTTTATTTAAACTTTATTCTTTTAACTTTACTTAAATAACATTATTAAAAGTAAAAATACTTTTATCCAATCATATTATGAATAAGAATTTCGATTTTGACTGCAAAGGTAGCAATGGTCCCTACGATTCAAAGATTTCGATTTTGATTTCAAGATAGACTTTAATATCATGTTTTTTACATCAATTTGACTTACGAAAGCATGAAACTTTGATTTAGTTTTAATTAATTTAAGCATGATTACGAATTTGATCAACAAAAAGAGAAAATTGCATAAATGATCCATGTGGTTCAATCAAATTACATGTTTGGCCCCTATGTGGTTCAATCAAATTGCATGTTTGGCCCTCAAACTTTAAAAATTATAAAGATAGTCCAAATTTTGTGTAATCATTTCATGTTTGGTCACTGACATCGATTCAAGTTCTATGTTGTATTATCTCGAGTTACAAGTAAACATGAATTAAAATTATTAATATTAGACAATGATGATAAAATTACAAACTAGACATCAAATTTTGTATACAAAGAAGTTTTTAAATGTTTATGGATGTTGTCATGATCAATATAATTTGTTTATTACCTAAAGTTCTTATTTATAAGTATATTTTATTTCATATTATACATTATTTAGACTTATATGCATTGCTAAATAAAAGCTACCAATATTATATATAGATGATTTTAAGTTGACTAAATCTTTTTGACTTTTAAGACGATAATCTAAATAAATAAACGATAAACAAAGGTTGAGAGTTTTGGAGATGATATAGTGAAATGATGTTATCATCCTATTTTAGGTTTCACTTTAGTAACTATGATGAATTATGTGGTGTGGTTAAAGATATAGATTAAAATAGTTATGTTAATGTTTATAAACGTGGGCTAGTGAGAGTTATCGTAAACCGGTTTCGTAGTGACAAGGAAAGTTGCAACGAGTAACTTACGAAACAACCACCAAGCCCATAGTGATGTAGGTAATATTTGTGCATCCTTTCAATGTATGAGTTTTAAGAACATAACTTAATATTAAAATGAGAGTTGATTAAGTTTATTTTTAACATATTATTAATTTTAGAAAACTATAACAATTATTGTAGATTTCTCAGACTAAGTAACCCGCAAATGATCAAAAAAATTAAGGTGATATGATTTTTAATAACCATTTATAGTTCATTAGCCATGAGTTTATTATGAAGACCGATTTTGTAAATAAAAGTTAGTTAATACGTTTTTCAACCTTGTATGACATTTCAATTACAAATCATAAGTTTATAATTCTCCATTCAATGTAGATGCTATCAATCAAAAATTTATCCAAAATTACCATAACGTTAACATAACATAAGCCGCACCATTAGTTCATCAAAAATTATATAAGTTTCACCTAATTAGTAAGATAATAAGGGCTTAGCTCATAATGAGCTTGAACATAACATCAGGGCATAGCTCACTATGGATAATATTTAAATCATCCCAGCTTCTTCTAAGTCTGAGCTTCTTCTAAGTGTTGAATGGACCTCCCGAGCCTTCCAAGGACCTTCAAGACTAGAATCCCAAGAGAAATAATAGACTATCACCCTCCAAAAGATTACTGTAAAGTTGCAAACAAGCTGCTATTTATAGGCTTTTTAGAGTCCCTAGCATTACCACCTGCTAATAAGAAGTACGTAAAAGTTAGTGGTCTCATAAGCATATAGATTTTTAGGCACGCCCTATGCTTCTTGGCGCACGCCTTTGTGCCTCCAATGGGATGGTACTTTTGTCCAGTCAAACTGACAAACATGAGGGTATGTTTGGTACGGGGGTGTGTTTCAGGCTGGGAATGGGAGAGTGCCTCATTAAGCAAAACCATACTTGGTTACAGAGCTTGGTTTTCTTAAATTTACTTATTATTTAAGCTCATGTTGCCCATCTTGGTCTTTTTCAGCCTTGAATACACAATTTAACAAAATTAGGTATCAATTTAAGACTTTCGTGAGAGTTTTTAGAATAATTGATGTGCAATTGATATGTTTATATGTATAATTTAAGGCACATCAATTGTTTGAAGTCAAGGTATTTGTTTCATCTATTGATCTTCATCTTCATCTTCATCATCTTCATTTGATTTCTAGAGCTTCATTTCTTATTTGGAGCTTGAGTGGTTCATTTGTTTCGATCAAATATGGAGCTCGAGTTGCTTATCCATTTCAATCTAATATGGAGCATAAATGGTTCATCTGCTTCAATCTAACCACGAGCTCGATCGGTTCTTCTACTTTGATCTAATCTAGAGCTCAAGTGCTTCATCTATTTGATAGCTCGAGTGGTTCATCTATTTCAATGCTTTTTCATGATTTTTTTTCTCATTTTGCTTCTAATATGGAAGTTGAGTATTTTTTATGTCTTCCTTTCGTTCTATCTTCCATTATTTTTTTATTCTTTTTTTTGATGATTTTTGATGTTTTTATTTTTGATTATTTTTTACGTTTTCATTTTAAAAGATAAAAAATGGGAGGAAGAGTTTTTGGGTAATCATCAAATATTTTGATAAAATATTTTACATTCCTATCATCAGTATGATGGAATGTGAATTCATTTGATTATAAGAAAAGTTTTCAATTTCAACTCCCTCAATGGACCGACTAAATATATTTGCAGGATTGATATTGTTCTCTCAACACTTAGTGTTTCTCACAAACTTGTTAAATCTCACTCGTTTGATTAATGCCGAATCAAGAACTCAGTTGATAATAATATAATAAGTAAAGAACACAAGAATTGGTTTTCAAGATACTTGTGTATATTATCTCTCAACTAAGTATTACAAGGCTCATGCGAAAGCATAGATACTAAGTTACAATGAGAGACTATATATACTACTATCTACAGCTTGTTATACATAGATAACATGCTGGGACTTACTTCTAGACAAATACTACATTGTTAGAGGCGGGGTATCTTAGATAAAGTATTATCTAAGATAAGGTAGTCATAACAGGTTCATGACTTACCTTTTGGTCACCAACTAAAGGTGGTAACTGTACTAGCTAAGGAATGGTGAACAGTGTACAAAAGTAAGGTCAACCACATGAATGTGGAAGGTATCTTGCAGAGGATCAGAGTAGGCAGCAAGTGTCAGTTGAACCATACATTGTCCACTGGTTCATACTGTGTTTCTTTCGAAGGTAAAATGGCTTCAGAAGAATAAGTTCGTCCGAACCATTTTATACTTCGGAAGACACAGCTTCTTCCGAGGCTTTGTCTTCGGAAGACTTTGTCTTTATTCTTCTAAGTGCTTTACTTTGAAAGAAGATCTTCTAAGTCTCGGAAGACTGAGTTCATCCTTTGAAAGCTATTCGGAAGATCACCATATAAGCTTCGGAAGTTGCAGCATTTTCCTTCAGAAGTTGCAGCATTATCTTCGGAAGGCTTCTCTTAGTTTGTACAGATTTCTTCTAAGTGTTGTTGTGGTTGCATAAGCCTAAATAGTTCCAACAAACTCTCCTTAGGTTGATGCTACCAAAACTACACTTCCTTATTCAACTTTTAACTCCTCTTCAGTTTTTGCCTTTTGTTCAATTTGATAAGATGAAGGCTGTCAATGAATTTTCTGATGTGTGCAGCTATCATGGAGTTAGAGGGATTGGTGAATGGTCTCTGCTAACTCAGTAATATCAAATCTGCTTAAGTGTAGGAGAGAGGAGGCATTGAACCTGTTCACCACTCCATTCTCCCTCTCCACAACAAAGTTGTGAAAAGGTTCATCAAAACTCCACTGGACTATTTGTTCCTAGGAATAAGGGGCAAGTTTGGCATTCTGTCCCTATTCCTAGTGTCCAACAGGCTCACCAATATCCTTCTTAGCCTTTTCTCTTCTTCATTTAATGAATCAGAGCTTAAGGCAAGAAGACTGAGTGATTAGTGTAAGGTTTTTTGGGGTAGATCTAAGAAGGCATTTCTTATGAGAGAGCTTGAGGATCCATCAATGTATTGTAGTGTGATGACCCCTTCCTGATAAGAAATGCTACTCACTTTGAGCAGTTGTTGAGTCTCTTTTTGATCTCCCCAATTTCTTCTAAGGTAGGAGTTTTGGATGGTTCAGAGGATGATTTGGGTATTGATTGGGTTTTAGGTTGTGTTTTGGGTTGTTGAATATGTAGTGATGGTGGTTGTTGAGAGGTATGGAAAAGTTGTATTGGTAGTAAGGATGGTGTGGTTTTAGGGGTGTATGGTTCAGTGATGGGTTCGGTTTGATGGGGAAGGAGAAGGGTATAGGCTCAGTGGTGGTTTCAATAATTGTGGGTAGTGGTTTGGGTTCTGGTTTGGGTTTCATCCTCTGTATCTCTTAAGATACCTCCTTCCCTCTTCCTAAGCGAATGTCAGCTTAGATATCACTGACATATCGTTGTAGGGTCTTCTCTGACATAGGCCCAACTTGCCTGCCAGTGAAGCCATGGACCCTAAGATAAGCCTTCATCCAGGCTTTATCTCCTACCTTCTTGGCGGCTGCAAGTTTATCCTCTTCCTCTTTCTTCTTTATCACCTTCACTTTCTCTCTAGCAGCTCTCTTTCTCTCCTTACTAATTTGTTCTTGCTCTCTGTTGACAAGGAACAGGATCATCTCATTCTCATGAGGACTCAGTTCCTCCTGAGAGTAACCTCTTGAGCACAGGAAGGCTATCCTCTCCTTCCTCTTCTTCAATTCAGCTTCTTCCTTCATTTTTCTTGCTCTCTCCTCTTTGGCCTTCCTTGCTGCTTCCTCCTTTTCTTTTTGCAGCAAGGTTGCCTCTTCTAGTTTGAGAAGCTCATCAAGTGGGAGTAGTTGCATTTCTTCATTTGCTACTCCTAAATTCATGAGTCTATCAATTTCCTCCACCCTCTTCTTTTCATTCATAGACTCCTGAGATGTTGCTGCAGCTTTGCTACTTGCAGCCAACAACTTTTTAGTGGGGAGTCTACCCTTTCTCCTCAACTTGTTTAGCCTCTAATCCTCTAGAAGCTCCTCATTAGTCATCTTCCTCTTACCTTTGTAATCATGAGGAGATGCTTCCTTAGGTAATTCTGGTCTTGAAGGTTGAGGTTGAGAGGTCTGAGGATGAGGTAGAGAAGTTTGTGGTTGATCTTGAGGCATTTGTTGAAGAATGGTAGTTGCAAGAAAGTCCATACTGTTTACCTCAGAGGCTAGATCAAGAATGGCCTATGTGAGAATCAGTTCATCAGACAAGGATGATAGTTCAACAATTACTTCCGCAGCTAAAATTTCTGCTTCAGAAGAAACTGATGTTGCACCATCTGTCCCAACTGAGGTAGTTGCTGGGCCATCAGTCCCTATTTCCCCTTCAAAGTGAATCTCATGTTCCATAGTGACCTTAGGTTGACCAACTTTCACCTGAGTGGTAGGTGGTGCACTGAGTCTTTAAAGCTCTTCTGCTCTAAAGTAGGTTATGGCAACATCAGGAGATGGTTGTTCAAGTGAGGAGCTCATTAGGAATTATGTGAAAAACTTGTAAAGGCTAATGAGCATCCTTGGATCCACTTGAAATCTCAAAGGAGGTGGTTGTGGAAGGACAGTGGAGGAGTGCTTTTATGTAAGGTAAGGGGAGGAAAAAGTTGTAAGAGTCATCAAAGATTGAGGTTCCTCAGAAGTTTGAGGTTCCTCATGGGCTTGTTTCTATACATTCTCCCCCTTTTTGGTAGCATCATCATGAGAAGTAGATGAGCTAGAGGAAGAAATTAAAGAAACTTGAGTTGATACATGCCTAACAGACTTCTCAATCTGTGTCTCAGCTAGTTTTGCCTTGAGATCTTCAATCTCAAGTTGCTGAGTGGTAGATCTGGTTTCTAGGATCCTAACCTTGAATTCAAGGTCTGAGAACTTAGAGAGCAGGTACTTAATGGTGAGTTTCAGCCTTCCCTCATCTTCATGTGAAGAATCATGGGGAGATGAGACAACATACCTTGTATGTACATCCTCATCACCATTAGTGGTTTCTTGGCGCCCTGGATACCTTTGCTCAAGGATTTCTCTTTCAGAGATGTCAATGGGCAAAGTTGTCATAGACTCAGTCTCAATGATGTTACCACTATTCGGAGAGTTCAATAAGAGACTCTTAGTAGTGGCAGCTGAGCCTACATGAGTCCCCTGCACACCGGTGGGACTCACCTCAGTTAATGGTTACTGATGTGGGTCAGAGATCAGAGGTTTTTTTGGCTCTGTTGATCTAGATATAGGTGTGGTAGATCAACTTCATAGCCTTGAGGAAACATGAAATCCTCATCAATTTGGGTTAGAAGGTCAGCAAAGGATATGGTAGGTATTCCTAATGACCCGGGACCTTGGTCAACATCTAATGACTCATAGTCAGTGATGTGGTCGTCCCTTTTTGGTTGCTAAGGAGAGTATTGTGACTCATCTTGAGGGCTTGAGGTTTGGGTGATGGGCTCATCAGGTTGAGACTAAGGAGACTCTATACTAATATTAAGGTCAATTGGAGAGGAAGGTTGGACCTCAGACTGAGTGGGAGCCCAGTGTTCCACTCTAGCCTTTTTGGGCTGAACAGAATGCACTTTTTCAGTCAGAGTAGATTGAGCAAGGGTTCTCTTGGGGCGTCTTTGGTAAAAGTGTTTGATGGGTAAGGAGGCTTTTTGGTGTGTAGTGGTGATTATTGGTGTGGGTTTATCACCTGTTGGTTTAATAGGGATGTCACCAGGAGCCATGGGCTCAAGCATACTTGGAAGCAAAGGAGTGAACCTTCCAGTGAAGTTGGTAGATATCTTCTTCAGCATTCGAAAGATACCTGGCCTCATTTGAGGTACTACTAGAATATCCTTGTATTCTAGTTTATCTAGGTCTAGTTCACAGTTGATGAAGTGCTGAATGAACCTAGGGTACATGTAGAATGTATTTTTGATAAGATTTCCCCTCAGGTTATTCAGAACAAACCTGGAATAATTGAACCTCAGACCTCTGACCAACCCATGAAATAAATAGCCTAGTTCATAGGGGATTTGATCCCAACCACCTGATTTGTTAGACAGACTATGAAGGATGATATGTAGTATGTACTTCCAGTTGTAAGAGAAGTTGAATTTGTAAACAGTAGACTTACTAACATCACCTCCATATCCTATTTATATATAGGTGTCTTCCAAATCAGGCTTTGGAAATTCAGTTGGAGCCCCTGCATCATGAAGCTCCAAATGTTCCCTGATAGTGGTTTCACTTACCACTATCTCTTATCCACAGACTCTCGAGCGAATTACCCTCTCATTGTTGATGATTTCATTTTGGCCATTTATCCAAAAATTTGACATATGGTTAGAGTAGATGGTAGGGTTTATTGTGAGAGCGGGAAGGTATATGGTTTGTGTGAGGAACTGGATGATTTGAGAAAAGTCATTATCCATAGATGAATCAAGGATAGCAACTTGGTTATGTTGTGGGTTAAGAGCCATTGTTTTGGAAGTTTGAGAAGGAGAAGATTCAAGTTTGAAGATTACAGCGAAAATAGTGGGCTAGGGTTTTGACAGTGGTAAAGAAGTATAGAAGAGAGTTGAAGTCCTTTAAATACGGAGTAAAAAAATCAAACCGATAAGGTGAAATGACACTATGCGGCTCGATTTGACAGAGGCGATAAGGATGTTTTATTCAAAATACTCCAAGAATCTTCTATAAAATCTTACATTTTGCAAAGTGGGACCCAAATGTTTCCGTTACAATTTTTAAAGCATTCTTTCGACAACATCTGCTTCCGAGAGAACTTTAAGGTTTCTCTCTCCTGACAATCTTCCAAAGCCAAATTTTGCTTCCGAAAGAAAATCTGTCATAAAGACTATTTTGCTTACGAAGGTAAAATGAGGTTTCATAAAAGCATAAAATTTCCTTCGGAAGAAGATTGATCCATGATCAAGTTTTCTTCCAAAGCATAATTCTTTGTCTGGGTTATAGGAATTTACCTTCGGAAGAAGAGTAAAACTATCTTCCGAGGGTGAATTTCTCTTCGAAAGAGTTTATATTAAAAATTTTAAGGAAGTACCTTTTGTAATAGGGCTTAAGTTGTAAATAGACACATTTGACTTAACATTCAGTGTGAAATAATTAGTCAAGGTTTATCATCCCAATAGTTGTAATTAAATACTTAAATCTTTGTTCATCAAAAGCTTTAGTGAACAAATCAACATATTGTTCATTTTAGTCAACTTTGACCAATTTGATCAGATTTTTCTCATTAATATCTCTAATGAAATGATACCTGATGTCGATATTTTTTGTCTTAGAATGCTTGACCGGATTTTCAGTTATTGAGATAGCACTCTTGTTGTCTATGTGAATGGGAGTCTCTATGAAGTTGAAGCCATAGTCTAACATCTGATTTTGAATCCATAGTAGTTGAGCACAGCAGCTGGCTGCAACAATGTATTCAGCCTCAGCAGTTGATGTAGAGACACATGATTGCTTCTTACATTGCTAGGAGATGATCCTCCCACCAAGAAATTGACATCCTCCTGATGTGGATTTCTTGTTGATGTTACAACTACCATAATCACTGTCAGTATAACCATATAGGTTGAAGTCTTTGTTTTTAGGATACCAAAGGCCCATTTTGGGAGCTCCTTTGAGGTATCTAAGTATCCTTTTGACAGCGATGAGGTGAAACGCCTTAGGAGCAGCTTGATATCTTGCATATATACATGTAGCAAACATGATATCAGGTCTGCTTGTAATGAGATACATTAGGGATCCAATGATTTCCCTGTACTGATGCCGATCAGCATCCTCCCCCTCGGAGTCAGAACAAAGATTGTGATTTCTTTGTATAGGTGTCTTAGCCGGCTTGCAGTCTTTCATCTCAAATCTTTCTAAAATGTCCTTGACATATTTAGATTGATTTATGAAGAAGCCATCTTCCATCTGCTTCACTTGAATTCCCAGAAAGAAATCAATCTTTCCCATGGAACTCATTTCAAGCTTCTTCCTCATGATGCTTTTGAAGTCTTTACACATTTGGTCATTTGAAGAACCAAATATGATGTCATCAACATAGACTTGAACAAGCAACATGTCTTTCCCTGATTTTCTTATGAACAATGTCTTGTCTATGGTGCCTCTGGTGTAGCCGTTTTTCAGAAGAAATTAAGACAATGTCTCATACCACAGCCTTGGTGCCTGATGCAACCAATAGAGAGCTTTATCTAGTTTGTACACATAGTGTGGGTGTTGTGAGTCTTCAAAGCCAGGTGGTTGACATGCATAGACTTCTCTGTCGATGTTCCTATACAGAAATGCATATTTGACATCAAGTTGATATACTGTAAAGTTCTTGGATGCAGTAAAAGCAAGAAATATTCTTACAGCCTCATGTCTTGCAACAGGTGCAAAAACTCTAGTGTAATCTATTCCTTCATCTTGTGTGTATCCTTGAACAACAAGTCTAGCTTTGTTCTTGATAATCAAACCTCTGTCATCCCTTTTGTTTCTAAATACCCACTTTGTGTCAATGGGTACTTGACTAGGTGGTAGTAGGCACAGATTCCATACCTTTTGCCTTCTGAATTGAAGCAATTCCTCTTGCATTGATTAAACCCAATTATTTTCTTTGAGAGCCTCTTCTACCTTCTTAGGTTCCACTTGAGAGAGAAAGCATAAGTACAAGCAGATATTCTCATTGTGAGTTTGTCTTCTGGTCTTCACACCTTCTGAGACATCCCCAATGATGTTTTCAACTGGATGAGTGTTATGAATCCTGATTCTAGGAATAACATCTAGTTGCATAGATAGATCCAGATTTGAATGATTCATATCAGAATTGTTAACATTGGTTCCAGGTGAATTTTCTCTTTCATTCAATGAAGATTGATTGAATGAATGAGTAACATTATCAAAAGTGTTCTGTTGTAAGATAGCATCAACAGTTGTCTGTTCCACCAGATAGCTATCTTTAGCAGCTTGGTGTTGAGAAATTGAGTTGTCATCTGAAATCGCTTTATGCTTATTTAGTTGACAACTTGTTAAAGCTCCATTGTTTCCTGAGAGATTCAGACTTTCAGGACTTGCAGTGATGGGAGCTTTTTCTTCATTCCTCCTAGGAGAATTTGGAATAGGTCTGGGCAACTCAAAGATTTGATCATCATCAGAGTCACTTTAAGTTCCTGTTCTAGCTGAAACATTCTCACAAGATTGTTTAGAATAGTTGGGAAACAATTCTAAGTTGAACATATGGTCAGGACTATTTCCTTTAACACAAGGAGTGTGCTCATTTACAACTATATTGGATGACTCCTCAAATTGTTGATTCTTGATGTTGTATACTCTATAAGCTTTGGAGCTTGAAGAATATCCAGCAAAGATAGCATCATCTGATTTTTCAGCAAATTTTGCCAAATGGTCTCTTGTGTTAAGTATGGTGCATCTGCTATCAAAGGACCTTAGAAATCCAATGAACAGTAGCCTCTTGTTCCATAACTCATAAGGGGTCTTTCCATGGTGCTTAATAATAAGAACCTTGTTCTTCATATAGCATGTAGTGCTGACTGCCTCTACCCAGAAAGTTAGAGGCAGCTTTGAATTAGCTAACATGGTTCTTGCAGCCTCAATAAGTGTCCTATTCCTCCTTTCAGCAACACCATTCTGTTAAGAAGTTTTAGGAGCACTATATTGTCTGGCAATCCCTTTTGAGTTACAGAATAAGTTAAGAACTTGATTCTTAAACTCATTCCCTTGGTCACATCTGATTATCTTTACTTTGTGATCAATTTGATTTTCTATCTTAAGAATGAAAGATTTTAAGGTTTCAGTAGTTTCATCCTTAGTTCTTAAGAAGAATACCCATGTAAATCTAGTAAAATCATCAACTATCACAAAGCAATATGATTTCCTTCCAATGCTCATTATACTTGTAGGACCAAATAGATCCATGTGCAATAAGTGTAATGGGGTAGTGATAGAGTTAACTTCTTTGGGTTTATGAGATGCCCTATGTTGCTTCCCTTTCAGACAAGCAACACAGTTGTCTTTACAGAGAAACTCCTTTTTAGGCATACCATGTACCAAGTTATTCTTAGCTAATTTATTCATTGTCTTAAAATTAACATGACACATTCTTTTATGCCAAAGAGTTGACTCATCACTATTTGCTTTGGAAAGAACGCATGATACTTCACCTAGTAGGGAAGCATTGTTCATATCCAGCTTGTACATATCCCCTTTCCTGGGAGATCTAAGAAGAACTAATTCCTTAGGAATTGTTATCCCGAGTTTGAGGATGATGCACTCATGTTCTGTGAAAAGCATTTGATGCTTTTGGTCACAGAATTAAGAAACACTTAAATGATTATATTCAAGCTGTTTGACAAAGTGTACTTTGTCAACTATTAACTTACCATTGGACACATTACCTCTACCAGAGATGTATCCTCCGGCTTCACCTCCAAACAGAATAGGACCTCTATCAAAATTGTGAAATTGTTGAAGAAAAGATCTGTTCCCTGTCATGTGCTTGGAGCATCCACTATCCACAATCCAAATGTTTCATTTCTATCATATGGATGTCCTTGTACAAAGGTGAAACGGTTAGTTTTCATTGGAAACCCAAGCCTTGTTGGTCTTGGGATCTTCCAATGATGATAACTTAATTGAACCAAAGTGTAAGCATGAGGGTTCAATAGTAGTTTGGAAAGAGGAGGTTTGAGCTACAACATCTTCTTTGATTTTCCATTCCATCCTTTGGTTGATCATTGAAGATGAGCTTGATGAAGCTTGGGTAGCAGAGCATTCTTCCGAAGTTTCTTTCTCTTTGGAAGAAGCCTTCAGACCATTCTCTTCCGAAGCAGTCTTCTTCTCGAAAGGTTTGAGAGGTGCTTTCTTGTTCTTTGGAATTCTTTTTGATTTCTCTTCCGAAGATACTTTCCTTTCAGAAGAAGATGCTCCTTATGAAGGTAACTTCGCTTCAAAAGACTGCTTTCCTCTCTTCAATCTTTGGATCTGGTTATGTGATCCAAGTGTGACACCTTCAATGGCTGCTCCTTTTGTTACCATGTTTGCATAATGTGTGCTTGCAAGATTATAGAAACAATCCTTGGCCACGTGGTTGTGCAGACCACACATTATGCATTCAGTATTTGCTTTGGTGGGACATGTAGATTGTTGCTTCTTGGTCTTCTTGTCCTTTTCCACAGCTTTTCCTTTCTGCTTCAGATCCTTCAGTTGGATGGGAGTACTAGTACTATATTCCTGTCCTGAATATGAGCTTCCAACCACTTGGAATCCAGCTGAGATGAAAATACCCTTTTGTCTTGGGTCGATTTTTAGTTTGGACTCAGCCACCTTCTTGGCAGTTCTCTTGGTTGCTTGAATCTTGTTCTTTCTTTGTTTGGTGGTGAGAGATTTATTCTCAGCTGTGAGGATGAGGTTTTCTACCTTGTCCTTCTCTCTGGTGGTGGTGGTAACCATTTTTGCATCACTCATACTCTTAAGAGATAGTGGGTCAGCAGTTGGAACCTCTTGCTCGTCAGTACCATATCTTGGCTGTCTAATAGACGCATAGGAATGTGGTGGAGCAGTTTCATTGGTTCCCAACCCACTCTTGTTTTGATAACATTCTTTTGAGTGAAAGGTTGATACAAGAATGTTGTTAAAGTTATGCTCTTGGATAGCATACTTCTTTGCTTCAGCCTCAGCTATTACTAGTTGGGCTTTAGCCTCAGTCAACTTTGAAACTAAATCTTTTATCTGAGCCCTGTAGTTTGAGTGTTCATGTTTTAAAGTAGATGCAATATTTTCTAACTCATTAATTTTCAGTTTATAGTCTGATTCTGCTCTTTTAAAATCAGCTTTTAGTATGTTTAAAGACTCAATATCAGATTTAAGTTTCAAGTTGTAGTCCTGGTACAACTTAACCTTAGCTACACAGTCAGAAGTACAAAGATGTTCATATACCTTGGTATCATCTGTGTTTGCCATGAGAACTTGAGCAGGAGTAACATCTTGCACCATAAAGCTCCAATCAACTTCTTGAGCAACGGCTGCAGTGTGCTCTGTTGGCTTGGTTGAAGCTTGTATGGTGGCATGATGTTAAGAAGCTTGGCTTGCTCCAGGATTAGATTTTGGAGCCTTTCATTCCCTTGCAAAATGACCAAGTTGATTACAGTTGTAACACTTAGCCTTTGATTTGTCAAACCCGAATTTACTACTTGTTGGGTTCTGAGGGAACCGCCTTCCAGTTCTCTTGTAAAACTTCCTTGCTCTGTAGGTGAGAAGAGCCATTTGTTGAATAATGTCCATATATTCAACATCATCTGGACTGAAACACTCCAGATCATCAAAACAGAACTAAAAATCACTAGAGTGTTCCTTTCCTAAGACAAAAGCACAACTTTCCTGAAAAGGACCTTGTTAAGCTTGTTGACATTTAGGTGTCTCTGGGAAAGTGATGTATGGTCCAGATGAACATGATGGCTATTGGTTGTAAGTTAGGCACATCTGGGACTGGGGAGTTCTTGCACCTTCAGCAACATGTAGAGCATTGCTGACAGGAGTGGTTGAGCTGCCATTCATCTGCTGTCTGTTCAGATTTTCCATCTCCATACGGTGTCCATCTAGGATTCCATATAGTTCAGTCATAGTGAGTGTTCCAAGATTTTCAAATCTCCTGATAGAAACACAATAGAAAGTCCATTCACTAGGAAGAGCACTTATGAACTTCCTTACTATGTCTCTCTTTTCAAGAGTTACTCCCATAGACTACAGAGATGCTATCAGATCCATGTATCTGAAGTCTTGTTGGCTCAAGTTTTCACCATCAATGTAGGTGAAATTCTTGAACTGTTGCTTCAGAGCATCATTCTTAGATTCTTTGGATTCTGAGGACCCTGAGTACATTAATTTCTAAGCATCAAGGAGTTCTTTGTTGTAGTGCAATGCTCAAAACCTGCCATAATCGAGTTTGGTATGGCAGTGAGCAATACAGTCATAGCTTTGCTATCGATGTCCATTTTCTTGAAGTCTTCATCAGAGTAATCTTCGACTTCCTTTTCAATCATGGCACCATCTCCAGTTGGTGACGCCACTTTTGGTATGTATGGTCCATGAGTGACGGACTTGCACATACGGGAGTCTTGATACTTGATGAATCCTTTAATGCGTTGACACCAGCGCCTGAAGTTATCAGGGGTGATAATGGGAGATTTGGTCATGATTCCCATTTCTGGTTCAACAGATTTGTGGTTAAGGGCCATTTTGGTTGAGTGAGTAAGTTCTAAGAAACAAGGTAAATTTAGGATGGTTAGATCTCACAATCAAGAGCCTGGATGCTCTGATACCAATTACAGGATCGATATTGTTCTCTCAACACTTAGTGTTTCTCACAAACTTGTTAAATCTCACTCGTTTGATGAATGCTGAATCAAGAACTCAGTTGATAATAATATAATAAGTAAAGAACACAAGAAGTGGTTTTTAAGATACTTGTATATATTATCTCTCAACTAAGTATTACAAGGCTCATGCAGAAGCATGGATACTTAGTTACAATGAGCGACTATATATACAACTATCTACAGCTTCTTATACGTAGATAACATGCTGGGACTTACTTCTAGACAAATACTACATTGCCAGAGGCAGGGTATCTTAGATAAAGTATTATCTAAGATAAGGTAGTCATGACAGGTCCATGACTTACCTTTTGGTCACCAACTAAAGGTGGCAGCTCCACTAGCTAAGGAATGGTGAACAGTGTACAAAAGTAAGGTCAACCACATGAATGTGGAAGGTATCTTGCAGAGGATCAGAGTAGGCAGCAAGTGTCAGTTGAACCATACTTTGTCCACTGGTTCATACTGTGTTTCTTTCGAAGGTAAAATGGCTTCGGAAGAATAAGTTCTTCCGAACCATTTTATACTTCGGAAGACACAGCTTCTTCCAAGGCTTTGTCTTCGGCAGACTTTGTCTTTATTCTTCTAAGTGCTTTACTTCTGAAGGAGATCTTCTATGTCTCGGAAGACTGAATTCATCCTTCGAAAGCTCTTTGGAAGATCACCATATAAGCTTCGGAAGTTGCAGCATTTTGCTTCAGAAGTTGCAGCATTTTACTTCGGAAGTTGCAGCATTACCTTTGGAAGACTTCTCTTAGTTTGAACAGATTTCTTCTAAGTGTTGTTTTGGTTGCATCAGCCTAAATAGTTCCAACATATTTTTCATTGGAATCAATTCCTAATTCTAATTCCAATGGCAATCTCATCTAGTTTTGTGAACCAAACGACCCCTTAGGTTATTTTAGTTATTCTACACCCACCTAACAAATAAAGTTAATGTTCATCTACTCTCGTACCTATATGTGTTATGTTTGTGCAAATAGTAATACCAAACCTATATTTTTTATTATATGGAAACCAAAAGTTTTAATATGACCATAACGAACCTTTAATTAATTTTATATATATATATATATATATATATATATATATATAAAGTGATTTTTGCAGAGATTCGGTCTTAAATGGTTTTAAATTATACTAAACTACACATACTAAAGGCAAATGTACATGTCGTGTGGTAATATAATGTTGATAAGAACCAAGTATCAATCCGTTTACACACATAGTCTACTCAATAACCTTAATGATTGACTGTCATATGAACTCTGATTTAGAGAAAATGATTAGTTTGCTTTAAGTTGACTAAATCTTTTTTGACTTTTAAGACGATAATCTAAATAAATAAATGATAAATAAAGGTTGAGACTTTTAGAGATGATATAGTCAAATGATGTTATCATCCTAATTTAGGTTTCACTTTAGTAATTATGTGGTGTGGTTAAAGATATAGATTAAAATAGTTATGTTAATGTTCATAAACGTGGGCTAGTGCAGAGTTATCATAAACCGGCTTTGTAGTGATAAGGAAAGTTACAACGAGTAACTTAAGAAACAACCACCAAGCCCATAGTGATGTAGGTAATATTTGTGCATCCTTTTAACGTTTGATTTTTAAAAACATAACTTAATATTAAAATGAGAGTTGATTAAGTTTATTTTAACATATTATTAATTTTAGAAAACTATAACAATTATTGTAGATTTCTCAGATTAAAGAACCCGTAAATGATCAAAAAATTTAAGGTGATATGATTTTTAATAACCATTTCTAGTTCATTAGCCGTGAGTTTATTATGAACACTGATTTCGTAAATAAAACTTAGTTAATATGTTTTTCAACCTTGTATGACATTTCATTTACAAATCATAAGTTTATAATTCTCCATTCAAATGTAGATGCTACCAATCAAAAATTTATCCAAAATTACCATAACATTAACATAACATAAGCCGCACCATTAGTTCATCAAAAATTACATAAGTTTCACCCAATTAGTAAGGTAATAAAGGCTTAGCTCATAATGAGCTTGAACATAACATAAGGTCTTAGCTCACTATGGATAATTTTTAAATGATCCTAGCTTCTTCTAAGTCTGAGCTTCCTCTAAGTGTTGAATGGACCTCCCGAGCCTTCTAAGGACCTTCAAGACTAGAATCCCGAGAGAAATAATAAACTTTCACCCCTCTAAAAGATTCCTGTAAAGTTGCAAATAAGCTACTATTTATAGGCTTTTTGGAGTCCCTAGCATTACCACCTGCTAATACGAAGTACGTAAAAGTTAGTGGGCTCATACGCATATAGATTTTTAGGCACGCCCTATGCTTCTTGGCTCACACCCTTGTGCCTCCAATGGGATGGTACTTTTGTCCTGTCAAACTGTAAGGCCCCGTTCCCGGAGACCTCACAGTTGGTCAATTATAGCATTATACATATAAAACATTACACATTTCATAAACTTAGTAGCTGAATTAAGTTAACAAAACCCATTCATTTTATTAATAATTATTGTTGTTAAGCAATACATAATTGTTTAGTCAATTATAAAAGGATTGTTTAATTTCATTACAAAACAACAATATCATAAAACATGAATGGATGTCACCCTCGTGCCATCCTCAGCAATCATTACCTGCCAAGTGAAAATAAATAAAAGTCGGCGTTGCTGAGTGAGTTCTAGTTTTAAAAGCGTAAAATACGTTGTATGACTTATATATGAAAATACTCTTTTAATAAAATACTTTCTTTACTTTCATTCGTGAGCATTAATCATACATACATCAAGGTAATACCTTCTTCATTCATTACCGTATGCATTCATTCGTTTCGTACTTTTATCTTTATCTTTCACTTTATTTCCGGACCGATGTGCAATACCTTGAACATTGTGCATTAAGCTGATGTTAGGCCTGATGTCTATAAATAGACCCCGAACATTGTGCACGAAGCTTGACCCAGTCACCTAGGGTATGCTACAAGGGTCCTTGTCAATCCCAATGATTGACCCTTTATGCATCCTTTGGGGTAGCTAACCCGCACACAGTTGAGCTAACGACAACATGGTCGTGCACCTCCATTTATTTTGCTTGCAAGACTTTTATTCTTTTGTTTATGTTTCACTTTTCTTCATCATTAATCTTTCACTTTCATTAATAATAATACTTTACGTTTATCATCATAAACACACCACGTACAATCACGCAATATAATATAATATAATATGGAACATAAGAACAACTCATAATCATGCATAATAATGAAAATAATAACCCTAAAGTCAAACTAGGGTCAAACCCTAATGATTCTGTTTTTCCTTAAAATTTCAAAAAATTTTCTAAGTGTTCTAGGCACATGAGCACTATGTAGGCGTATAACACCCGGTTATTTTCTTTTAAAGCCAAAGAAAGAAAAAGAAAAAAGAAAACTAAATAAAAGAAATAAAGCTCAAAGTCGAGGGACCAAACTTGCCAAAACAGGAGAAGATTTGGAAGAGTGGGGGGATTAAGAAGGGAGAGCAGCCCACACCCTCCCCCACACTCACAAAAATTGAAGCTCTACTCGACGGTGTTGTTTGGGTGAGTTCTAGGACCCCTCTTTTACATATTTTCAACTGATTTAGGGCTGGAACACATAGTAAAACCCGTTTTTGAAGTGTGTGTTGAACCCGTGTGTGGGTGTTTATGTGTGATTCGAATGGGTTTTGATTTCGAGCTCATGTGTGCTTGAATGGTGTTGTGGTATGTGTTTCTAAGGTTTAGAATGGTTGAATCGAGCTTAGAACAGTTTTGGGAGGGATTGGAGGCCGAAAATGGCAGACTTGGTTCAAGATGAACTGCATTCTGCACACAGCTAGGGCTATGCGACTGGAGGTCATGCGACCGAAAGGAATGCGACTGTGGTCCATACGCAAGTGAGTCGTGTGACTGAGGTCCATACGCATGTGAGTCGTGCGACTGAGGGTCATTCGCATGGGAGTCATGTGACTGAGGTTCATCCGCATTATTGTCCATTTGCATAGGATCCAATCGCCTTATGTTCATTCGCCTAAGTATTCAGTCACCTAGGAGGCCATGCGACTGAAGGGTGTCCATACACCCAAATAGGGCTCGGGTGCCCGAGAGAACATAGTTTAACCTTCTGACTTTTGGGGAGATGTGTAGAGGTAAGCTTTGACTTTGGAGGTTCTCGGGGGTTCCTATAAGTTAGCTTTCGAGGTCATAGATGATATGTTGGGTATGTATGATGTATGATTGATGCCTATGCATGATGATGATATGTGATTGATGATGATTATGTATGATTGTATGATATGTTCCTTATTACGTACGATGACGTGACTTTACGTAGTGTGATTATGATAATGAACGTAAAGTATTATCTTAATGAAGCAAAAGAAATAAAATAATAAAAGTGGAACATAATGAACGAACGAATGAAAGTCATGTAAGCAAATGTTGACAGCTCAACTGTGTGTTATAACGTGCGATTTTAACCCATGAGGGTTCACACACAGGGGGACCGGTCTAGGTGACTGAACTCATAGTACAAACGAGATCCTTGTCATTCGACCCCGTGTTAGGACCGTGTACGTACGGAGTACTAACTGATTCTTTGTTATACCGGATCAAATAGTGCGGAATCCTATTTGATTGGCGATCTAATCAGGGAGAACGTAATCAGGATCAATCCTAATGATTAGAAAACGTTAAGAATGGACTAGGAATGATCTCAGACGTTCTATGAAGTTGGAATTGATGAACAGGGCGCTCTGGGTCGACTAGGGTTATGAATATTCGAAGTGTTACGTTTTTCCACGAACTAGGTGGTATTTATTGGTAAGGGTTTCTCATTCGGGCGACTGAACCATTCGCCTGGTTCAGTCGTACGATTGAGCTATGCGGTTGATCCATACGCACGACTGAGACTTCAATCGTACGACTGGTTCAATCTCATGCTTCAGTCTTCCGACTGATCCAGTCTCATGGTTCAGTCGTGTGACAGAGCCATTCGCATGAAGTTATTCATGCGTATGGTCCATTGGCATGGCCCATTCGCATGATAACTTCATCATGTTAAGTTTGAATGTGTTAATCATTACAACATTATTCATATCGATTCAAACAACCACAAACCTATATAATTAATCATTACACAACCCATTAATGAAATATATAAACATTATAACATAAACAGCTAAATGTATTTCATTAATAAATGTTCAATTACATATAATCAAGACATTAAAAAGATATTACATTCAGCTCAGAATCTAGGGACACATGTATCAACAAACTCCCCCTTGGACCTAGATTCCTCTAATGTCTTGCTTGACCCATAACTTTTTCGTACTTCTTGAATTTCTCCTCTCTGGTTACACCTGCATGTATTTCAAATACAAAGCGACGGCGTATGACGTGCTGATACTGGAGAGCTTGTACGATATCCTGTGAGTCATAGAACAGTGGCCACATGTAGAGTGTATAAACATCATTAGGTGACAAGTTCGTGAGCCACATTGGGTCAAATACCCGGATGACATTCATCTATCCATCTCTATTCAATACTATGACTGCTTCAGCTGTTCGCCAATCGTAGTACCACCATTTGAAATGTGAAGTGATGTCCTGAGGCATTTCCCTTAGAGGGATCTTCGACATGGTGCGCGGAGGACGCCACTTCAACACAATCTTTGGCTTCCCAGTTCGTGGATTAACTTCAGACCTTCGAATGTACCTCATAGGTTGCTGAGGCCTGAAGTTCACCCATCGGGTGTGGTACTCTCTCTTTAACGCAGCTTCAAACCAACCTGACATTTTTCTCGGATCATCATACAGCAACTTCAGCTTTGCCAGTTGGTTGAGCTCAAAACCAGGTAGAGTCTTTAGATCGTGTGGGAATCTAAAGTACTCGATACCTTTCTCCCTCTTAACTGCATATGCGTTAAGATCTTCAAAATACGCCCAAGATATGATCTTGCCAGACACCTTCTGATGTTTCTTCACTCTATAGAGTTTGGTGTAGGCATCAGACTTTGGAGCATCTCTCTGGGCACGAAGCTCTGCAAAACAAGCAGCCCACTCAGCTTTTCTTTCTTTGACTTCTGCTTTAGTAGCTCGGGCTGTATCCTCTTGTTTGTCATTTTCTGCTTCCATCTTTTCCAGAGTGTCAAATGTCTCACTAACTAGGTTGTCATCCAAATTTGGGATGACATGACCATCAGTGTCTGTATACTCTGGATAATGTTGATCAGTGATGTCCTCAATCTCAATCTCATCTATATCATGTAGCTCTTCATCACTGTCAAATTGGACTTCAGGAGCATCTTTCACAATCTCATCGGCGTTAAGCTTGAATATCTCAGCCAACTGCTCCTTTGTGAAGCCATGAATAATCTCACCCTCCTCAGGGGTATACTCAACCGATCTTCTCACGATACCCTGCAGATCAAGGATCATTGTTAATTGACTCTTGACCTGCTGTAGGGGTTCGACATCGTATTCATCGCGTTGGAAGTTTGGATCTGCTTGATTTAAAACATGAAACACAATATCTGTTAGAAAATAATCAAGCTCAATCATTAACAAAAGATATAAACATTCATTACATAAATGTTACATAATTTCAAATACAAAAGTCTGTTAAATACATAAACATGAATAACTAAACAGTACTTTTGTCTTGAATCTCTGGAGTTTCTTCAGTTGGAGCAGACGAAGAGGGTCCTTGATCTTGATGATGTTTAGTGCGTCTCTCGTCTGCTGCATCATCTCTATGATCTCCTGCTGTCTCTCCTCCTTCACCTTCCTCATCATCCTTCTTCTCGTCACCATCATCACTTTCATCACTATCATTGTCGTCATCCTCATCATCGTCGTCCTCCTCATCATCATCATCATCACCTTCATCATCACCTTCCCCGATCTTGAGGGGCTCACTCTGATTGTCTTTCAGCTTTGGCAATAGAGTCTTGTGAGCCGCCTCCAGCTTCTCCATCTTCTTATCAGTCTCAGCCTCGTGTTGAAGCAAGCCTGTGATCTGATCAGTCTGTGAAGTGATCACCTGGGCTTGTGAAGATGTCAACTCCCTCAATCTCTCAATCTCAGCTGTTTGTGTAGAACTTTGCTCTTGCAGCTGTAGAATCTGAGCAGACTTGGCCTTGTCGGAGGCTAGCAACTGGAGCACCATGTTGTTCAGTGCAGCAAGTTGCTCAGCCACAGAGACCGGTGGTATGACTGAGCTCGAGGGTGCAGATGAGGGTTGTGTTTGGTAAGTGGTGTGTGTTGTGGTGGCTGTGGTGAATATGGGAGGAGGTGGGAATGAGGTAGTGGGGGGCACAGTGGTGGTGGTAGTAGATATGTGAGTATGAGGTGGAGGTTTAGTAGTGGTGGTGGTTGATGTGGTTGCTGTGGTGGTGGATGGTGTGGTGGCTGTGGTGGTGGATGGTGTGGCTGTGGAGGTAGTTGTAACAAAGGTGAGACGTCTTTTCTTCTTCTTTTGACCATGGGGTTGAGCCATCCTTTTCTTCCTCGTTCCCGTTGAAGTGGATGATCCCCCTACAACCCTGCTAGCTGACTCCGGTGCATAACTCGGATCAGTGGCTATCTCTCCGGAGTCTCGTGGGGATTCACCGACCGCCCGTAGCCCATGTTCTGTGGGAACAACCTTGCTTCCCACAGTACGTGTCAAGGGCTCCTCCTCTGACTCCTCTTCCTCCTCACCAAGAACAAAATCTTGATGGAAACCAGCAGACTCAGTTCCATCGTAGGTGGGTGGTGGAGATGGTATATCAGTGGTAGTGGCCCTAGATGGAATGGGGCCTGTATCTCCACCATCATCATTGTCATCATCATCAGAATCATCTGATGGAATAGATATCACCTCAGTGTCAGATCCACTGTCATCATGACGCCATTTGCGTCTCCCAGGGGCAACATAATCAGCCCGGGCCAGATGCCCAATCAACCTCTTCAGCACCGGCTTCACCTGCTTGCCTCTGTAAACCTTCATCCTCCCAAGAGTGGTGTCATCCATAATCTCCAGAGGCACAGCATCACTCTTGTCTTTGGGAAGGTCGGGCAGTTTCTCATCAAATATGAGCTGTAAAAATCTGGGGTACATGCAGAACCCTTCCTTCCCCTTGGCCTCAAGGTTCTCTATAAGATACATGAAAATCATGTTGGAGAAGCTGAATGGGTGGTTGAGGACCAATGCAACGTAGGCATTCTGAATCTAGTCCGACAAGTCATCAAAACCGCCCCTCCTGGACGCGATGCACTTCAGAATGACATGCGCTAAGTACTTGTACTGGGGACTCAGGTTGCTCTTGTTCAGCACACCTGAGTTTATAGCCCCACAGTACCCGATCCTCAGAAAGCATCCACGAACTGTAAGAGGGTGGAGCTTGAGTGGGTGAGTCTCATCATCTCCGAAGCCCAATACCCTCCTGATATCAGCGGCCGTAATCTCAATCTCCCTACCGAAGATAGTACTTCGAATGCAGTAGGGCTCCACTGATCGGTCTACCGAAGCTCCCTCCCAGAATGACTGATGGATAGACTGATAGGGAGTACAGGGTGTAGATATGGCTCTGTATATTCCGAGATCTCCTCAAGAAGTCGATGATCCCTGAAAACTCACCACCATTCCTCGAGGTGGAATCCAAGTGAGCACAAATGTTGTGCTTTGGATTTATGGTCCACCTATTAGCCATATTCCTGTAATCAATAGCAAACACACGTTAGAAATATGTAATACAGTGTTTGACTAAATCAAAAAACAGTTTAGTTCAATCATGCAATTTCACTGTGCGACTGGGTTCACTCGGATGGTCATATGTGCGACTGGACTTCAATCGGTTGAACAGTAATGCGACAGAAATTCATTCGGATGATGTGTCATGCGATTGAGTCTAATTGGGAGACTGAACTTGCGATTGAGCCAGTCGACCGAATGACTTATTCGCATGCTTCATTCGGCCAATTGAATGAATCGTCCCTTTCAATCGTGCGATTGAAGTTCATTCTGGAGTCCAGTCGTATCACACACTCAACCCATTCGCATTATTCATTCGGCTGATTGAATGAGTCGCCCCTTTCAATCGGGCGATTGAAGTTCATTCTGGGGGACCAGTCGCATCGTAGACAAAACTGTTCCATTTCCAACTCAGATTTATCAAATGGCTAAATTAAACATTAAGTTCATGTTTATTAGACTCGCAATCATGTATCTAAACCACCTAATCCATTGATTTTAACATTTTATGTGATTAAGGTAGTTTATTTTACACAGTTGGTGTCGGTTCAAGAACTAGGTCAAATACGATCTGATTCAAACCCCATACGACTGTAAGCATCATCAATCACTCACGTTATACCTATAGAACAATGCTAAAACATTAGAAATCGGATACAGTAGGTGTTTAAGATCAAATGAAATTTGGGCAGCGTAACGGTATGATTTTGAATTTAGGGCGAATGAGGTCTGCGATCGACTGAGGGTTCTATTTATACTAGAACTCAGTTCAGTCGGCCGACTGGACCTATTCGCTCCACTCATTCGCCCGACTCAAACTCAGTCGTACGATTAAGTCTATTCGCATGATTGGCCTATTCGGTCACATTCAATCGGCCGATTGGGCTCATTCGCATGTCTCAATCTTACGATTGTGTTCAATCGTATACCCCATTCGTACGACTGGGTCAGATCAGATTCAGTTGTGCGATTGGGCTATACTTGATCCATTTTTGTCAAGTTATGGACCGACCCTAGATTTCTTAACCAATTGATAAAACATTGTAATCTTTTTATCATCTCAGACATGATCACTTTTAAAACAACACATTCACTGATCACCTCAGATGTGATCCATTTATCCACACGATCACCTCAGACGTGATCCATTTATCCACACGATCACCTCAGACGTGATCCATTTATCCACCCGATCACCTCAGACGTGATCCTTTTAGCCTTTCAGAAACAATTTGTTTAAGTAAACGTTAAGCACATTTGGAGATGTTTAGCAGATAACAGTACACACAGTCCGACATTGACACATTATACTAAAAAATTGAAAAATCTTAAAACTACGAATAGAATGAACATGTTTTTATTGTTTTTGTTGGGTCAAGTTTGTGTAGCTTATTAGCATTGACATCATAACAAGGACAGACTCATATCGAATCAGACAGGCATAAACAGCATTACTTGTAACCTTTGATTAGAATTGAACTTTAAACCCTTGCATATCACAGCTTTCTCACTTATCTAAGACTTCTGAAATCTAACTGGGAATCATGCTTGATACAATACGTAACGTACTTTGATTATCAACTTCAGTCAGTGCATACATGACGATTGTCAGTATACTTGTCCACTTAAATCCATACACAGACATTTGACACGCATTGGTAACGAATTAAGTTATATTATTTCAACCAACATTTGTGGATCCCAAGCTTATATGGTAATCATTATTCCTTAGAGGACTTTCGAGCGGTCTATAGGTATTTTGACAAGAAGAGACTATTCTTAGAGCTTTCAAAGAGAAGCCAATCCTCAGGTCAGTGCCATCGCACAGCAGAGAGGCGGCAAACAACAATGAATTCTAGAATATGTAGGTTATGCTTATCCTCAGGTCAGTGCCATCACACAGCAGAGAGGCACACAACCTATCTCCTTGTTAGAGCATTTCTTATTTTTCTTTTTCACATAACGCACCAATAACATTTTGTTATCAGTATGATTGCGCTTGTATTCAATTTTTTTTTGCTCTTTTTGCAGTCACACGCGCACCTTTGGTGGCGTTTATTTGCTCGTTGTCCCTTATCGGAAATGGCTGATTGTGTTAACCAGTGATAAGATGAGAACTCACAGTTGATTGAACCGTTTAGTTTAGATTAAGTTTACCAATGACGTCTACTCGTCTATTGTGTTGAATCTACCGACACATAGTATAGTGAACTAGCACCTCCCTAGATCAACTTTCTCCGTGTAGTTACAGTACCAACCAAGCGTACTATCATCTTCCCATTTTGTTAAACTTAGACTTCTCAGATTTATAATTTTTCTGTGATATAATAAACTTTGCAGAACCGAAAATCCTTTTGGTGTTCCAAGTAACTCGGTGCCTGTGTACTATCCTCCATAATTTATCGAGTCACATGCCTTTTGACTACTAACACACGGTTAAGTGTGTAGCAAGCATTGGCAACCGCCTCATTCCAGAACTGGACCGGAAGCTTAGAATCAGCTAACATGGTTCGTGCAGTCTCGCTCAAGCTTCGATTCTTTCGTTCTGCAACTCCATTCATCTGTGGCGTGTATGCTGAAGTGAACTGATGAACAATCCCCTTTTCCTTGCAGAAAGCATCCATCCACTGATTCTTGAACTCTGTGCCATTGTCAGAACGAATCTTCCTTACCTTCAGGTTGTAGAGTGACTCCAGTGTCGTGACGAGTACCTTGAAGGATTCAAATGTTTCTGATTTTAGCTTTCAGAAACATCACCCAGGTGAATCTTGAGTAGTCATCTGTGACTACAAAGCAGTACCAGTCTCCTGCGATACTTTTTGTGCTAACTGGACCAAAGAGGTCCATGTGTAGCATCTCCAGGGGCATCTCTATAGGATTAACTTGCTTGGTCTTGTGAGATTTCCTGGTCTGCTTGCCTTTCTTGCATGAGACACAGAAATCAGGAAGCTGGAAGTTCTTGACAGGAACCCCATCAACTAAGTTGTTATGAATCAGATGATTCATCTTCCTATGATTAATGTGTCCCATTCTTCTATGCCACGAAATGGAGTCCTTCTCTGTAGCTTTAGATGAGAAACATTGAACAGTAGAAGAATTAGTAGAGGCATTTGACATATCTAGAACATATAAGTCATTATATCTAGATGCTGACATTAATACTTGTTCCTCTGGAATATCCATTTCTTTCTTCAGAATGTAACATTTGCGATTATCAAACATGACTTTGAATCCCTTGTCACAAATCTGAGACACAGAAAGCAGATTGTTTTCTAACTGCTGAACAAAGTTGACTTTGTCGAACTTTACCTTTTCATTACCTACTTCTCCTTGAGCAGTAATGTATCCTTCTTTGTTACCAGCAAAGGAAACGTGTCCCCCTTTAATTTGTTTGACATTGAAAAGGAGGGACCTATTTCCCGTCATGTGCCTGGAAGCTCCGCTATCTACGATCCATGTATTTAAAGACGCACTATAGCGGACAACCTGCACATAAGAGAAAATAATCAGTTAAGGAGGGGAACCCAAGCCTTGACTGGCTTGGGCTTCCCAGAGGAATCAACCATCATGAATTCGACCCACTGGCCTTTATCAGTGGATGGAATTTCAACGTTCAACTTGTCCTTACTTTCAGACTCATCAGTTGTTTTGGCTTTCCACAAACCATCCCTGCGAAAGGATTGTTTGTGGTAAACCTTAGACTGATTCACAATTTGAGCATATGGTTTAGATTTAGAAACATGTCTCGCCGCTGGCATCACAGACTTGTCAGTGAATTGTTTGTGCTGCCTTTGGCGTGCAGGAGACAAAAACGACCGAGAAGGTGTTTTAGACCTAGTAGGTGTTTTCGATCTAATAGGGGTCTTAGATCGCTGTTTTGAATCTAAATTAACTTTGTTGTTCAGCTCCACCTTAATTCTTGGAGTCTGATAGCGAGGACAATGTGTTGAAATGAGACCGCGCTGTCCACAAGTATAGCAGGATCTCCATTCATCGGGGCTAGAAGATCTCTTGTGGGGCGGTGAGTAAACTTCTGGTTCTTTCTTTTTATTTTCATTTTTAAGATTTTCACCTCCTTTGACAAACTTAACTTGTTTAACATTTTGGTTTATTTGTCTATGTGGCTGAATATTATCTCTTTTAACTGATTTAACTTGAGTGGTTGTAGACATCTTGGATTGTGTGACATTAGACTTTGAATCCAACCCAAGAGATGTTTGGACATTCTCTTCCACCCATTTCTCAGCAGTGATATTTCTCGATGCTAAGGTTTTCTGAACATCATCCATAGAAGCAGATTTAATTGATGTGTCCGGATCACTAACCAAAGGAGTTGTCACCACATGATCCTTAATTGGATTATTATTTATTGGACGTTGTTTAGTGTTCAACAGGATCTCATGTGGTGGTGGAACAACCTTGTAACCCAAGCCCTCCCCATTGTTGCGTTTTTTAACCAAGTTTTTCAAAATGTGCGAGGAACTCGCTAAACTATGTAGTTTTTGTTTCAATGACTCATTTTCTACTTGTAAAACCGCTTTGTCTTTTTTAGTCTCTTCAATGGTCTTTAAGTAGAATTTAATGTCATTTTCTTGGTTAAACACAACAACTTCAGTTTCCTTTAATTGCTTATTTAAGGCATCGTTCTTTTTTTTATAACTGCTCTCATTCTGTTTTAACACTCGATTAGCTTCTGAGCACAGTTTCAAGTCATTTACTAAGTTATCATTGTGTTCTAATAACCTAGCAAATTTTAAGTCAATGCTTTCTCTAAATTTATCACAATCAGCACAAGCATGTTTAGCGAATAATTCATCCTTAGATTGTACCTGTGCAGCTGTGGACGTTCCAGCCATGAAAGCATTCTAAGACGTAGGTTGAGCTTCAGATTCTGAATTCAGCTCATTCTTGACAATTTCATTCACTGCATCAAACGTCTCTTCCAAGTCAGCAGTATCAACATCAGCTGAGCTCTCCCCCTCACTCGCTGAGTCTTCGTTCAAGTCTTCCACAGAAGCTATGTTCGCTTCACCATCAGATAAGAATCGAAAGGACCAGTTCTGTCCTTCATCTTTTGTGCTACCATAGCTTTAGAATCATTTCCTATGGATGCTGGCTTCTTGTCTTTATCTTGCCTATTGAACGAGGAGAATGGATTCCCGTTCCCAGTCTTTTTAGGCTTCACGCATTCTCTTTTGAAATGACCCTTTTCTCCACAGTTGAAACATGTGACTTTTGACTTGTCAAAACCAAAGGTTGTATCTTTAGTAGCCACGAGATTCTGCCCTGTTTTCTTCACAAACTTCTTGGCTCTCCGGACAGCACTTGCAAGAGCCCACATGATATCCATCCTTTCAAGCTCGTTTTCATCTACTTGCTCGTAGTCTTCATCAGCAAGGTGGCAATTTCCAATCTTACCCGCCACCAGACCATCATAAGAGTGCACAACTGCAGCAAGTAGATCCATGTGCTCTTTAGCAACCTCCACTGTTACTTTTCCCAAATTTTCTGTCATCAACTTAGCAGATTGAGTAACGATTGGACTTTGTAGAACCCCAAAAGCACCATGAGACTCATTTGTAGATGATGAGCCTTGATCCGTAGATGACGATGTATTGGACACAAATGTTGTTTGCAGAGGTGCTCCAGAAGACTTTGTAGCAGGAGTGGAAGTAGGAGTTACATTGTAGAGTGATGGGTCTTGTGTATACGCTCCTCTTTTCGTCCTGTACTTGTGACGCACTTCTTCCTCTCTCAGTTTTAGAATAAAGTCATTAATATCCAAGGTCTCTAAAACTGAGTTGTGTCGCATAGTGGAAATGAATGAATGCCACTTTTCAGGTAGACCATCTGCCAAGCTTGAAACTTTGTCTTCCATTGACGTCTTTACTCCATGAGTGTGAAGTTCGCTTATCAAGTGATAGAAGCGATCGATAATTTCATCCAATCTTTCATTCCCAATTGCAGAGAAGTTGTCAAATTCCTTCTTTAACGCTTTACCCTTTAGGGACTTTAGAGTGGAATTCCCATCATACCTCTTCTCAAGAGCTTTCATCAACTTTTTACTTTGCTTGTGCTCTGAGTATTGGTGAAAAATGGCCTTAGGAATAGACTGGGTCAAAAGAGCATATGCCTTCTTTTCGGCATTGTAGGCAACCTTCTGTGTATCAGTGAGTCCACTTAAAGTCAAAGGAACACCATCAGCTCCCACAGGCATGTTATAACCAGTCTCAATAGAGTTCCATAAGTTCGGGTCCACTCCATTTAGATGAATCTCAAAACATTGTCTCCATTGTGGAAATTCATCTATAGTCAATAGCTTAGGTGGCTTGTTATGGTTCCCTATCTCATTTTCCAGTAAAAGCAAGTTCTGTATCCTTGAGTCCTTTCCAGCTGACATTGCAAAGTTTTCTGAGTCCATTATGTTATAACTTTAACTTGTGAATGATACTGCTAATGCGATTGGGGAGTGCGACTGGGATACGACCGACACTAGCTGTATGCGATTGGACTCAAACGTACGATTGAATAGACGACTGAGAGACTTAGGCGACTGAACAGACCGAACGACTCGACTGGGCGACAGAACTGTGCGATTGACTCACTCGGGCGATTGGACGAAGCGATTGACTCAATCGGCCGAATGAATGGGCGACAGGACTTCAGTCGTACGATTGAGATAATCGTGCGACTGAGACTGCAGAAATCGAAAATTTTCACACTTTTGACCTAAAACGTGTTTTGTGACACCCTAGACGGCTGAAAGTCGAAAAACACTGATTTTGCAGAACATGCACACGTAAAGACTTGGTTTTGGGCCTTAAAGATTGGATCTTTTCGCAAAAAACGTGGACTTTAACACAAACTTGATTGAATCAACGAAGAATCAAGATCCAAAGCTCTGATACCACTTGTTATACCGGATCAAATAGTGCGGAATCCTAATTGATTGGTGATCCAATCAGGGAGAACGTAATCAGGTTCAATCCTAACGATTAGAAAACGTTAAGAATGGACTAGGAATGATCTCAGACGTTCTATGAAGTTGGAATTGACGAACAGGGCGCTCTGGGTCGACTAGGGTTATGAATATTCGAAGTGTTACGTTTTTCCACGAACTAGGTGGTATTTATAGGTAAGGGTTTCTCATTCGGGCGACATAACCATTCGCATGGTTCAGTCGTGCGATTGAGCTATGCGGTTGATCCATACGCATGACTGAGACTTCTATCGTACGACTGGTTCAATCTCATGCTTCAGTCTTCCGACTGATCCAGTCTCATGGTTCAGTCGTGTGACTGAGCCATTCGCATGAAGTTATTCATGCGTATGGTCCATTGGCATGGCCCATTCGCATGATAACTTCATCATGTTAAGTTTGAATGTGTTAATCATTACAACATTATTCATATCAATTCAAACAACCACAAACCTATATAATTAATCATTACACAACCTATTAATGAAATATATAAACATTATAACATAAACAGCTAAACGTATTTCGTTAATAAACGTTCAATTACATATAATCAAGACATTAAAAAGATATTACATTCAGCTCAGAATCTAGGGACACATGTATCAACACCCCGGGCTTTGTGACAATTACAAATGAGGCTTCATGCCCGGAATGGTGGTTTCGGACCACGGGCTTTATGCCAACAGGCTTTGTGCCTAGAATGGTGGCTTTGGGCCACGGGCTTTATCCCAATTAGTAAAGGAGCTTTGTGCTCGGAATGGCGGTTTCGGACCGCGATGGGGGAAAAGCCTGTCAGGATCTAGAATTAGTACGAAACATTCGAGATGATAAAGTATGAAATGAACGATGAGACGAAGCATGGAATGAACGTTAACAAAAATATAATAATACGGTACGAAATGGGATCCTTGTCATTCGACCTTAGTAAATCGTGGCTGCGTGCCAAGAGGAGGGTAAAGCTTGACAGGATCTAGATAGAAGTGAAAGATAACAAATGATATATGAAAAGTGCGATAAGTACGAAATGTGCGAAATGTACGAAACGAATGATGATGAAGATAATAACTATTACCTTGATGTACGTATGATGTGTGATCACGTGCGATAGTAAGGAAAATGTTTTAACGAATGAAAGGTAATATAATATTTTATAAAACTAGAACTCACTCAGCAACGCTGACTTTTTTTATGTGTTTCCAGTTGGCAGGTAGTGATTGCTGAGGATGGCACGAGGCGGCTACTCGGCTTATTTGTGGATGGCATTCTTTTGTATAACGTTTTTGCATTGTAATACGAACGAACGATATTTTGTAATGAACGATGTATTATTTTGCAAAAGTGTTTATTTAAAGGAAATGAAATATTTGTTTAAAGTGTTTCCACTGCATGATTTTAATAAGGTTAATATGATTATATGTTTTAAGTGCGATGATTGACCAGCTGTGAGCGTCCCGGGAACGAGGCCTTACAAGTTGGTATCAGAGCTAAAGTTTAAGTGAAATGGGTAAATTTTCAAGAGAAGCATAAACTTAAACTGAAAATGGGACAAAAGGGAAGGGATGCCAATCCGAGTAGCTGCGTACCATCAGGTAATTTTTTAAAGTTAATCGGCATTTCGTGCGCATGTTATGTGGTTTATGTGCCTTTAGTAGATTTTGATACTGATGTAGTTAGGATAGGAAATGCTTAGGGTATGAAAAGTAAAGTCAGTGGCTAATCACAACTGGCCACTGTAATTAGAGACTTACTATTCCTGACATAAACTGAGTTATTACCTTGAATGACCATGTTGGTGTTTGAATCTTATAGCGTGCTTAGGGGATGGCTGGTGGTAGATCTTCTAAGGCTTCACATGGTGGAGGTCGTGGTGGACGTGGTGTTGAGCCACGAGTCACAAGAGGAAGGCCTAGGGCCGAAGAGGTGGCTCATGAAGAGCCTGAGACCCCTCATCCAGAGGGCGGAGATGAAAGTGCTAATTTGAGAGCCTCAGTGAAGGAGGCGGTAGTGGAAGAAGTTCATCAGGTCATGCAGACGATCCTACCGTCTGTGGTGACCGAAGTGATTAAGGCTGTACAAGAAGGAGAGAGAAAGGAGAGGTCCTCGGGAGGATGTGAGCAACTGGAAACTAAGGCGGTTCTCTCCGATGATGAGAAGGAGGAAGAAGAGCCTGTGCAGGAGGCAGCACGAGGCTGTAACTATGGGGCATTTATGAGATGCAAGCCCCCAACTTTTAATGGAAATGGCACTGCTGCTGCTGCTCATCGGTGGGTGAGAGAGATAGAAGCCGTTCTTGATATCAACAAGTGTCGGGAGGACCAGAAGGTGAAGTTTTCCGCTCACTCGTTTCTGGACTCGGCTCTATGCTGGTGGGACAACATCGTCTAAGCCGAGGGTAGCAGGGCGATCAGTAGAATGAAGTGGAGCGAGCTGAAGAAGTTGGTGATCGAGGAGTTCTGTCCTCATCGAGCGATGGACAAGGTGGAAAGGGAGTTCCTGCAGTTGGAAGTGGGAACCATGACACATCAACAATACACCACCAAATTCAACAAGACGGCATGGCTGGTGCCTGATCAGGTGACACCTTTGTCACGAAAGATCAAGAGGTATATTCAGGGCTTGCCAGTGGATATTTGCAGGCATATGATCGTTGCTCGGCTGAGTATGTTTAGGTCGGTGGTCGATCTGGCGGGAAGACTGTATGACGAGCAAGAGGTGGTGGTGGCTGAGGTGAACAAGAAGGGTGGTGGTGACCAGAACTGGAATGGGAAAAGGTTTGGTCGGGGTGGTGCTTCGACGAGTAACAAGAGTGCACGGGTGGATGACCGCCGTGTGGTCACATCTGGTGCAGGGTCGAAAAGGTGTGGTAAATGCGGGAAGGAGCATTCGGGAGAATGCAAATAGGGATCTCAAGTGTGGGAAGCCTGGTCATATGGCAAGAGATTGTGGAGTTATAAAGTGTTATGACTGTGGGGAAAATGGTCATCTGAGTAGAGATTGCAAGAAGCCAAGGGCTGAAAGTTCGGGAGCGAAAAAGGCTGGAGGAGAAGGGTAGAGGGCAAGCGCCCGAGCTTTCACGATGACTCGGGAGGAGGCTAGAACGGACCCCGATGTGGTGTCAGGTACGTTTCTAGTAAACCAAACTCTTGCATCCATATTATTTGATTCTGGAGCTACAAGGAGTTTCATTTCTGCTACCTTCTGTGCTAAGCTGCCCGTTAGAAGTAGAAGTATTGATGAGCCCTTCGATGTAGAAACTGCCATAGGTAAGTATACCAGGATTTCTGAAGTGATAGAAGGCTGTGATATTGAATTAGAAGGTCATAAGTTTCCGGTTAAACCATTCATGATGACCTTAGGCGGTTTCGATGTAGTCCTTGGAATGGATTGGTTGGCGGACTACAAGGCGAATATTGTGTGTCACAAGAAGATGATTAGACTAACAGGGCCTGACGGGAATTTGGTGACGGTTTACGGTGATCGGGTTACGACTATTCCGAAGGTGATTTCGATGGCGGTGGCCGGAAAGTGCATGAGGCGCGGATGTAGTGCCTACTTGGCCTATGTAAAGGATGTAGATACGCCAACACCACAACTATCTGATGTACCGGTGGTGTGTGACTTTCCAGATGTGTTTCCCAAAGACTTACTAGGAGTGCCACCAGACCGTGAGATCGAGTTTCAGATCGATTTAATACCGGGTGCCCAACCTGTTGCCAAAGCACCGTATCATTTAGCTCCGACTGAGATGAAAGAGTTGATGGAGCAATTGCAAGAGCTGCTTGATAAGGGGTTTATTAGACCGAGTATATCTCCTTAAGGTGCCCCGGTCTTATTCGTAAAGAAGAAAGACGGTAGCATGAGGATGTGTATAGACTACCGTGAGCTGAACAAGTTGACAGTGAAGAATCGGTACCCGTTACCGAGGATTGAAGATTTGTTTGATCAGCTTCAAGGTGCCAGTTGGTTTTCAAGGATAGATCTTCGATCTGGCTACTATCAGCTAAAGGTGAAAAAGCATGATATTCCTAAAACAGCTTTTCGCACGTGTTATGGTCACTACGAGTTCCTCGTTATGTCATTTGGGTTGACCAACGCACCAGCTGTTTTTATGGACTTGATGAACCGAGTGTGTCCACCAATGTTAGATAAATCAGTGATTGTTTTTATTGATGATATCCTAATTTATTCGAAGAGCGAGATAGAGCATGTCGGTCACATTTAAGAGGTGTTGGAGACGTTGAGAAGGGAGAAGTTGTATGCCAATTTCTCTAAATGCGCGTTCTGGTTGCACGAGGTTCGATTCTTGGGTCAAGTGGTGAATCCGGAGGGGATTATGGTGGATCCGGCAAAGGTGGAGGCGGCGATGCAATGGAAGTCTCCAAAGACGCTATCCGAGATCCGTAGTTTCTTGGGTTTGGCGGGCTACTATTGAAGGTTTATTCAAGACTTCTCTAAGATCGCTTCTCCACTAACCAAGTTGACCCGGAAGGATGTAAAGTTTCTGTGGGGTCAAGCTCAGGAGAAGGCATTTGAGGAATTAAAGGCGAGGTTGACTCAAACTCTTGTATTTTCATTACTCGATGGAAGTGAAGATCTAGTGGTTTATTCTGATGCTTCCTTCTCGAGGTTGGGATGTGTGTTAATGCAGAGAGGAAAGGTTATATCTTACGTATCCCGACAGTTGAAGGTTCATGAGGTTAACTATCCCACTCATGATTTGGAGCTAGCAGCAGTGGTCTTTGCGTTAAAGATTTGGAGGCACTACCTGTATGGGATGAAGTGCACCATATTCACTGACCACAAGAGTTTGAAGTACTTCTTCGAGCAAAAAGATTTAAATATGAGACAAAGAAGATGGTTGGAGCTAATAAAAGATTATGATTGTGAGATCCATTATCATCCGGGCAAAGCCAACGTGGTGGCAGATGCCCTTAGCCGAAAGGAAATACCCGAGCCGATTCGGGTGAAAGCGTACTAGCTGATTATGACCTCTGATGTGATGAAGCAAGTCAAAGAGTTTCAAGATGAGGCATTGAAAACGATCATCTTAACTCTGAAAGGATGAGAGGTCAGGTCGCGGAATTGGGTGAAAACACACTCGGTGTTAAAACCCAATTCGGGCGGATGTGGATTCCTCGTTTTGAGGATCTACGCGTGAAGATTATGGATGAAGTTCATAAGACTCGATACTCTATTCACCCCGGTGCTACAAAGATGTATCAAGACATGAAGAAGGACTATTGGTGGCCGGGTATGAAGCGTGATGTGGTGGAATATGTGAGTAAATGCCTTACTTGTTTACAATAATGGGTTTTGTGTACTATTTTACACTTTGTCCCCTTCCATTTTAGTCCTTTTTCTCTTTTTGCAAGATACGTTTCTTTCTCTTCTTATTACTTTTATTTTCTTTTTATTTTGACAAAGTTTTGGGCGTTACACAAACTAACGAACATGAGGGTATGATTGGCACGGGGTGTGTTTCAGGCTGGGAATGGGGGAGTGCCTCATTAAGCACAACCCATACAGCTTGGTTTTCTTCAGTTTACTTATTATTTAAGCTCATGTTGCCCATCTTGGTCTTTTTCAACCTTTAAAACACAATTTAACAAATTTAGGTATCAATTTAACACTTTAGTGAGAGTTTTTAGAATAATTGATGTGTAGTTGATATGTTTTATGTGTATAATTTAAGGCACATCAATTGTTCGAAGTCAAGGTATTTGTTTCATCTATTGATCTTCATCTTCATCTTCGTCATCTTCGTTTGATTTCTAGAGCTTCATTTCTAGCTTGGAGCTTGAGTGGTTCATTTGTTTCGATCTAATATGGAGCTCGAGTTGTTTATCCATTCAATCTAATATAAAGCATAAGTGGTTCATTGTTTCAATCTAACCACGAGCTCAAGCGGTTCTTCTACTTCGATCTAATCTAGAGCTCGAGTGCTTCATCTATTTGATAGCTCTAGTTGTTCATCTATTTCAATGCTTTTTCATGATTTTTTTTCTCATTTTGCTTCTAATATGGAAGTTGAGTATTTTTTATGTTTTCCTTTTGTTCTATCTTCCATGATTTTTTTATTCTTTTTGTTTCTGATTATTTTGATGTTTTTATTTTTGATTATTTTTTACGTTTTAATTTTAAAAGATAAAAAACGGGAGGAAGGGTTTTTGGGTAATCATCAAACATTTCAATAAAATATTTTACATTCCTTTCAACATTATGATGGAATGTGAATTCATTTGATTGTAAGAAAAGTTTTCAATTTCAACTCCCTCAATGGGCGACTAAATATATTTTTCACTGGAATCAATTTCTAATTCTAATTCCAATTGCTATCTCATCTAGTTTTGTGAATCAAATGACCCCTTAGTTTTAGTCATTCTACACCCATCTAACAAATAAAGTTAATGTTCATCTACTCTCGTACCGATATGTGTTATGTTTGTGCAAATAGTAATACCAAACCTATATTTTTTTAAATATGGAAATCAAAAGTTTTAATATGACCATAACGACCCTTTAATTAATTTTATAGTTAACTATATAGATGGTTCATGTGATTTGGGCAAAATAAAGAAATATGATATGCTTGGATACTAACTTCAATATTTATAATTAGTTTATGTATTAAAATTAACTTTTATTAGCTTTTCTGTTAGATTAGATGAAATGCTAATATCCAAACGCATTACTTTCGTTAACTTCTTTGGTAAGTTAGAATGAAAAATTAGCATTAATATTCAAACTTATAACAACAGTGAAAGTTGAGTTTTTTTTTTCTCAAAAAGAGTGTTATTAGAAATTTTATTTACCATGTGAAACTTCTTTTTTCCCATTCCTAATTGTATTGTATAAAAAACTTTTATACTTAAAAAATGTTCTTTAAGAAAGTATAAGGAAAAAGTGGTAAATGTTTTTCCTAATTGATTTAGCATCGCAAAATTTTTAAAATCGTTTTAGTTCTAAATGATTATATAATAATTTAATTCTTTTGACTATAAAGATTTTTTTTAAATTAAAAGTTTTAATTGGTTTTCCACATTCTTATCGATTTTCCTAATTCATTTTGTTTTTTAATTAAAAAAGTTGCTTTTAAGATAATTATTATTTTTATGCTTGTTTTTGAGTTTCGAAAACCTTTTGTATGGATTTTATTTATTAACTAGTGTAGTTTTCCCCTGCGTTGCGCCGGTAAGGACATCACAAAATTTCTCGTAGTGATATGTGTGAGCGGAAAAGAGGGATAAAAAGGCTGAGTAGGTTATAAGACCGCTCTAGGCGGGATTGAACACACACTAATTTTGCGGCCCGCCTTAGCTAACTATGCCACACGCTTCTTTGTTAATCAAAGAGACCTACAATCGATTTTGTCACAAAATTTAGGATAATAAAACATTAAATCACTATACATACCTGCACTTAAGGATTCAGCCTCACATCAAAAGTTATCTTGGCATCATGTTGAGGCATTGAAAACCATGAAGATAGAAGTGTTTTAACAGTATATTTCAGTAAAATGACAAGTGTAGATAAAGGAAGAACACTTTTAAAGTTCTAAACACATGAAGTTTACGGGTGAGGATACTCCAATCTATTCATAAAAGTCATCCATTCAAACGCTCGGCTGTGGTATGAAGTTTGGGATTAGTTATCACACACAAAAGATATAACATGAATAAAAAGTCAAAACTAAAGTCAACCACTCAAACTCACAGCGGTTTCAAAACTCAAAATGTGCAGTAGACGTCGATTATGATTTAGACTGTAACTAATATTTGGAATTGTGAGTAAAATATCAAAATTAAAACATTGCTATTAGCTTTCATCAATGAACAAAATGATATACTTTATCATAAGTTGCATCATCAAAGAGAAAATATAATCTCATATACAGAATCTTTGAAAGGGGTTGATCTTCATATAATGATACACTATACAAATACCATAATATATATTACCATCAAACTCAACCCTACAATTGTTGTAGATAAAGAAAATTGACATAAACGAACCCAAATTAGTACTTAGGTGGGCAGGAGTGTTATTTTGGTTCGTGTGGCATTTTATATCCCTATTAAGGTCCTTAATGAGGTTTTGAATCAGATTATCATCATCAACATCGCTATTTCCAGCCAATCATATCATTCATGCCTTCACTCTCATTTCCTCCGGTCACTTTGGCTCCTCTCTCAATTAATATATCACATTTCATCACATAAAGCACACACATACTTGTTTACCTTTTAGTTATAGGGTAAGTGATTTCCTACCACTATCGAATGCACTATTTGATGTTTGAGGAATCTGTTGCAGGAGTTGTATCAACACAAAAACTTCTCAACCACAATTAAATTTTCAACCACAATTAACGCCTTTCCTAACTTGCTAAAATCATCAATAAATAGTACCATTGGTGCAAAACATCATACATTTCCAGGCATTAGCTTCAAGCTAAACCACAAAGTTATTCATTCATAAGTAAGACTAATGTTAAACAAACAACCAACTTTGGCTTGCAACAACCCACTGCCCAGCCATAACTGGCTAAGGGTTAATTACACATGAGACTATCAAAAGTACTCAACTACCATACACATATGGATAAATCATCAGTTAAGCAATAAAAGTTTGCCACGTTTTTGGAAAATATATATTAACGTGTTATATGCCTAAATCAATTGGGAAGTATAGAAATGTCATGATTTCTTGTTATCTGTTAAAGAGAAGAACTTTATGTTGTGTTGGTAATTTGGTATTGTATTTTCACAATCCTAAGCATGATGTTCTCAGGTGGTGTTTGGGAGTGCTTTTATTTTCTCCTTTTGACTTATTTAAGGGGTAAAAAGACAAAAATACCCCTTAAATAAGTCAATAAGCTAAAATTTTTAACTTATTGAGGGGCATTTTGGTCATTTTTCTCCTAAAAAAGCTAAAAAGGACTTTTAAAAATGAGAGCCAAACACCCCCTCAATCAATAGTATTATGAATCATGATCAAGATGATATTAAAAACAATAAGTCACCCGCCTACGCCAAGGTTTAGCATAGTAGTGGTATTAGTAGCAGTAATAGGAGTAGCGGTAGCAGTCCGCCGCCGCTACCCGCTGTCGGCGGCGGGGGCAGCCAGCGGCGGCGACAACGGCAACAGTAGTAGTAGTAGTAACGTAGTGGTAAGAATGATTATTAATCATTAGATATTAGACCCAATAACTAAAAAATTTATGTCACATAATAGTAAATAATTGAAAATTCAAACAATAAATTAAGAGTATTTTAGTTTTAATTACATTTTCAAGTTTCACCATTATCTTTAAACGCTCATAACTCTTACATACAAAACTATGTTTAAAAACAAAAATCATACCGTTAAAACAAGAGTTTTTTATATTTATAACACGTATAATGTTTATATATAAAAAAATAATTTTTCATGTTATTTTAGCGCATTGTGTTATGTTTTGTCAGATCATTATGCAATATTAAATCAATGTGTAATATTGGTCATATCATTACGTCTAATACCGATTATTGTGTAATTTTTAAGTAAAATAATGCTGAAAATATAACTTTTTATATTTTATAGTTCAATGTGTAATACTAACTTGGTAATCATGTAATTCTCATCAAACATCTCAGTGTGTCTAATGTTGATTATCGAGTCTAGTACTAGTCATTATGTTATCCATTGTATATAATACTGATCATAACGTTTAATTTTGATTATTGTATTATGCATTGTGATTTTTTAAGCTGGTGATTTTCGAATAATACAATGTTGTATAAAGTAAAATTTTTACATTTCCAGTTCATTTTGTAATGCTTATCAATTTATTGTATAATCCTCGTCAATTCAGAAGATTACACAATGACCTGATAAAATTACGCAATGAGCAAAAAAATAATTTTTTAATATTCTTTTTAAAGATAAAAACATGCTCGTTGTTTTGATATAACCTTTTAAAAAATAATATCATTTGTAAAAGTTACGAGCGTTTAGAAAAAATGGAATGAGAAGAAGGAACATTATCAATTTTACTCTCAACCTAATCTTGATATCATCTTATTAGTCCTTTTACAATTTTACACTTATAGTTTTCAAGTAATTTGTATATAAATATCTCCCAACAATAATATCATTATATTATTTTTATAACAGTATTATAAATATTGTAAAAAAAGACAAAATTATAGAAAATGACCTTTAGGTTTATAAAAAATTACAGATATCATCTTTTATTTACAAACAATACTCTAATCATCCTTTATGTATACTTTTTCTAACTGGTTACGTTTTTTATACTAACGGTCGTTAAGTTTTTCTGTTAAGTCAATAACATTTTAGTCTTTTCACCCCTTCAAGGACTATTATTAAAATTCTAAACCTAACTTAAAGGGTATTTTTTATAATTAGTTTTACTTTAAAATTTGTTATACATTATGCAATATTAAATCAATGTGTAATACCGATCATTGTGTAATTTTTAAGTAAAATAATGCTGAAAATATAACTTTTTATATTTTATAGTTCAATGTGTAATACTAATTTGGTAATCATGTAATTCTCATCAAACATCACAGTGTGTCTAATGTTGATTATCGAGTCTAGTACTAGTCATTATGTTATCCATTGTATATAATACTGATCATAATGTTTAATTTTGATTATTGAATTATGCATTGTGATTTTTTAAACTGTTGATTTTCGAATAATACAATGTTGTATAAAGTAAAATTTTTACATTTCCAGTTCATTTTGTAATGCTTATCAATTTATTGTATAATCTTCGTCAATTCAGAAGATTACACAATGACCTGATAAAATTACGCAATGAGCAAAAAAATAATTTTTTTAATATTCTTTTTAAAGATAAAAACATGCTCGTTGTTTTGATATAACTTTTTAAAAAATAATATCATTTATAAAAGTTACGAGCGTTTAGAAAAAATGGAATGAGAAGAAGGAACATTATCAATTTTACTCTCAACCTAATCTTGATATCATCTTATTAGTCCTTTTACAATTTTACACTTATAGTTTTCAAGTAATTTGTATATAATATCTCCCAACAATAATATCATTATATTATTTTTATAACAGTATTATAAATATTGTAAAAAAAGACAAAATTATAGAAAATGACCTTTAGGTTTATAAAAAATTACAGATATCATCTTTTATTTACAAACAGTACTCTAATCATCCTTCATGTATACTTTTTCTAACAGATTACGTCTTTTATACTAACGGTCGTTAAGTTTTTGTGTTAAGTCAATAACATTTTAGTCTTTTCACCCCTTAAAGGACTATTATTAAAATTCTAAACCTAACTTAAAGGGTATTTTTTATAATTAGTTTCTTTAAAATTTGTTATACATTAACATTTTATATATATATTATTTTAATTTAGTATAGATATTAGATACAAATTAATAAATTTTTGTCATAACTTTTAATAATTAAAGAGTTAATTTCAAATCTGCTCCCTAAGTTTTGACTAAATTAACAATTTTTCTCCAAAAAATTAAAAACATCAATTTACCTGTAAAAGTTTTATATGTTGTTTCAATTTTACTCTTAAAATTTTATTATTTTGCATAAAACTAAAACAAATAATGAAACTTTTGGAGTGAGACTAAAATAACTTATGAAAAAATTTCAGGTAAATTGATGTTTTTAATATTTTAAAGGAAAATGATTATTTTTAAAAAACCTTAAGGAGTAAAATCAAAGAATATCCAATATAAATTATGATTATATAAGAAAAAATAATTAACACCTTAATATTTTTAATACTTAATTAATAAATATACAGAGTTAAACCTATATATTTTACCTTTAATGTTTTTTATAATATATTTTTATATAATTATATATTACTACCTTAAACTTGTATTTTTAACAGTGATTAACGGAGATGGTCGCATATGACTAATTTTTTATTTATTAAGTTTTGAGTAATTTTTATGAACTGTTCATTCTGTGTTTCTTTAACTAAAAATATATTCTAGTTTTAAATAAATTTCATGAACCCTTAATTTTTTAAGGGTTTGGTAAAAAAATAAAGAATAGCCTTTGAAGGAGGGCTCATCAGTTTAATGCGGTTGTTCAACTAAATGAATGGTGTTCGATTAACATTAAGTGTGTTTTAATATCAATTAGATATTCTTACCGTCGCGTTGCAACAAGAATTTCATCATGATCTCAAATATCATAACACGGACACCAAAATACGTAGCAATGACGGTCATTCCCGTAAACCCTAAGACATCAAGAAACTTGATTAGAAACTCAAATCACAATAATGCCTACACTATTAAAAAAACCCAAAACAACATGAAAAAAACCAAAATAGAAAGGAACAAAAATCTGGGTTGGGTACAACCTCGAACCCGAGCCGTTGACATTAATATAACCCTGAGTATCAAAACACAAATAAAAGGCACGTCGCGACAATGTTCACCATGGCGTAAAACCCTAATGCGTACCCGGTCGTAAAATGAAACGTCACTCGGTTGTAAAGCCCGAAAATGTATTCCGTTCTAAAAATAGTACTTCATCGTAAAAGCGACTATTACTCTACCGTAAAACCCGAAAGCATACTCAGTTGTAAGAGTAAGCGTGAAAAAACCCGAATACAAACAAGCGCATTCCGTTTACTATTTATGAATATTTTATATTCATATATATATGTATATATATATATATATATATATATATATATATATATATATATATATATATATATTAGGATTGTAATTTGTTTTTATATATATATATATATATATATATATATATATATATATATATATATATATATATATTAGGATTGTAATTTGTTTTTAGAGAATTATATTGTGTTTCAGGAGTGGTATTTTTTAAATAATAGAAAGTTGTTCTACTTCTAAATTTTATATTTGACACAATAATTATTAGTACAAATTTAATAATATAAATTATAATTCGTTAATAAATAATTATTAACTAATTATAATTTATATTATTAAAATTTATGGTGAAAATTTGTTAAATTGTATTTAATATCTATGTTAAAATAAAATAAAATATATTAAAAGAATTATATGTATAACGAATTTTTAAGTAAAATCTAATTATAAAAAGCATTCTTTAACTTAGGTATAGAATTTCAATAATAGTTTTTAAGGGTAGAAAAACCAAATGTTCTTCTCTTAACAGAAAAACTTAACGTTCGTCAGTATAAATGACGAAATTCATTATAAAATGTAATAATGATTAGAGTAATTTTTTAAAGATAACAATAAAATTCTGTAAAATTTATATATATTTAAAGGATATTTTCCGTAACTGTGTTAAAAAAAATATTATAAAAAAGAAACGGGTAGGCTGATATTTATCATCTCAGAAAAGTGAGGTGAGAGTCCAGAGTTGTTTACAAAACGCACGAATCATCCCCGTCACGATTCTCCAGTAGCACGATTGCATCACCTCCTCTTTCTCCCAAAGGTTGTTGAACCGTCGGACCGACAAAACAAGATGGCGCAGCCGGCAGCGGTGGTCGGAGGCGGTGGAGAACGACAACCACCGCAGCAGCAGCAACAACAGCAAGGTGCTGGCAGCATGTTCACCGGAATCATTAGGATTGTCGTCATATATTACTTCGCCTCCAAGTTCTTCGCTTCCAATAAACCCTCGTCTTCCGGCTCCGATACCGCTGTTCAGATCTCCAATCTGTTTCAGAAATCTCAACCACTGGTGCGTTTCTTTTCTCGTTTTGTTCACAATTAGTCCTGATTGAGATTGTGAATCACTTCGATTGGAATTTGAGAGGGATCGTTGGTGATATACGTAAATCTAATTCGTATGTAAACGTTTTTTGTATATGTGTCTGGACGTTTTGATTGATATGTGTGGATATTACACGATTTACAAGCTTCAAATTGAGTATTATGGGTTTTGAAATCTGTAATTACATTCAAGTGTGTATTCAGTGATAAATGGAAGATTGATGGTGATGTTGTGTGTGCAGTGAAGTGTGTATTCGTATGCAAGCTTCTTGTTTGGTTTCTTGGCTTTGTATGCAACCTAAAAGTTTTCCTGCTATGTGTATTATCTTTAGGATATGTGGCTTTATCTATCTGAGCATGACAAGTTCAATGACTTTGGGAATGAAGAGGCGCTTATATGGTATGAGTCGAACATACCTTATGCTGTTTGGGGCCCAGAGAGCGAGAGGACTCTTTCATTGAAGTATTATCCATCTGAGGTAATTATTCCTGAAGCGTTTGAGGCTTCACCCTAGTTAAAGTTGGCTGCTTGACATCGTGTTCTTGATTTTGTAATTGCTTATCAGTTTTTTAATGTCAAAAAATTATCCTGATTTGACTTTTGTGAACATCCAGCCAATATTTATGGCAATACATTTTGTTTTCTGATAATTTTAGCAGTACTAACTTAAATACCCGTGGATTCATTTGTTCTAAAGTAATATCAAGCTTTTGTGCATGCTAGTTAAGTTTGTATGCTTTTGGTTATGATAGATACCGGATTCGAGATCGGCGGTCTCCCAAACGAACTAAAAATATAAATACGTAAAGTAGAAAGATTTTTGGTGCAAATTTTCTTCTATATCTATAAAAGACAAATTACAATACTTAAATAGAAAACCAATGCATATGAAATAAACGTGGGATCTACTACTATGTGGGGAAATGGGAATCTAGTTACAAACATGGAAAAAAACTGGGATGAAACAAATGCAAAATGAGACGTTTTAATCTATTGCAGGTACTGATTGACTGATCAATCATGGGGGTCGGTCAAGGGGGTATTCTGTATCAGTTAGGCTGGTCATTTTTTTCTACTCCTTTAATGTAACTATGTCGTTTGACAATGCCGTTGTCTATTGGTTGCTATGGGGGGAGTTTGTTTGGGAAGTGATTATGTGACGTTAACTATTCTTAATCATACAATCAATGATAATGTATCAGACGTAAAAACTAGTGTCTGGATGTGCTTATGCTGTTTGAACTTGTACTGATCACATGGTTGAGTGTTTGGCAATTTTGTATTATCTAATAAATGTAACAAATAAAATGATGAAAAAAGATGGACTAAAAAGGTAGTTTTATTTTACCCTGATGACCAGTTATTTTGCAGATGCGAAACTGATTGTTCCAACTTGATTATGTAGTCTCTAAATGATCAAATAAGCAGTATCAGACATTTAATCTATACATTAAAATACTTCTTTTTGTAACTTAAATGTGGCAATAGTAAGATTCCAGTCTTGATACACAAATTTAAACACCCATGGCCGGATGTTATTAATCAACACCAATATGAGTTATTATTTTTATGTTACTTAAATGAACTTTGTATTTGGATTTCAGGCTCTTAAGCATAACGGAAGTCTATTTGCTCATGTCTTCTTTGCCCGTTCAGGGTACCCAATAGACCCCAGTGACCCTGAGTACCAACCTCTTGCTGCCTTTGGACTGAAACACTGTAATATTGTGCATCTCATTTAGTCAATTTTCAGATTCCATTGCTACAAAGCTACATCATTATCGGTAACAATTGTGCATATGTGTATAGATTTATCTAAATAACTTAATTTCATTTGCAGCTGTTGTGACATGCTTGCCAAAGTCAAAAGCTAACAAAAAGAAGAGCCTATTGGGAAACTCTAAAGACAGCAGCGAAGATGATTCAGTGTCTGAGGTTTGTTCAGCTTAACTATTATTATTATTTATGTTGCATATTTCTTCTGTCATTTTCTTGTTTAAAAAATTTAAAGCTGAAGTTACATAGTTCTTGCATTATCACCACAAGTGGGTTTCTAGCACCATTTCTCATCCACAAGTGTTTGATGTTCTTCCTGCTGTCACTTGTCTGGATGAAGGGTATGTGAAGTGTAAACATTTTGCTGACTCATGGTTCCATTGAGTATTGATACACATGTGGTTGTAGTTTACATATAGCGGGCGGAATATGTTATTGTCGAGGGCTTAACTCACGAGACTGAGTTTAAATTCAACTTTATTGAGTTGGTCATATTTTTAGTCTTTGTAAATTTTAACCATTTGTTTGATTACTTACCCCCTCCTCCCCAAACACACACACAAATATAGTTATGTCCTACGTTCTAGCAAAAAAATTGTAACACTTATATCAGTTTATCCCAAAACTTACCACGTTTTTCTTTTTCCCTTTCCGTCTAAATTTACTTTTTTACCCATCAAAATTAGTAGTTTTTAAAGTGGTGATTTTTTATTTCATTCACAAGTTCCTTTATCTTGTTTTTCTAAGTGGCGTTTTGACCTTTAATCAATAGTCACAAATTTCAATTATATGTGTCACTTAGGTTATTGATGAACCTCAAGCTGATTTGAAGGATGATGGTCCGGCAGAATACATTTCATATTGGAAACCAAATATCACCATTAACTTGGTTGATGATTTTACCAAGTATGTAAATATATTTATAGTTTCCAACTTAGTTTTCTGTTCTGGAATGGTGTTCTTTGCTGACATGGAAAATCCTTTAACCATTCTCCAGGTACTCACAACGTTCTATTCCACCCAATGTCGCTCCTTGTATCCTTTTGGCTCCATTTTTTAAATGATTTCAACTGTCAGTTTCATTATCCCAAGAAAAATGGTTCTAAGAATTTTGATTTCTCCATACCATAAGATTTTGAGATTCTTGACTTAAGTTGCAGACATGAATATTGAACCTACCACAGGGAACTATTATCCAACTGTCTACTTCAATGAGTTTTGGCTACTTAGAGATAAGCTTATAGCACTCAATGATACGGTGACAGAATTGCCTCTTCATCTAGAGGTGGCCCCAATAAGCATGACCAAATGGCAGCTATTCCTGCAGATTGATCAGTCATTTCAGATCCATCGCAGTTATGGAAGTATGCTTGAAGGAGAAGCTGATGAACTTAAGGTATTCACTTTTGTTCTTTATTGCAATATTCTTTGGTGCATAGTTAGAAGGTTGTAGCATAAGTAGAGCGCTGGCTTTTGATAAACTTTTTTTTCAGCAAATTACATATTAAACAGGTAACCTACTTCTTAACTTTACTGAATATTTAAAAATTTGTTTGAACATAATCTGACCTATGATGACGAGTCTGTAACTTTGACCATGTTGACCTTAGATTTGATGTGGCACTGAAAAACCAATTAATTCAAAAGATTACTCTAAGTAGATGATTTTAAAATTTGTGTCTTTTGTGAGTAAATATAAAGTATGTGACCCAAAATGAAAGACCGAAATTAGTTACTTTTTATACCATTTGCTTATTTTTCTCATTTTCTGATGTATATATCCATTATAATATTATTTATAATACAGAGAGTGTTTGTGGAAGGAAATCCCTATCTCCTGGGAGTTACTATGCTTGTTTCACTGCTTCATTCAGTATTCGACTTCTTGGCATTCAAGAATGGTAATGTCAAAAAATAACAATTCTTTTTTATTTCCATTTCCAGGGAACATTTAATTAATTAATTAACCATCTGTATGATTAATTTAATGCAGATATACAATTCTGGAACAAAAATAAATCCATGGAAGGACTTTCTGCAAAATCAGTGGTCGTGAGTTTCATTTGTCAGCTTATTATCTTCCTTTACTTACTGGACAATGATACTTCATGGATGATACTTGCAAGTTCTGGAATTGGGGTCTGCATCGAGTTTTGGAAAATTGGGAAAGCAATGCACATTGAGGTATTTGTTAATTATTCGTTATTGTGTTAATCTTATCCTAGCAATTAATAAATTAAAATAGTAGATATAAGTAATATTTTGATCTTTTTTTTAGGTTGATCGAAGTGGGAGCATACCTAAACTGAAATTTAGTGATCGTGAGACGTATGCTGGTAACAAGACAAAAGAATACGATGATCTTGCAATGAAATATTTATCGTATGTACTTTTTGTACTTGTAGCCTGCTCATCTGTATATTCACTCATGTATGAAACCCACAAAAGTTGGTACTCATGGATTCTCTCTTCACTTACAAGCTGTGTATACATGTTCGGTATGCCTCTAAAACCTTGCTACACCTGTTTAAAAAACACAGTAATCTAAATTTTAAATGTTTCCGACCTTTTTTTGTACTTATTATTATGTGTTAGAAATTAAAAGGGTTTGAATGCAGGTGTTAATTTTTAACCTATAACTAAGAATATTTTGTTGCAGGTTTTATTATGATGTGCCCACAGCTGTTTATCAATTATAAGCTAAAATCGGTTGCTCATTTACCATGGAGGCAGATGACCTATAAATTCCTTAATACAATTATTGATGATCTCTTTGCCTTTGTGATCAAAATGCCAATGCTGCATCGACTTTCTGTCTTCCGTGATGGTAAGTTTGGATTTAACTTCAGTAATAATGGGGCAAAGTCAAGTTACATAGTTGGGTTATATGGGTCTTTTTCATATGGATCGAGACCCGAAACATATTTTTTTATTAGTTTACATACGCAGTTAATGTGGGAACCTAAAGTACATAGTATTATAAAAAGATATATTGTTTCAGTAATAATCTATTTTTTAATAAAATGTTTTAGGAGGTTTTATGTGGTAAGAACACACCTTTTCTGACTTTCGAGCCGTTTGGTCTATTTCTTTTAGTTTGACCTGTTTTTAATGCAGCTTTAATAGTTTGTCTCTGCTTATTGTGTGTTAGGCGAGGAAGGAATTTATATGTAAATATATTTTTTTGCGTATTTTGTGGTTGCAGATGTTATATTTTTGATATATTTGTATCAAAGATGGGCTTATCCGGTAGACAAAAAGAGAGTGAATGAATTTGGATTTGGTGGGGAGGATGAGGATGAAGCAGCTGTTGCCTTGGCATCAGGCCCAAGCAGTAGTGCAGAGGATAAGAAAACCAACTGAGATCAGCTGACCTAAAATAATATTAAGTTTTGAGCAGACTCAAAAAACCATAGATTTTGTTCAGTTTAATTATTATTTTTGTTTGATTGTGATTTTATTTACATAAATTTGTTATTAAGTTATTTGCTTAGATGAGTATTAAGGGTCAAAACTGTGTTTGTAAGTTTAGATTACGTCAGTTATTATTTTTTGATTAAAACATATTGTTGGTTAAGTTTTAGGAAGACTGGTTTTCAATTGGGTTTTTCATTGGTTCTTTTAGCGGCTTGAGGCCAATGAAATCATTTGATTTTGTGATTCGACTGTACATAGTTGAATACGCCTATTTGTTAGGCACAGATTTATAAGAAGGCAAACTGTAAAGCTTCAAACAAACAGGTACACAGTACTCAGATTGGGTAAAACCAACTAATCATGATCGATTTTAAATAACAGGCAAATAAAAAGGTAGCAACTTTAGACGCAAAGTATGGAGTTTCTGAAACAAAATATCTACTCAGTTTACAATGATTCTGTAATACTTGATTTGAATTGTACTACAAGTGAAATGTGGCAGCAATAGTTGAGTTGCTGCTCCTTTTTGTGTTATATTGAGTTGGTTTATTTATTAAGAACAAATTTTGGCCAGTAACTTTTAAGACATTTTCTGATCTCCAACATGTTCGACCAAGGCTAGCTTTTAATCAGGATAACAAGATCTATTGTCATCAATGGCAAAAACATGGTATTCTATGCATATGAATGCATGACAACACTTGAAAACCATAGATCTTTACATGGTTTGCATAAGAAGCTTGATTATTATAGGGGCATCAAGAACTGAAGAAGTTGGTCAAGGATTTTATGAAGATGTAAATGAACTTTACATTAAGTATGATGGCGGTGAGTCACCACATGTGTTACTTATCATAACATGAAGCATTTACAAGCAGTTTAGTTGATCAATTGTGTTGTATTTATTCGTATACAAATTTACGCGAAATTCATTTTTTTATGAAACCTAAGAATATTTTACAAATAAGAGGTTCATCAATCATCAATAACAGATTTGATGATTGCAGCTGTCATGTTGCGGGTAAAGTTACAAGTTCTAGATTAGTGTTAAGACACTAACGGAGCAAGTCAGCTTTTTGTTCATAATTATTGCAAGAGTCAGATTACATGTTGCATACTTGAATTTTATAGGTGGCATGTCAATTTGCAGGTTGTTTGTCAATGTAGAGATTGTCTTCTCATGGTAACAAGTCAGATTGGAAAAGGTTTGATTGCAACCTAAATGTGTTTTGTTTATTGCAACTTAGATTTAAACTCCTCATCATCATTATCAAACCCAGTAAATCTCATTTATAGTAAAGCTATTGACGAGGTCTGGGGAGAGTATGATGTAAGCTAACCTTAACCTTATTACCAGATACAAATCCAAGGAGACCCACAACTCTACAACAATCCACACAATTAAAGGAGAATATAACTAACACAGAACACAATCACCATATAGCAAATCAATAAAAGTACATCATGTACCAAAACACAAACACGGCCTATACAAAGACTATAGGCAATCATTGGGCACATAGTAAGTTATCACTAATACCGTAAACAACAGGAAACACACATAGACAAGGAATATAAACTAGGTCATATGCCATCCATGCCCAATGCACATTAAGAAAAGTATGTATCCACAAAATCCTTCAACATCCATACACAATATACAATAGCCAAGAAGCAACACATAAGGCGGTAGGTGGTGAAATGATAACAAGGAAAGGGCTCACATATGAAGGCTACTAAAAAGATAATGAAACCACACTAAGTCCCTAAGCGTCCTCTTGCTTTATCCTATGTCATATGTAAGCTCTTCCTGGACCCTCCGTGAAACGTCCTTAACATTAATCCTACACCAACTAAATCTATCCTGGACCATGTCTATCAAGATGTGTAGCTTTAACAAATCACGTCTAATCCTTTCCTCCCAAGTTAGTTGGACAACTTAGATTTAAATTTTAATATGTTAATGTACGCAAGTTTTGTGGTCAAGATTACTTTGATTAATTATTTTCGACACAGTTTTGCTTCTATGACCTGATTTTTTAGGTTGCAGGTGGTCATCAACTAGTATATAACAACCAACTAAGTTGAACTATTCATGCAACTGGTTACTAAATCTTCAGAAAACACATATTACCTTTTCCTACTGCGAATTAAACTAACTAACCACCAATATTAAAGCCATCTCTTTGGAAAAACATCTTAATGAGAAAATTGGTACCAAGTTATTTTGGGTTTTCATTCTTTTTGGTTGATGCATCGATAACAAGAAGCAGGCTATATTTATAGCCACAAAAGAAATAATAAAAAAGCCGAACATAAAGGCAACAATTAAGGAAAAGGTAATGACAGCTAATTTCTTTACTCCCCCTCAAGCTAGAGCATGAAGGTCTCGAACGCCAAGCTTGCCAAGAAGGTACGATAGTTGCTGAGCACCCAACGGTTTGGTGAAAAGGTCTGCGACTTGGTTCTTTGAGTCGACATACAATGGCACGATTTCTTTAGATTCCACCCTTTCTCGAACGAAATAGCAGTCCATTTCAACGTGTTTAGTGCGCTCATGAAACACAGGGTTGTTAGCAATATGGCGGGCTGCAACATTATCACAAAACAAAGCTGTAGGACCTGATTGCGAAGTTCCTAATTCGGAAAGAAGCCATCTTAACCACAATGTTTCACTAACAGTGTTGGCCATAGCGCGATATTCCGCCTCAGCTGAAGATCGAGAGACAACTGATTGTTTCTTGGTCTTCCAAGATATCAGAGCACCACCCAATAGTAAAAGATATCCCGTTCGTGAGCGTCGTGTCAACGGACATCCCAACCAATCTGCATCACAGTAAGCGACCAAATCTGAACCTCCTGCTTTGGGCAATAGAATACCTTGACCGGGACTGGTTTTCAAGTATCGAAGGATTCTGTTAACGGCGTCCATGTGTTCTTGTCTCGGGTCCGAAACGAATTGGCTCAAAATATTGACGGAGTACGCGATATCTGGACGTGTGGCTTGAAGATAGAGTAGCCTTCCTATGATACGTCTGTAGCGACCAGCGTTAACCTTCTCGCTATCCGTGCAGCCACCCAGTTTGAGATTTTGCTCCATGGGGAAAGCACTGGGCCGACACCCAATAAGACCACTATCCTGTAGAATGTCCAAGGTGTATTTTCGCTGACTAAGAACCATGCCTTCTTTAGTTTTAGCAACTTCAATACCCAAGAAGTACTTGAGGACCCCCAAATCTTTTATGCTGAATTTTTGACTGAGAAAGTCTTTGGTTTGCTGAATCCTGATGGGATCGTTGCCAGTGATGATCACGTCATCGACGTATATGAGAATAGCAACAAAGTTATCCTGATTTTTGTGAGTAAATAACGAGTAATCGGCTTTTGACTGAGAAAATCCGATTTCTAGTAGCGCAGCAGTAAACTTTTGGTACCAGTTTCTCGAAGCTTGTTTCAACCCATATAAGGACTTTCGAAGCCGACAAACTCTTGATTCACCCTCTTTGACAAAACCTTGTGGAATTTTCATGTAAACTTCCTCCTCTAAGTCACCATGCAAAAAGGCGTTGTTAACGTCAAGTTGATGCGTAATCCAATTACGTTTAACAGCGACGGCTAATATGGTTCGAACTGTGACAAGTTTTGCGACGGGAGCAAACGTGTCATGGTAATCGACTCCCTCCATTTGTGTAAACCCCTTTGCGACTAAACGAGCCTTGAATCGCTCGACTTCTCCGTTCGGTTTGTACTTCACCTTATAGACCCACTTGGAATCTATGGGACGTTTTCCTTGAGGAAGTTCCTCAAGAGTCCACGTTTCATTAGTTTCAAGAGCTCGTATTTCCCGTTGCATTGCCTCTATCCACCGTTTATCCTTCATGGCCTCACGGAAGTTTTTGGGTTCATTGTTTTTACTAATGGTAGTGAGATAAGCACGGTGTGATTCAGAAAATTTTTCGTAAGAGACGTAGTTTGCCAAAGGATGTACCGTAGAGGGAGACTGAGTTGATGAGGTGTGGCTATGGTCTACCGAAGGGGGCAATTTGACTTCGTACCCGTCTAGCCGTTTAGAAGGCATTCTGGTTCGTTTGCTTGTTGTAGGAGCAAAACCATCAAGAACAGCTTCATTTGTATCATGGTTGTGAGGTATTGACACATTTGGGGCAACTTCTTCTGCATTTGGTATGGTCTCTTGGTTTCCGGTGTTGAGCTGGCCATTAACATCGACTTCAGGCCCAACTAGATCATTTTCTGGACCTGTATCTTCAATAACATTTGGGTTGAGGGAGGCAGGTTGTGGGCTGCTGCTTTCAGAGGCACTTGGGCCAGCCACATCGGTCGTTTGTTCAGGCCCAGTTTGCTGATGCATACCCTCTATTCCAGTGCTAGTGAGGTTGCCACTTTCATAAGAAAATGGGGGTTCAAAAATGGAAATATCTTTCCCTTGTTGCTTAATTTTCTCAAAAGGAAATTGGTCTTCAACAAAAGTGACATCCCTAGAGTTCGTTATCTTCCCGGTTTCAATATCGAATACTTTGTAACCTTTCGTACCAGTGGGATAACAAATAAATATGCCCGGTCTCCCCCTGAAATTAAACTTGTCTCCCCCTGTCTCCGTGTTGCGGTAGTAGACGAGACAACCAAAAACTCTTAAAAGATCATAATCTAGTTTTTTATTGAAAATAATCTCATAGGGAGTTTGATTATTTATCACCTTCGAGGGCAATCTGTTTATTAAATATGTAGCCGCTTGTATACACTCACCCCAGAATTTCTTAGGTAAGCAAGCTTGAAACATCAGTGCTCGGGCTGTCTCAAGCAGGTGACGATGTTTTCTTTCAACCACCCCGTTTTGTTGAGGGGTGTAGGGACAACTAGTTTCTAACAAAATGCCCTCATCCGCATAGAACCTTTTCATTCGGTTAGAGGTAAATTCACCCCCATTGTCGGACCGGATTCTTTTAATTTGTTTGCCAAACTGTGTCTTTACCATCCCTTGAAAATCTATTAAACAATCACTTGCTTCACTTTTGTGACTGATAAAAAACGTCCAAACTGCTCTACTGAAATCATCAACAATAGTTAGGAAGAATTGTGCGTACGACGTTGACTGTTTTCTATATTTACCCCATATATCACAATGAATTAAATCGAAGCAAGCAATCGTTTTTATTGAGCTTCTGGGAAATGGTAATCGCTTTTGTTTTGCCTTACAACAAGCATCACAAACGTTGTCTTTATTAAAAGAAATACTTTCAAGAGAATCGACCCGAGAAAGCTTACTATAAGATGGATGACCCAATCTCTTGTGCCACACTTCAGCATTTGTCTTTGACATCATGACCCTTCTATCTTCAACAACCATGCCCATCCGGTAGAGACCATTTACGCACTTTCCCACACCAATTAGTTTCCTCGAGCTTAAGTTTTGCAAGACACAAAATGTCGGAAAGAAACTCACTGAACAATTCAAATCTTTAGTCAGACGACTGACTGAGAGTAAGTTGCAATTAAAATTTGGAACATAAAGAACTCTCCGAATTTTAATGTCCTTTGTCAAGTAACAATCCCCTTTTGCTTCAACAGGTACGTTTTCTTCGCTTGGGATTACTACTGGTGTTTCAGATTTATTTCTGATTATGTTGTGAAGGGGTTGAAGATTATGGAGGATATAGTCGGTGGCTCCAGAATCAATGATCCAATCTTCGCTTTCGAGTGACATACCTGTCGCGTTGACTCGAGAGATTTGATCACCTTGTGCTACGGATCCTTTTGATTCAGGAAAAAACTTCAGAAAGCTTTGATATTGTTCTTCACTTAGTCCAGCAACCATGTTGGATTCAGCGTGGCCGATTTTATGCCTTTCCTGTTCACGTTTCGTCTTCCCAGGCCACCACTTCGGGTATCCAACAAGTTTAAAACATTCTCTTTCAATGTGTCCATCCTTCCCACAGTATGTGCATATATCGGTTCTAGTAATCACCATTGCAATTTATAAACTATATTACTTTCCTTCTTTCTTAATTAAGGAATAGTGCTTTTACCTTGGTCAAAGAGGGATCCGTCTTTATATCCTTCAAAAGAAAAAAAAACCTGCAACTTCAAAAAAATAACTTTGATAAAAAAATGAGATCTGCCTCTTATCTTCATTATAGCCACCGGAATCCCATCAAACCACCCATGGACGGAGGCTACAGCCGCCCCACCAACTTCCACTACCAAACCGACCGGCGGCTGGAGATCGTAAGCGGCAAGGGGAACCAAATCTACGCCGCCGCGGGCGGTGGTCGGTCGCCGGAGTTTCCGCCGAGAACGTCGACGTCAACGAAGCCGTGGGGAGGGTTCGGTGATCCGGAGAGCAAGAGGAAGAAGAGAATCGCTAAGTATAAGGTGTATACGATTGAAGGGAGGGTGAAGGCTTCCTTTAGAAAGGGGATTCGGTAGATCAAATCCAAGTGCTCTGATACCATGAGAAAATTGGTACAAAGTTATTTTGGGTTTTCATTCTTTTGGTTGATGCATCGATAACAAGAAGCAGGCTATATTTATAGCCACAAAAGAAATAATAAAAAAGCCGAACATAAAGGCAACAATTAAGGAAAAGGTAATGACAGCTAATTTCTTTACAATGGGTGTGAAAATCAATTGGTTTTTGTTTTTACTAAATTGGAATCAGGAGTACAGATTATATTGATGGTCCGTGTCGTTTAAATAAAATTACGGGTTCGATCCCTAAACTGAAATTTCATGGATTTGGTCCCTAATAACATTGTTTATTTCAAAAATGGTTCATGAGTCTAACAACTTTAATATGATTCTTTAGTTCAAGGGTAATTCTCTTTCAAATATTAACACATTAAAAAGATAATTAAATTAAACCAAACACTCTCACCTCATTCATCTTCTTCGAATCTACATGTTTTCTTCGATATATATCAGCCATACACACCACCCTCTATTGAAAGTGACAAGAAACAAAGAACGACGACTACTGCCGTCCACACCTTTAATGGAACCCTGACCACCCATACATCTAGTGCAATTAACTTGACAAAACCAAGTACTCTTTCCTCAATGGTATACCAACCACTTAACAGGGAATAAGATCTTTTAGTGAGTTAAACTATCGTTTCTCATGTTCAAATTAACACCAACAACAGTCGTATGTTAATGTGAAATGGTACGATCATCCTTATCCCCCTTATAGATTCCTGAGGGGATTGAGATCGGAAATTTTTTTAAATTCACACAAACTCATCCGAAAAAGAAATCGAATATCACACCTCCACCTCAGCATAGTGGAAGCACGAGGATGTGACAAGACTAAATATCAGGAACATTGTTACTAGAGAATAATAAAAGTTTTATTGCATCAAATACACTTTTAAAAGCTACACAATATGGGATTCTAGAACTTGGTACAACTATTATACAAGATTTTTCAAATTGTATAACTAGCCAAGCTATCTTTGGTTTTCGGTTCTTGAACAATATACTAAAAGTGTTAGCTAAAAATAGTTAGTGAGTTCGTAAGTTTATAGAGATATAGTTTAACAAGTATGATGCCAATCAATCCACAACCAACCATGTGCCCGGTTGTCCAATCCCCATCTAATATGGATTGATTCTCGAATAACAACACCCAAACTATTAAAGAGTAACATGTGCAGATAATATGTCGAATCGACACTATAGGCTCAATGGCACTATAGCTCTCAATGTTTGTTTGTCTATCAGTAGGACACACTATGCATGAATGATTCTTCAACTAGTACTACCCATACGATCCGTCTGGTCATGCAGAACTAATGGTTGTGCAATACCGATAATCGGTGCAAATGCATAATATCAAAATGAAGATAATAAATGATTATGCATCGTAGAAAAGTTCATAAATAAATACGAGCATGCTTTTCACCCCAAAAGGTGGTGTAAGTAAGGAGGGATGAGAAAATTCACCTGGTAGCTCTTACAAGTATCTGTATTAAAGGTACGCAAACCGGATTTTTTTCGAACTGGGTCGGGTTCAACCCGAACCAGGTTCAGGTCAACATTTTTGGAACCGAGTTTGACCAAAACTGGGTCGGTTCCCAAACCGGTTTAGGGCTGATAAAACCCAACTTTATAGGAACCTGTCCGGCTCGGTTCCTAACCGGTTCGGGTCCAAAAATTCCAAAACCGGTATTTTTTTATTTCAATAAATAATATATTTAAAGTATACAATTTATTTAAAGTATATTAAATGAAACAATTACAAGTATATTTTTATTGAGTGGTATTTTTTAAAAAGTACATTAAAAATAAACTTAAATGAACACTTATACGTTTTTAAGCACGTGAGCTTTTGAGTGTGGTGACTAAAGCATTACACCTACTACCTATTTATACTATCACGAAAGGGCAAAATGGTAAAAAACTTCAAAAAAAGGTCAACAAATGCTTCAAACGGCTATATTACCGTTTGATAAAGTTTTTTTTAACGGCTAGAACCGGTTCCAAACTGCTTTTTTTGGGCCGGTTCATAAACCGGGTTGGGTAAAAACCGGTTCCAAACCGGTTTGGGCTCTAAATATACAAACCGGTCCCAAACCTCCGGTTTTTTCGGGTTGAAACTGGTTTGGCCTACCACCGGGTTAAAACCGGTTCGGTTTCGATTCGGGTTGTCGGTTCGAGTCGGGGAACCAGTTCCTTTGTGCCCCTCTAATCTATATATCAATGTTGAAACCTGATAACTATGTGTAGCAACTAGGGGTGTTCAACATATCCGAATCCGAGAATCCGATCCGAAAATCCGAAAATCCGAAAATCCGAATCAGAAATATCCGAATTTTCGGATATCCGAAAATTCGGATATCCGAATTTCGGATATCCGAAAATTCGGATTCGGATTCGGATAGTGATTTTCAAAAGTTTCGGATATTCGGATATCCGATTATCCGAAAACTAAAAAATATTTTTTTTATTTTTTTTAATTTTAGATATATTTTTAATTTAGATTGAGATTTTTTAGTGTATATTGTGAATTTTATGATATGAGTTGGTTTTTATATTATTTTTATAATATCATATGTCTATATATTGTAAAAAAACTAAAATATCCGAATCACTATCCGAATCCGTATCCGAAATTTCGGATATCCGAATTTTGGATATCCGAAATTTCGGATACGGATACGGATAGTGATTTTCACTATCCGAAATTTTCGGATATCCGAAATTCGGATATCCGAAATTCCCGATATCCGACTTTGAACACCCCTAGTAGCAACTCATCAATGCAATCCTAATTGTACATCTATTATCAGTACTTAACACAGTACACGTGTAAAATGCAACTTACAGAAAGTGAATTTACAATTGTAAATTGTAACTTACACATTATAAACATGTGTGCATAAGTTGCACTTTATAGAAGTGTTAGTTTTTTAACGAATATGAATTTACATAAATATATAGAACATAATATTGTATATGTGTAATAATATTATTTCTATAATAAAAATAATGATTTATATATATGTGTATATATGTATATATATGTATATATGTATATGTATATATATATGTATATATATGTATATATTTATATATATATATGTATATATGTATATATATAAATATATATATATATATATATATATATATATATATATATATATATATATATATATATATATATATATATATGCAGGACCGGGTGAAGGGTTAGCACTTACAACACAACAACATAATGAGGAGAGTGTATTAGAACACTTAACAGATCAAATGGGGAACCGGTTATGATGATGCTAAGAACACACGAGTAACTTTAGAACGAAAAGATAACAACACAAGTGGTTGGTTTTCAAGGATATCGTATATTGCTTCTCAAATTCAAGTTACAAGTATTAAGCATACATACATGACAAGACTTTGAGATACTATATAATACAACCTACAGACGACCATACTTTGAAGGCCAGCTGGATACACGAATTAGACAACACAATCCATGTAGAGTCAAAAGGCAGATTTGCCTTTTGGCTAGTGACTATGACATGCCATAGCTCACATCCTAATATATTACAAAAAGGATAAAGGTACATAAAGTAGAAAGGTTTGACCCAAGACCTCAATGTACGGTTTTCCTAAAGCATGGACCTTTTCACCAACTCATACAAGTTGGTGACCAACCAGAGTGGGCAGCGGCAAAGTGGTTCAGCTTTGCAGAAAAAGTACATCAGATAAATCATGTATGATAAAAGTCTTCGGAAGAATCTATCTTGGTTTCTTGGCTTCAGCAGACTTTGTCTTGAAGCTAAGAAAGACTTCATTTCTGGCTTCTGAAGATATTGGTCTTGGCTATGAAAGATTTTACACTTGAAATGTTTCTGAATTGGTGTAAAACTTTCGTAGCAATACTACTTCATGTTCTGTGCAGCATGCAGGAGGACTTGATCATTTCATAGAACTACTGAAAGAAGAACTGTCACAACTACTGAGAAATACTTCTTCAGTTATTGTGATAACTACTAAAGAAGGATCATCATAACTACTGAAGAATACTTCTTCAGTTGTTGTGACAACTACTGAAAACTGTCTTCAGACTTTGTCTTCAGACTTTGTCTTCAGACTTTGTCTTCAGACTTTGTCTTCAGTTGATATCTTCAGCTGATGTCTTCAGCTGTTGTCTTCAGCTGTTACCTTCAGCTGTTGTCTTCAGTTGATGTCTTCAGCTGATGTCTTCAGCTGTTACCTTCAGCTGTTGTCTTCAGCTGATGTCTTCAGCTGTTGTCTTCAGCTGATGTCTTCAGCTGTTACCTTGAGCTATTGTCTTCAGCTGATGTCTTCAGCTGTTGTCTTCAGCTGATGTCTTCAGCTGTTGTCTTCAGCTGATGTCTTCAGTTGTTGTCTTTAGCTGTTGTCTTCAGTAGATGGTCTCAAGAGTGTTTTGGCTGCATCAGACTTCTAGGAATCCTTACAAACTCCCCCTAGGCTGATGCTACCAAAACACTTGAGGATATTCAGCAGCTCACTGTCTTCCTGATGCAAGAGGGGCCATTTGAATTGGAGATGATTTGGCTTTCTCTTCTTGCACTTCCTTAGGATGTTCTGATTCATCCTGAGGATCAGAGGAGGTTGATTTTGACTTCTTCTTCTTCTTTGCATCAGATTTAGAAGCCATTCTCTTCTTCCTCTTTACAGTCTTTTACTGAGAAGACTGGCCTGCAGCACCTTGTAGATTAGTTGTGTATTCCTCAGTTGGGTGTTCCTCACTCACAGGTTCAGAAGGAGAGGGAGTTTGACCCTGTTGTGGGTCAGATGTTGAGGCTAGCCTTTGACCTTGCTATTGATCAATAGTTGAAGAGGCTGGCCTATGACCTTGCTGTGGATTAGAAGAAAAAGTTGGAGGTTCTTGTTTGAGTTGTCTTTTGTTGTTCAAACTTAACCTCTACTTGAGGTAGAGCTTGACTTGAAGGAGTGTGCAAGTCAGCAAGCTCTCCACTCTTGATCACCCTGATATGCTCATCCAGAGTAGATAGAGACATAGGGCCAAGTCTCCTTCCAGAGAATCCATACAGCTTCAAGAAGCTCATCATTCTTTGTCTATCATCAGACTTTTTCAAGTTCTTCTGAATGAGAGCTCTTGACTTAGCAGCTTCTTCCCTTATTTTCTTCTTTGTTAACTTCTGTTCTTTGAGTACTTGAAGTTCAAGTTGTTTGAGATACTCAAACTCAATGTACTCAAAGGACAAAGGAAGAAGTGCTTCTGCCTGGTAGAAGCCTGTGGTACTCAGGTTGATAGGATCTCAGCCTCTTGTTTGATCAATCAGATTGGTTTGCAGTGGATTTAGCACGTTAATTAGCGATTAATGCAAGAACATAAAAGATATTGCAAGTAAAAGCACAAGCATAGAGAGAGAAAAGAGTTCTGCAAGAAATTAAATATTCTATTGCTCAACACGTTTCGGCAATTAAAACAGCATGGTTCACCATCCTTTTATAGGCGGCAAAAGGATGATGGTGATGTCCTTTCTCTGACATCAACAGATTATTAAAATTACATCTGATGGAACATAAAACTACTGAAGATGTCAACAGCTGACATCTTCTTACAAAAGTGTTCCTATCTTTTATAAGTACTGACAAAAGTAAACTACTGAAATCCTACAACGACTGAAGAACAACTTCTTCAGTCGTTTATAACTACTGAAACAATAACAGCTGAAGAACAAGCTCTTCAGCTGTTGTACAACTACTGAAACAAAATAAACTACTGAAAGTCAAAAACCATCACAACAACTGAAGAAGACTTCTTCAGCTGTTGTGACAAACTCTGAGTCTTCAGCACTTGTTCTTCAGACTTGGCTTCAGATGATGTAACAGCTGACGACGTCATCAGCTGTTGTCTTCAGTCTTTGTCTTCAGACTTTGTGCTTCAGTAGAAGGTCTTCAGTTCAGTTCTTCAGCTTTTGATTCTTCAGCACTTGTCTTCAGTACTTGAAGTCTTCAGTACTTGTATGATCAGTACTTCAGACTTTAGTACTTGTCTTCAGTACTTTAGAGTCTTCAGCTGTTGTTCTTCAGTTCTTTGATCTTCATACTTTGATCTTCAGACTTTGTCAGAACAGCTGATGGGAGTCTTCAGCAGTTGTTGCAGTGGCATGTGGGACTTAGAGATTTTCCTGATCTTGGCTCATTGGTTCTTTTGGTCCAACACAGGTAGTCTATCATTCTTTCTTTATTTGTTTCTTTATCTACCTGAGGTTCTTGTGTAGCAGCCACAGCCTCTTGCACAGGACTTTCTTGAACTGGCAAGAGAGTAGGAATATGCTTGTATAATATTTGTTGTCTTTTCTTCTCTTTGATCTCAAGAAGAATTCTTGCATCTTCAGCTTCCTTCCTTTCTCTTGACATTTCCATGTCAGCCAGATTATTTAATTCCTCTAAGGGGAGAGATATAATCTCATCTATGTCGTAGTTCCTGGTCTGTAAGTAAGTAATCCCGACTGCCCTCAACTTATCATTTGAGTGTTTAGTCTATGAGCAGCCCTGATTGCGGCTTGCATGAAGCTTGAAGACCCAGTGGAACTTACTCCCCTTAGCTTCCTCTTTCTCTTTCTTTCCTCCTCCTCAATCTCCTCAGGGGTTAGAACCCTTTTCCCCTTGTCACCCACAGACCTTTGTGACACAGGGTGGAGAGAGCTTTGGCCTTCATTGCTTGGTGTAGCATCCAAACTCTGACCAGAGAGAGACTGTGATACACCTTCACAAGCAGATGTTTCACTGAGGGTTGAGTTGCTGAAGTAGTTGTTGTGGTGATAGGTGTTTCAATTTCTGTCACTTCATCAGTTGACTGTAAGACAGGACTTTCAGGCTCTATCATTGGGCCTTCAGTCAAGGTTTTCCCTTTGAAGCTAATCTCAGGGTCTGCCTCAACATCCAGTTGACCAATGATATTACCTGATTGCCTTGGTCTATCTTCTTCAGCTTCTTGCCTTGATACACCCTCCCCAAAAAGACTTTGAAACAATCAATCTAGGATGTTCACATCAATGTGAACTTGAGTAGGTTACTGAGTAGGAACAATTACAAGAGAGGATGGTGAGTCCTCAATGTCCATACTCCTTGAAAAACTCCCAAGTTCTGTGATTGTAGTGACTTTCTCCCCCTTTTTGGTAGCATCACCTTCTTGTATAGGTGAGCTAGGAGTTAGGTCAGCCACATCCTCAGGTTCTTGTGTTCCTGGTTGAGCTCTTCTTAAAGGTCTCTTAGCTAGTTTTTCCTTAAGATAAGATATCTTAAGTTGCTGATCATTGACGCTATGTTGTAAGGTAGTCACTTGAAATTCAAGATGACTAACCTTTGAGACTAAGTACGTGCATGTTTGTGTCAGTTGTTGCACTTTTAGTCTCAGATTCCCCTCATCTTTATCAGAAGAATCATGGGGGGTGAGAGAATTGGACCTAGATCCTCACTCTCATCACCAGCATGGGGTTCTTGGCTGCTGGATTTCCTCTGCTCATTGACAGCCTCAGATGAAGTGTCAATGGGCTGAGTTGCCATGGTTGAGGTCTTAATGATGTAATCACTTGTAAAAGTGAGAGCCTCTTCCATATGGATCCCCTGAACAAGTTTAGAAGGACCCACCTTAGCAATGGGTGACTGATGTGGGATAGACATAGGTAATTCAGAAGCACTCCTCGTTCTTTGAGTAGGGGAGGGATAGAGAGATTCATGATGCTTACTGAAGCCTAAGTCCTCATCAGTATATAATTCAAGGTTGGGAATTTGGGTATTTAAGTCCAAAGGCTGGGGATGGTAACTGTCCCCTGAAGGTTTTTCACTTGAGTGTTGAGACTCAGAGTGAAGGCTAAAGGCATTTTGGCTTATGAGCTCATCAGGCTGATCTGAGGAACATCAGCACTGATTCTTGAAGAGATGGGAGTGGTTTGCTCCTTAGGAGAAGTGGGAGCTCTAGTATCCACTTCTTCCTGTATGGGTGAGTATATGGGGACCTGCACAGACTCAATAGCTTGAGCAGGGGTTCGTTTGGATTTTCTTTGGTAGGTGAGAATGATTTGTGGCTGCTTTGGAGGTTGAGATGTAAAAGGTGTGGATTCAACACTAGCTTGTGTTGCTAGGTTGTCACCTTGAGCAATGAGCTCTAACATTTTGGAGACCAGGGCTGTTTCTACCCCTGAGAAGCCTATAGTTGGCTTCTTCATAATCTTAAAGATGTCTGGCTTCATCTGTCCTAATTTAAGAATAGTATTTGTTTTCCTCAACTGTGATCTAAGTTCACAGTTGAGAATGTGTTAAACATATCTAGGAAACACATAGTATTCTAAGGAGTCCAAGTTAGCAAGCAAGTTTGTGTAAACAAATTATGAGTACCTGAACTCGACCCCTTGTACCATTCCATGAACTATAAAGGAGAGATCCTCAGGAATCTGGTCCCACCCACCATGCTTGTTGGACAAGCTGTGAATCACTACATGGAGTAGGTATTTCCACTAGAATGAGACCTTCCCTTTCCTAAAGGTCTTTACAGAGAAATCTCCCTCATAGCTCATCTGCTTAAAGGAATAGTTGACATCTTCCTTTGGGAAAGACAGTTCACCTTCTTCATCATCTAGCTGAAGATGGGTGTTGATCATGGCTGGAGTGATAAAGACTGTCCTCCCCTGCACTGTGGCAGACAATGCCTTCTCCCATCCATAATAATATCTTGACATGTCCTCCAAAAGTAAAGCAGGTGATCCTCATAAAGAATAGGATCAATGGTGAGTGAGGTGTAGTAGTTGGATAGAGCAAGAAAACAGCAAACCTCTGAGAAACTATCATCTTTCTCAGAGTGCAACAAGGCAACTTGATTGTGCTGCCTATGGAATTGCATGGAGAAATTTGGGTTGTTTCTGTTTGGAATGTTGGCCATTTTGAAAAGCTTTAAGGATGAAGAAAGGTGAAAAGCAAAAGTGGTTTCAGAGAGATCAAATTTGAGGTATGGGTGGATTTTGGAGTAGGTAGAGGAAAGAGGTGTAACCGTTGGATATTTGTATGAATTTGGATTTGGGACAAAGTTAATGAAAAAGGATAAACTTTGAAATCCATTATGTTGGTCCTACCTCTGAAAAGTAGTTTGCTTTTTGCCCCCAAAGTAGTTTTCTTGGAATTCTAAGAAATCTTCCAAAGATAATTTATCTTCAGAAGTTTTGACCATGAAGGGTATTTTGCTTCGGAAGTTTTAACCAGAATGCTTCCGAAGGCAAATTTTGCCTCCAAAAATATTTAAAAGATTTTGAGGAATTTCACAACTTGTGTAAAATTCTAAAAAATCTAAGGAATATCTTAAAAGAATTTTCTTCCAAAGAGAAACTGGGGCTTATTATGGTGATAGAATAGACAACATAGAACACACATAGTTTTAGAAATAATATGATTAAGTTTTTTAAGATAAGCTATTCAAAGTTGATCATCCCAATAGCTGATATAAGATATTTAAATCTCTGTTCATCAAAGGCTTTTGTGAATAGATCAGCATATTGTTCATCTGTATGAACTTTGATTAGTTTGATTAATCCCTTTTCAAAATTATCTCTAATCAGATGATACCTGATGTTGATGTGCTTAGTTCTTGAGTGCTGCACTGGATTTTCTGTGATTGAGATAGCACTGTTGTTGTCTATATGAATGGGAGTCTCTTTGAAGTTGAATCCATAGTCTAGCATCTGATTTTAAATCCAGAGCACTTGAGCACAGCAGCTTGCAGCAGCAATGTATTCAGCTTCAGCAGTTGATACAGATACACAGGATTGTTTCTTGCATTGCCAAGAGACTATCCTTCCACCAAGAAATTGACATCCCCTGATGTAGACTTTGCAGTCATATTGCATCCACCATAATCACTATCTGTATATGCATACAGATTGAAGTCAAAATTTTTAGGATACCAAAGGCCAAGAGATGGGGCTCCTTTAAGGTATCTTAGAATTCTTTTGACAGTGGTTAGGTGTGACATCTTGGGGTTGGCCTGATATTTTGCACAGATGCAAGTGGCAAACATAATATCTGGCCTGCTAGCTGTAAGATACATAAGAGACCCAATCATAGCCCTGTAGAGATGTTCATAAGCACACTCCCCCTCAAGATCAGGTCCAAGGGAGTGGTTTGTAGCTATGGGTGTCTTAGCAACCTTACATTCAGTCATGTTGAACCTTTTAAGTATGTCTTGCACATACTTTGACTGATTTATAAAGATACCATTGTCAACCTGCTTCACTTGAATCCCTAGAAAGAAATTGAGTTCCCCCATGGCACTCATTTCAAATCTATCCTTCATCAGCTTCTCAAAGTCTTTGCAGAGCTTTGGATTAGTTGACCCAAAGATGATATCATCTACATATACTTGAACTAGCATTATGTCATCTCTTGTTCCTTTGATGAAGAGAGTTCCATCAATGGTACCCCTTTTGTAGTCATGCTGACAGAGATACTGAGATAGAGACTCATACCACTTTCTTGGTGCCTGATGTAGCCCATAGAGAGCTTTGTCAAGCTTGCAGACATAATCAGGATGATCAGGATCTGCAAAGCCAGGTGGTTGTTTGACATACACCTCTTCATCAATCACTCCATAAAGAAAAGCACACTTGACTTCAAGTTGATAGACCTTGAAGTTCTTGGATGCAGCAAAAGCTAGGAATATCCTGATAGCTTCAAGTCTTGCTACTGGAGCAAAGACATCAGTGTAATCAATTCCTTCTTCTTAAGTATACCCTTGAACAACTAGTCTAGCCTTGTTCTTGACGACAAGTCCTCTATCATCCTTCTTATTCCTGAAGACCCACTTTGTACCTATGGTAGTCTTCCTATGAGGAAGAGGACATAGATTCCAAACCTTTTGTCTCTTGAATTGAAGCAACTCCTCTTGTATAGCTTCAACCTAACTTCCATCCTTTAGAGCTTCATCAATCTTCTTTGGCTCTATTTGGGATAAGAAATAAGAGTGAAGACAGATATTTGCATTATGAGACTGTCCTCTTGTTCTTACACCAGTACCAACATCTCCAATAATGTTTGTAGAGGGGTGAGACTTGTGGATCCTTAGTTGAGGAATCACAGCAAGTTGTTTAGACAGATTCAAATTGGAAAAATTCTGATCTGGCAAGGAGGATTCACCCTCTACAGCAACACACCTATCAAGATTAACTTGATCCAATGAGTGTGTGACATCATTGAGATTTTCTTCAATAGGATGGTTCTCAGCATCAAGAAATTCTTGATCACTGTCACCACCACCATGTTCTCCAACGTTTGAAGTTTTTACATTTGAGTTCTGTGCCTCAACACTGGAAGATGAAGGCAACTCAGATGTGTCAGCAGGATGTACCATTGATGTGCTGGTAGAAGCTTCATTTATAGGATTAGTTACCACTAGAGCTGGAGATATGTTGCTTGAAGATCTTCTCAGCTCAATTCTTGGATCAGGATCACCTGTAGGTAATATATCTGTGGTTCCTGAAACATGCTCACAAGATTTGTTAAAACAGTTGGTAACTAAATCAAGATCAAACAGCCAATCCGGACCAGAACCTTTCACACTGGGTGTGTGTTCATTGAAAGTCACATTGGCTGACTCCTCAACTACTCTAGTTCTGAGATTGTATACTCTATAAGCTTTAGCTTGAGAAGAGTATCCAATGAAGTGTCCATCATCTGATTTCTCAGCAAACTTGGCTATATGATCTTTGGTATTCAAGATGGTGCAAGGACATCCAAAAGAACTGAGAAAACAAATGAAAGGTTTCCTCTTGTGCCAAAGTTCATAAGGAGTCTTACCATGTGTCTTAACTACCAAAACTCTGTTTTGCACATAGCAGGCAGTGTTGACTGCCTTTGCCCAGAAGGTGATGGGCAATTTAGAGTCAGACAACATAGTTCTTGCAGCTTCAATTAGTGTCATGTTTCTCCTCTCAGCAACTCCATTTTGCTGAGGGGTCCTGGGAGCACTATATTGTCTTGTAATACCCTTTTCACCACAAAATGTATCAAGTATTTGATTTTTGAACCCAGTTCCTTGATCACATCTTATGGTTTTGACCTTGTGATCACATTGATTCTCAATCTTTAAGATGAAATTCTTCAGAATCTCAAGGGTCTCATCCTTAGTTCTAAGGAAAAATACCCATGTGAATCTTGTAAAGTCATCTGTGATCACCAAACAGTAAGAGGTCCTTCCTAAACTCATTACATTGGTGGGGCCAAAGAGATGCATATGTAACAAGTGTAGGGGTGTAGTGATGGAATTTCTTTCCTTAGGCTTGTGAGATACCTTCTGTTGCTTCCCTTTCAGGCATGCAACACAATGATCATCACTTGTAAACTCTCTTTTTGGTATTCCAGTTACCAAATCATTCTTAATCAATTTATTCATGTTCTTAAAGTTTACATGGCACATTCTTTTATGCCAAAGGAAAGATTCATCACTATTTGTTTTAGATACAAAGCATGAAACTTCTCCTGAGGGAGATGTTTCTTGCAAATCCATCTTGTACATGTTCCTTTTCCTGGGGGCTCTGAGTAGGATGTGCTCATGAGGAATGATCACCCCGGGCTTGAGAACAATGCACTCATGCTCAGTAAACAGTATGTTATGACTCTGATCACAAAATTGAGATACACTCAAAAGATTGTATCCAAGCTCTTTGACAACGTTTACCTTGTCAATGCTGAGCTTACCATTTGTGACCTTGCCCCTTCCAGTAATGTAACCACCTGCATCTCCTCCAAAAGCAACTGGCCCTCCATCAATTCTTTCAAACTTTTGGAGTAGTGACCTATTGCCTGTCATGTGCCTGGAACAACCACTGTCAATGATCCACATATTTTTGTTTGTCTGTAGCTGTTCCTGCACAAGAGATAGCTAGTTACATTTGGAAACCCAAGCCTTATTGGTCTTGGGCTCATTTAAAACAGTTGAAGACAATGCAACAGTAATAGATCCTATGGTTGTGCTTTGAGGATCTTGAGCTGTCGTTGATGAAGAACCTTCAGTCTTTTGGTCCTTCTTTGACTTCCACACCACCTTTGGAAGTTTAGACTTGACCTTCAATACTTCAGAAGCCTTTGAGACTTTAGAAGTTTTGATGACTGATCCTTCGGAAGATCTTGCCTTTACTGCAGCAAGCTTCAGTACTTTGGAAGCATTCCTTTCTTCCGAGACCAAATCTTCTTCTGAAGGCAGTTTTCCACTTGCCTTCTTCTTCATCTTGGAATTCTTGGAAGTCTCTTTGTTTATCATGTGAAGAGTACCCTTAGGATTGTATGGACAATCCTTAGCCAAATGAGAAGTACTCTCACACATGACACACTTCAGATTCTTCTATCCAAGAGTCTTCTTCATGGAAGAGCACTGACTTTGGTCACATCCCATCTCCATCTTCACCTTTGCAGGAGCTGAGACAGTTCTTTTAGGTTGAGAACTGTTCTTGGAGTTGGATGGTCCAGGTTATGCAGCAGCGACACATAATAGATCAGTCTTCTTCTTGTTGCTGAGATGAGTTGCACATGAACCAGATTACATGTCATCAGTCTTAACTACTTCAAACCCTGCAGAGATGAAAACTTGTTGCTGCTTAGAGTCAAAAGTAGCCTTGATCTCTTGAGCCTTCCTTGATTTTCTTTTGGCTTTCCTGATCAAGTTCTTTCTTCTTGACTTAGTCATCCCAACAGTTTTACTCTCCTCAGAGGAATGGTGACCCTTCTCAGAATGCTTTTCCTCACTCAAACCAAAGTCATTCTTCACCATCTCCTTTTCATCCTCTTCAGTCAAAGGATCTATGAAGGGAAAGTCATCTTCACAAGTTCCACACCTGGGAGATCTTACAGACAAGATGGTGTGTGGAGGAGCTATCTCACTAGATCCCAGTCCCTGCTTGTTCTGATAACACACTTTTGCATGCAAGGATGAGGATATTATGTTCTTGAAGGTATCTTCTTCAAGAACACAATTTTTCGCCTTAGCTTTGCTGATCACAAGCTCAGCTTGGCATTCAGTTAACTTAGCTATGAGATCTTTGATCTGAGTCCTGTAATTTGTTAGCTCATGTTTAAGAGTTGAAATGGTTTTCTCTAAATCTTCTATTTTAAGTTTATAGTCATTTTCAGCTCTTTTAAAATCAACTTTCAAGATGTGTAAGGACTCAAGGTCAGATCTCAGCTCTAAGTTACATGACCTGTATCTATTAACTTTAGCAATACATTCAGAAGAGCAAAGATTTTCCAATACCTTGGTTTCATCATGATCTGCCATGAGAGCTTGGTTTGGAGATGCATCTTCTATCTGAAAGCTCCAGTCAAAGCCTCCCTCTTCAACAGCAACTGTAGCCTGTTGCTTTGGGTTCTCATTCTGGTGAACTTTCTCAGTGTAGTTTGGTCTGGTTTGTGTCTGGCCACCATTTGTTCTTGGTGCCTTACACTCTCTTGCAAAGTGCCCCATCTGGTTACAGTTGTAGCACTTTACCTTGCTTTTGTCCAGCCCAAACTTTCCACTGGATGTATTGCTCGGAAATCTTCTCCCAGTCCTCTTGTAGAACTTCTTGGCCCTGTGAGTGAGAAGAGCCATTTGCTGAACTATCTCCATATACTCCAGATCATCT